>CM024696.1:17833910-18412521 GCA_014182845.1 Corymbia calophylla
AACTATTTATATGAAATGCATATAAATGTGGCATATGGGACTATTGGTTATAGTTACCTCATACCAAAAGGATGGAAAGTCATGGTCAGCTCGAGGGCAGTACATATGGATCCAGGAAAATTATTTGGACCCGAAGAAATTTGACCCATCAAGATGGGAAGTACTCGTCCTCTCTCTCCTGTTTGTTGTTCTAAAGAATTTCTCTGGCAACAATTTACTTGAGAATTAAAAGATCTACTTCTTACTTCTAGTTTTGATTTTCTCTTTGATAAATTTCTTTTCGAAGTTTGAGAAAATAATATAAAATCATATATCATTTTGCATGTGAGTATTTATACGTCTTAAGAGTTTTAGTAGTTAGAGAAAACATAATTCGATTTTGAAATTGATGAGATAATTAATAAGAGATTTTATGTCATTTTGCATGTGAATATCTGTATATCTTAAGAGCTTTTGGTAGTTAGAGAAAAACACAATTCGAAGTCTAACAGCACAGAATTAAGATTTAGGTAAGAGAAATTTAAGAATAGAAATCATGTCAAACAGTAAAATTCAATTATGGATTCTCTTTTCTTGGGATGAACTTCCTTAATAATTTGGTTCATCTTTGGGATTCAGAACATTAAAGCAAAAGCAGGAGCTTTCCTGCCATTTGGAGCTGGAAGCCGGTTCTGCCCAGGAAGTGATTTGGCTAAGCTCGAAATCTCCATCTTTCTCCACCAGTTCCTGCTTCACTACAAGTCAGTACTCACTTCTTACTCTCTTTTTGTTTTTTTTTAATTTCCTTTTACTTTTCAATATCTGAAAAAGGAAGAAATGTCTTTTATTTCCGAGGAAAAGGAGAAATGTTAGAAAACATAATTAGTTGAGGCAAACGGACATGTAATATTCGGTTTGCACAAACTAAAACAGTGAAAACCAATCAAAATCTTTCATTTGAATTACAAACAAATGTAGACACTGCATTCTTTCAGAATAAATACACAACGTAAATTTAGATGACGTTTAATTCCAATAGAATTATAATATCGTTTTGATCTCACCAAAGGAAGCTCAAGTAGCTAGAGGGATTCTTTTCATACGTCAAGAAGCTGCGAGACTTACAATAAATCACTAGTATAAGAGCATCGATGATATTCTCACTGTTGAATCATGCATGGATATGCAGGCTGGAAAGGGTAAAATCCGAAGAGCCCAGTGTCACATCTGCCACTGCCACATCCTTCGGACAATTGCCTTGTCAGATTCGAGAAGCTCCATTAGATATATGAACAAGTTCAGGACATCCCAGCATTCAGCATGTTTCCCTCCGTTTCCCGCCTCTGTCGGATATTAAATAACCGAGGAATCATTTAATGTTGCTGTTTTCTAAGTGTCTGCTTGGAAATACTACATATATAGTGTGTACTTAGTTTTTCTAAGTGTTTTGTCCATGATTGTAAGCAACAGAAAATGTCATTTGCTGTTTTACCCGACTACCGTGCTATGTCACAGCGGCACTAAGCAGTGTTGATCAAATTCAATTTAGATTGATTGAAGAAATGGGGCCCTCACTATCGACATCGTGGCGTTAGATCAAAGATGATGAGGTTATTTAAATGGATGATCCATCATGATATGGACGCTTCAGAAAAAGTTATTATGAGGTATGAACCTTAGTTGACCTATTATAGACGTGCTAGTTATATGATATACCTAGGCATCGACCATGCTCCATCCTACTACATTTATTGAGAGCCAATGGAAACACAAAATGCTGTTAAAGCTTAAAGAAAAGTCAGCAACCAACAAATATATTTCTAATTTTTCACAAGTTATATTACTTAAGAAAATTGAATCCAAAAAAAATGCTCTTGTAATTAACACGCCGACTTTTCAGGAAATAAACCAAGCCGCGTTGGTTTTACTCCAACCAGATCATACCATGACGGGGTTGTAACTTTTCCTTTACTACCGTATCTCTCATTTTACTGAAAGTGTTAGAATTATCCCATCAACATAAATTTCAGATCTTGTAAACTATACATTATCCAATACATCATCGACTATTACTACAATATTATCAATAGACTCAACTCTAATTTCATTACCATTCTCGTTCTTCAACTTTTCCCTTCGAAAATGCCTCCTCTTGCCATGATTCTAACTGACAACACCATCAATTCTAGATAGATTACGTCTATTTAAGTTCGCACTACTCCTTCTAACATGAGTTTTAATTGTTCCTCTACCTTTACCTACTAAAACAGAAAGTATGGATTCATCATAGTCTAACTTACGCATGTCGTCACTCAATATCTAAATCCCAAACCTCATAGAACTTCAAGCTCTTAATTTAGAAGAATTACTAATATAGTAACAAATTTTTTTGAACTATCAGGTGAGGAGAATAACAGAATCAAAACTCATACTCATCATCAAAATTGATCTCAACTGACTAATAGCAAAATTGAATTCATTGACATGCTTAGTAACCAACGCACATTTGCTCTTTTAAGTGAAAGAGACAATGCACTTGGTAAACCTTGTTGATTCATTCATGTTCTACAGTGCATTTATCAATCCTACAATGGTCTTCTCTTTTACGATGTTAAACGTAACATTATGAACTAACATTAGTCTATTTATCTAGAAAATTTCAATTAGTCTTTTTATCAACTATAGTCTCTCTCCGAACAATAGTAATTATAGATTTCTCTTTTACAAATAATCCTCAATATCCATCTTCCAAAAACAAAATTCTTTACATCAAATATTTCGATCTTCACTATTCCTTCTTCCATCGCCATCGATTAGTTTCAAATCAATCAAGTTTAGCTCTAACACATGTTGTTGGAAAAAGAAAATGATCAAAACAATTAAATAAATAATAAAAGAAAATGAATTGGACACCTTATTTATGCATTCAGTCGAGGGGACCTAATTTATGGGTGAGCAAGACAAGATTCCACTATAAATCAAACGATATAATAGAGATTACAACTACACTTGAACATTCTAAGCGTTTTCCAACCCTCAAATATACTCAATAAATCACACAATTTTTAGCCCTCACAATTCCACACAAAATAATCATTCAATCCCACAAAGGGATTACAACAAAATGTTTAATATAAGATTTTTATAACTTCAAACACTCGGGATGTAATTCACCAACACACCGTATGGTCAATTGTTACAGCCAAAAGCTCTACTCCCTAAGTTTGATCTAAAATCACTCTCTTCTTTTTTATTTTGCTTAAATTGTTTACCTTGGGTATTTACTTTCTAATTTAGATCATCACATGTCATTGCACACGTAGAATTGGCCAAGAAAGGGAAATGTTGGTCGGCCTAATTTCATAAGGGCCTAGCTCATGTGGGTTTCGTCTTGAATATTCAAATATGTTGAGGGCCCTATTTTTTTAATTCAAGTTCATTTACAAATTGGGCCAATTTGAATGCAATTCCCAAACAGGCCCGCCTCTTATATATTATATTTGGATACAAAGTCGGAAACTCTTTTTTAGCTACTCAAGCTAGGGATAAAATTCCAACGTAGACAATATGTACATAATTTCCAGTTTTGATTGAATTTTCTTGTGAAATAAACACTCAATCTTACAAAGGAATTATAACAAAATGATAACATAAGATCTTTACAGTTTCAACCTCACAAAGGAATTACAACAAATGGATCCCTCTCCTCTAAAACCAAGTTCATTTTGCAAATTGAGCCAATTTGAATGCAATTCCGAAGCAGGCACACCTCTTATATATGTATTATATTTGGATATGAATAGGAAGTTCACTTTATTTTTAACCGATTCAAACAAAGAAACCTACTCAAACTAGGAATACTAATTCTAACGGGAAAATATCTATAGAATTTCTTGCTTGGATCGGATTTTTTCACGGGCTCAAACTCGATATATACTTTCAAACAGTATTAGCTTACATGATCCAGATGAGGAAGAAGCTTAGCATTGCTTGACAAACGTAACCAATACAAGTCGATGCTATCTAAACAAAGAGGAGGTGCATCGGATCAAACAGAGAAGATAGAACAGGAACATGCAAGTCCAAAGCCAAGGAAAGGTCAGTACTCATGAAGCATCTCAGTGACAGTGACAAGCAGCGAATATGAGCTCAACTGTACTTGTGATCTAAGCATCCTAATGGAGGCGGCCATCTGTGTTCTTATATTTGTTTATTCTGAATGTCCACTCATCATCATGGCTCATTGTTTTAGCCGAGCTCTCTCCATCTCCATCAGGTTACTTTCACCCACTCTGGCAAATTCGATAATATAGCTTACCTCGTCAAAGGCCAATCGCTCCATCTGGTTAAGTTTTCTTTTATATGTGTTACGTGAGTACCTTTCGATCCTTTTAACATTGAAACTGACGTAGCCACAACAATCCTATTGAATTATACAAGAAATTTATAATTTACTGAGAAGAAGATTATGCGTCAAGCGGCAGCAAAGTAGTTACATATACAGAGGTAGGCTCCTGAGGGTGAATGCCAAAGAGATTCAAGATGGAAGTGAACTTGATGTGCTTGATCTTCACATGCTTTGTGGGGGGTTATGCTTTCGTCTTTGGGTTTCTCAGGAAGATCAATGAGTGGTTGTATGTAAGAAAATTAGGAGAGAAGCAATTTTCTCTTCCGCCAAGGAAAGGTCAGTACTCATGAAGCATCTCAGTGACAGTGACAAGCAGCGAATAAGAGCTCAACTGTACTTGTGATCTAAGCATCCTAATGGAGGCGGCCATCTGTGTTCTTATATTTGTTTATTCTGAATGTCCACTCATCATCATGGCTCATTGTTTTAGCCGAGCTCTCTCCATCTCCATCAGGTTACTTTCACCCACTCTAGCAAATTCGATAATATCGCTTACCCCGTCAAAGGCCAATCGCTCCATCTGGTTAAGTTTTCTTTTATATGTATTACGTGAGTACCTTTCGATCCTTTTAACATTGAAGCTGACGTAGCCACAATAATCCTATCGAATTATACAAGAAATTTGTAATTTACTGAGAAGAAGATTATGCGTCGAGCGGCAGCAAAGTAGCTACACATACAGAGGTAGGCTCCTGAGGGTGAATGCCAAAGAGAGGTTCGAGATGGAAGTGAACTTGATGTGCTTGATCTTCACATGCTTTGTGGGGGGTTATGCTTTCGTCTTTGGGTTTCTCAGGAAGATCAATGAGTGGTTGTATGTAAGAAAATTAGGAGAGAAGCAATATTCTCTTCCTCCAGGTGACATGGGATGGCCTTTGCTTGGGAAAATGTTGTCCTTCTTGAAAGCTTTCAAGTTCAGAGATCCCGATTCATTCATCTCAAGCTTCGTCACCAGGTTTCTCTCCCTTCACATAATTCGATACTCATGAGCGCAGCAAAGTAGATGAAAACGGAATCATTTGCTTGAATCCGATAGAACAACGGTTATGTTTGTGTTAAAGCACGTAATTGTGATGTAATCTTGATTTATAAGCAACACAGAAGTGCCAAATTTTTAATTTTGTGACTCCCAGCTGGAGAATGTTTAACAAGGGACGGTATGCCTTGATCAACCTATCCATTTCACTAACAAAGTGTATTTCAGCTTAAAGAACTTCATAGTAACAAAATGACTTTGATATAAACTTGTATTTTGTTGTACAGATATGGTGGGATGGGGATGTACAGAACCGTACTGTTCGGGAAGCCAAGCATCATCGTTGCCACGCCAGAGACTTGCAGACGAGTACTGGCAGACGAAGTGAATTTCAAACTTAATTACCCTAGAACAACCCAAGAACTGATAGGGAAGAAATCATTCCACGACATGTCGAATGCTGCACATAAACATTTCCGCCGCTTGACGGCAGCCAAAATCAACGGCAGCGAGTCGCTGTCCATGTACATCAAGCACATCGAAGAGATTATGATTGGGTCACTGGAGGAATGGACAAAAATGGACTGTCCAATCGAGTTCTATGAGGAAATGAAGAAGGCCACTTTCAAGGTCATTCTTCCCATCTTCCTTGGTTCGGTGACCGATGATTCCTTCATTTCAAGGACCAAGAATCTGTTTGGTGAAATCAACAAGGGGTTCAATTCCTTGGCCATAAATCTTCCCGGTTTCCCATTTCATCGTGCAATCAAGGTAAGAGCAAGAACCTAGATTACCTCATTCACTCTCGCATAAGAAATCAGCTACCAGGGTTCATTAATATTTCTTAGAGTATCGTTGGAAATAACATTGGTTCTTCTTGTATAAGCCACTAGTATGACATTGTAATGTCTTATTGCTCATTAGGCTAAGAAAGAACTGGAAAAGATCATTAAGGAAGTCGTGGATACGAGGAAGTCAATGAACGAGCATGATGCATGCACAGCGAGCAAAAGTATGCTAGATTTACTCATGGAGGCAGAAGATGAGGATGGGCAAGCATTAAGCAAAGACAGCATCATTGACATTCTACACATGTACCTTTTAGCCGGTTTCGATAGTGTGGCATTGGCTTCGTTGTGGATGCTCCTGTACTTTTACGAGAATCCAGATACCTTGCAGAAAGCGAAGGTACGGTCCGCACAATAATAACCCAATCACCAAGCTTTCTCATGGTAAAGCAGGAAGATAAACCTTTCATCTGACTTACAGCTAATTGATTGCCACAAAGATTTGATTGCCGAGTTTCTTGGCTTCGCTGTGCATATAACATGATATTAATCCATAGCTGCTTATTCTCTCGCATAACAGTTACAGCCCTCGGTCAGAAAAGCCCCTGTGCTATTCTGCATTGGGTGCATAGAATATTGCAAAATTCCTCTAAAATTCTGAAAAAAATGGTTTTGAGTTGAAATCAATTTCCAGGAGGAGCAAATTCAGATCCTTAAAAGAAGAGAACCGACGCAGAAAGGATTAACTTACCAGGAGATCAAACAAATGGAATATCTGGCTAAGGTATGTCTCCTGTTTTTTTTCCCCTTCAACCTATGATAGAAATTTTAATGAAGAAAGAAACATTCAGACCAAATAGAGAATCAAAAGTTGTTTCTGTACAGTGAAATGAACATCCTCCATGCAAGTAGGTATCGTGCAATTTATTAGTGTGCTTTGTGGGTGTAGGCGATTGATGAGATGCTCCGCAGAGTTAATTTTGGATTCTCGTTGTTTCGAGAGGCGAAAGAAGACACCACAATCAATGGTCAGCCGTACAATTTCCTTCGTTTTCCTTCTGTTTACTGATCAATCCTCATTCGAAAGAAGTTTTTCTTCTCAGGATATCTCATACCAAAAGGGTGGAATGTCCTAATTTGCCTCAGAGGTGTTCATATGGATCCGGCAAACTACTCGGAACCAGAAGAGTTCAATCCTTCAAGATGGGATGTAAGACAACATTCTTGCATTGTGACTGCTAGCTTAGAAACCTTTTCACGCTCATTCGCGATGTTTTCAACTCTGCTTTTGCAAACACGTATGTGGGTTTGATATTTCGTTTGCTTCTTTTTGCAAGCAGAATTATAAAAAGAAAGGAGGTGCTTTCATCCCATTTGGAGGAGGAAGCAGGTTTTGCCCAGGAAGCGACTTGGCCAAGCTCGAGGTGTCCATCTTTTTACACTACTTTCTCCTTAACTATGAGTAAGTACTCTCTTTTTGTTTTGTCCATTTTAACTAGAGTTCTTTCTTGCTAAGTTTTCCAATATCAGGTCACGAGAAGTAATGTCATTTTTCATTAAACAAATATCAAATGATAACTCTTACAAAAGAAAGGGAGCTTTACCAGATTAAAGTTCTGGTGGAATGAGATTAGCAGATGCTCATGTAATCAATCATTTTAATATCGGATAATGATTTCATTTTGCAGGGTAGAGCGAACTAATACTAAGTGTCCTATCAATTACTTCCCTTCACCGAAACCTTCAGATAATTTCAAGGCTAAGTTCAAAAGACTCGGTTCAGATTCTACGGATGTATGAAAATATGGCTTTCAGGTTATGTGGTTTTACTGGCAGCTAATCATCATCTTCCTTCATGATCCATATGGACAGTGCATATGTTGCGTCATCACAGGTGCTGCTAAGGGTTTATGTTTCATGAATCATTGTAGGGATGTGAATTGTTTCAGATGCGTCAGGTTAAATCTTGCAAGGATTGTGTTACATTCTTTTTATAGATTAGTTTTTATTTTATTTCCTTTTTAGCTTTATTTCCTTTTACATAATAAGGGCATTATGGTCATATACAATTTATGTTTAATATAAATATATTTCAATGGGTGTAAGGCTTCTGACTCACATAGAAATCTAGAGCCCCTTTTTGGCTTTACGATCTTTTCTCCTCTTCTCCTCTCTATTTCTTCTTTCTTTCTTCTTCTCTCTTGATTTTTATAGCGGGTTCTCTAATCAGCTTAGTGACAGATTGAATAGCCAGAAAAGCATGATTTATCTTTTGGTTATTCTATATCAACATCGCAAGTTCATGCGATCAGCTGTAATTTGGAATCCTTCAGCCTTTTCTCTTGGTGTGTATCCATAGTACTTTGAATCAAGTTAGCACTTGTTGAATCGAGACTTCATATATATGTCCATCAGTACAAATGCGACTCTTTAGCCAATTTTATCCCTCTTAAATGACTCATCCTAGTCGTCTGCAAACAAGCTGACTTCCCAAATATGGCTGATTCTAATGACAAATCTTAGTTGAGCTAACTCAAGATTCCATGAGCAAACACAGTTGTACGAGAGGAAAATTGAGGAGTGATGAAAGTAAAAGGCAATGTGACTTAATTACATGAAGATGCAGAATACAACATGGGAAGAAGGAATATGCAGAAAATCAGAAAGGGAATATAAAGCAGCAAATTTGACATTTCTGAACTTCGAAGTTCTGTCTTAGTTGATTCAACAAAGGAAATTGAAAATATCGTTCTTATGCAGCTTCAGAGACGTCTGTTTGATGGACATCCAAATCCTAATGAGCAGCATCCTCTTCTTCGCAGAATTTTATGTACTCTTTTGGACCCATCAAGGACCCTAGTTCCGATGGATCACTGGGCTTCACTTTAATCATCCATCCATCTTCATAAGGGCTTGAGTTGACCTTCATTAAAGAAGCTCTCAACGTGAATATTGAAATTCAATCATCTTTATCATTATGAAAAGGTTGAATGCTGAGTTGACAAAAGAAGCGCACTCCTAGGAAGTTAATTAAACAGGACTAGGCTTAAGACAACTATAGAGGGATATATGTTGAGCAGGGAATGAAAGAGAAAATTGCTTTGAGTTAAGCAAGAACTACCAAGCCAGGCGTTTCGGTGAGCTTTGTGTTCACTTCAACGATCTCACCCGAGACAGGACAGTTAATGTCACTGGTTGCTTTTACACTTTCCACTGCTCCAAAGCTGCCTCCTTTGGAAACTGAACCGCCGGGTTCAGGCAGGTCCACGAACACTACTTCTCCAAGGTGATCCTAAGAAAAGCAGATTTACTATCTAATAAGCACGACATTTCTGTATTAAGCAAAAGAAAAAAAGAGGTGATGTAATGCCAGATGAGCCAGAAGAATCTGGCGACCTGAATGCTCGTTTAAGGACATTGTTCCATTTATTGATGGCAACGAGAATCATAAATTTTCCATGTTGATTCACAAAATTCCGCAGGAGCTTCTGGCATTATCAGGTCAAAAATAGCTAAATAGCTGAAACCCAAGCATGTGTTGCATAGAATAGATTCTAAATAGAAATTGGTCGACAAGGAGGTAATGGAAGTAATTCACTTGAAATGGCTAAAAATACTTTATCCTTGATTTTTGCGAAGCAGGATTGTGAGACCACCTTCTGGATAGCAATAATACATAGACGAACGATTTCATAGCCGAGGACGACAAAGTCTGTCCAACCAACAAACGATATGATCTAAAAAAATTGAGTTCCGGTTGCCTTTGTCTTCGTACTCGGAAAGTTCAAGGCATGCATCTTGTCATGCTGAAATAGATGCAATGGCAAACAAAGTGGAACTGCAATTCACTAGTAAAATGGCAAATATTCCAGTTCTTCATCTTCTGACACGACGTATTACTCTGTATACAATGAGCGCACAATTGATGACTAACAGGTAGAGTCATCTCAAATTCTCAGTGACCAGACACAACCGTAACTCCGCTGCTTCATCCATCAACCATCAAGACAGGACTTTATGACTTGGCGATCTTAGCTCTTAGGAAAAATTAGGTGGGGTTAGATCAAGCCAAACACAGAGGACAGACCTGAGCATGGTCAGTGATGCCAACGGTGGCCACTGGGCCTTCATGCTTCACCCACTCGTGTGAAGGTGCATACTTTAGCCCATCCAAAACTGCAGAGAGCAACACCCTTTTGTTGCTCAAGACATTTGCAAAACAGGAGACGCAATATAGAACACAAACAAGAAATAACATTCTCAAGAACTATAAATCACAAACACAGACACAGAAGTCGAGAGAGAGAAAGAAGTCACCAGAGGAGAAGCATCTGTGGAGCGAGAATGCAGGGGAGAGAGAGGCCTTGGAAGAGAGCCTGAGTGCATTGGCGGTGGAAGAAGCCCACACCCTCAGCGCCATGGTTTATCTGCTCCCTTCCAGTGGTGCTTCCTTTGCTTTGTGTGTGTAGTGCTGAAGTTTCAGAGAAAGAGATGGCCTTTTATTTGTTCCGTGCCATTTTATCTTGGATGAATGGTGGGCATGGAATGCCTCATCCTAAGACTTCAGAGCACAAGATGATATTGTGTTTTTTTGCACCAGTCCACTCTTTTATCTTGACAGGTACAACGGCCTTTTTTTAAGTTTTATGGTCTATGCTTTTTTCTTCCCCATTTGCCTTCTCCGGTACATCTTTTTAAATCCAAGGAGAGGGATTCAGCTCCTCCTTTTTCCTAATATTAGATATTGGAAGGTAAATTTAAATTTGCTAACCATTCCTTCAGTTTCGGGTCATCTCAAATCTTGCAACGTGATCACTCAATTTTTCACAGAATTTACAACCATACGACAGAATTCTATTTCCAAAATCACTAGATACATTAGAATTCCATTAATATCCTCCGGTGAAATCCGGTCAATTTTCGGTAAATTGCTACCCGACACACACAATTTCCACGCTACTGCTACGTCAGCATTTCCGTTGAGTACTGGCCGGACTCCGGCCAGTGAGCATTAATGGAGAAGAAAAAAAAGCTGAACTTCTGCTAGATAATCTCTACCAATGCACTATTTCATTATTGGGCTTCACGGGTTGAGCAAAAGGTTTCGCCTTTGCCAACCTCAGCTTTCCTTTCCCCCAAGCCCACCAATTTTAAAGATCGGAACTTTGTAGTGCTCTGGGCCATCCAAAATCAACGAGCTTGGACCAAGAAAAGGCGTCGACTTTACACCAGTTTTCTCACGGTCCGTGCCCATCCTCAAAAATCGGTCCATGGCGTTTCCTTCGGGATCGATCTGCACAGGCGAAACGTTGAAACGCGTTCCTCGAATCGGTGAAACGAACGCACGGTCCGGTCGAGCGGGGATCCGCCGGGGAGTCGTGGAATCGCGAGCTCTGGAGTCATGGGAGGGGAAATCGACGAGCCGAAGCGGAAGGAGGTGGTGATAACTCTCCGAACGATCGGCCCCGCACGCCCATCTAGCCTCCCCGTCCCTTCGCCCGTTAAAGTACGCGGCTCTAGTTTTTGTGGTTCTTGCCTCTCTGTCTCGATCTTTTTGAGTCAATTCGAGCTTTGTATGCGTTTCCGTGGGTTGATGATCTGCCTGCGTTTGCATGGATTTTATCCGTTGGAGCTTCCCGTCTTGGGAATTAGAGTTTCTCGCCAGAAAAGGGTCGGATTACTTATTTCCATACCCCGTGTCGAATTTAGGTTGTGAATTGTCCTGGATAATCCAATATGTAATGGTGTATGTTCACGTAGAAAATGTTGAAAGTCCTTATTGTTTGTGGGTTGTAGAGTAGAGTTCGAGTGAGATAGAAAGGTTTTTTCTTTAGGTGTTGTTATTGGTCTAACCGTGTTATGGCATGCCTCTATTTTCTCATATCCGAGCATTCCCCCGCGAAAGGCGGTGGGATTGATTGTCGAGGTATGCCGTAGTTTGGCTAGCTGAGCTAATTGTTAGCTTCGGAAATTCTAGTACAGTTTTTAAGCTGTGCCGATGATGGTTAACTAGTTTATCGAGGGTAAACTCGGTGTCGATCAATCCAAAGTCGAATCACCCATCTAAGAAATTGATGGAAAGTGCGTGCCTCAAGTTACTCTAGTCTTTTTCAGCTGAATTCGATGGAGAGCAGCGAACTGCAGTAAGATCAGGGAGCAACAGTCAGGTTAAGGAGGTTATGGTCGAAATAGGGATGGACAGTGTTGTAGAATTTTTTTTTGAGTAACTTGATTATGGTAATGAAAATTTTTGGATTAATCAATTTTTTGCACTTTTAGGTGGCTTGACTGTGCTATAGAGGTGGTTGCCTCTTGTAAATTTCTTGATCTCTCTCTCGAAGCTTTTGGTATATAGAATTATTCGCCTATTTCATGAGTTGTGTAGTGGCATTGCTTCTAGCTTTATGGAAATACTTGAATTGATGGTGCTTGTCTTGCATGAAAAGTATTGATATTTTGTTGTGTTGTTTGTTTCACTGATAATGATTTTTTACCTTCATTCCTGGGCTGCAATCTTTAGTTTCAAGGTTGTACCATAGAAAATGTTCATGCGTGCTTCCATTCTTTTTAGGTGCATGATCTAAGGAAATTGATTGCCGAAAAGAGTCATTTGCCAATTGGAGATTTGAGGCTTATTTTGCGAGGAAAAGTACTGGATGACACAAAGGATGGAGATGATATGTGCGTGGAACTCGTAGACGGT
Organism: Corymbia calophylla; assembly: GCA_014182845.1. NCBI lineage: Eukaryota > Viridiplantae > Streptophyta > Magnoliopsida > Myrtales > Myrtaceae > Corymbia > Corymbia calophylla. The sequence goes on from CM024696.1 coordinate 17,846,765, forward strand.
GGTATAGATCTTTCCTTTGAGGCTATCATTCTTACAATTTACAATCTTCCAGAAAAACTTTTAAAAGTGAACATGTCATGGATCCTTGATATCTAAAGTATCAGAAATATCTTCTCATATCTTCTTGACTTAGATTGTGTAAGTATTCTATGTCAGCTGGTCTCAAGTAGTTGTTTTGCACTTTGTCTCCAGATTCTTTAATCGCTTCTGTGAAACCAAAGGCACCAGTTAAACATTCTCATGACGGAGTAGATACTGATGATGATGAAGATGATTTGGTATGTTGATTATGCCCACATTGCTACCTGCATTGAATTGAACTTCATTGGCATAATAGTTCAGAATTCATAATTTTTTCCTAACTATTCCTTTTGTTCTCTAGAAGTTTCATCTTCCTCAATCATCTAGCAGGTGGAAGAGGAAAATGTTCAACATTCTACATGACAAGTTGAAGCTACCTGGTAAGCATATTCTCAAGTGATTATGAATTCTGAAGCAGCAGTCTGCTAATTCACTGTTTTATCTTTTTCACTTCAGACATTCTTTTGATGGCGATTTTTTTCTTTACGTCTGAAGACTTGGGCCTTTATCATCTTGTGGTTTATCTTGGCACCTGTTGCTTATAGATGGGATCTCGGACCTTTATATGTAAGTTCACTTCTTTTTGTCCGGTTTTTGTCGATTTATAGTGATTAGTTAACTCTCTAGAATATTTTTTCTGGATAGTCTTGTGATTATTTAATTCTCTATAATATTTTTGGCTTAAAAGTTCTTAGTAGGATCCTGGATTGTGACTAATGACATCTGCCCCTTACTCTTGTATGCTTTGTTTCTGATAAATAAGACAAAATGCTATGAAAAAGCATTAAAGTGAAATATTCCGTTCTCTTAATTTCCATACTTCTTGTTATGATATTTGGCTTGGTTAAATCAAGAAATTGAATTGAGTAGTAACAAATAGCCTCTGTTGATTTCATTCCACAAGGCTATGCAGCTGTGATTATATTAAGGGAAATGAACAATTATGCTGGAGCTATTGAGAAGATATTATCTGGATTGGCCTGTCTCTACCTTATTTGTATATTACTTAGACTGAGATTTATGACCCGACTTGTTGCTTTTGATACAATGTTGTACCAGATACTTGCCACGGGATTTGCAATAATTCTTTTGAATCTTGGGCAACGGCAATCCGGTGACCTCAGGTACATGCTGCATGTGTATTTGTTTTGCCAGTATACGTAATTGTCGTGGCTGACAACACTTCTGCCTTAGTTTGAGCTCTGTGCAACTCTTTGCTAGCTTCCAGGAACTTCCAATGCATATGATATAGAAATTGAATAAAACGTGCCTCACTTTTGTTTAAGTTGGAATAGTTTGATGATAATGTCGTTCCCTGCCAATCTTGTATCGTTTTACGTATTTTCTGATATGGGAGACATCTTCTCAGCATGCATGGTAATACAACATTATGTTACTGCAAAAGATTGTTGAGGCTATTTGCAGCCTATCATCCCCATCTAATGATACCTAGCCTGCATGAATTTTCAACCGTGTCCTCTCCCCTCTGGATTTTGTTCTGTAAATTCTGCTAATAACATAAGCCTCTCTTGAATAACACTGTTATATTGCCCAATGTGGAATGCAGCGCATATTCCATCTTCAATGAAGGTTTCAGAGAGCTCCCTGGGACTCTCAATGCAGACCGTCTTGATAGAGACATAAGGACAGGGCAAATCTGAGCCTGTCATGCGGAGCTCCTAAACATGATCCTGCTCAAATCTTGACTTGAAGATCGCACGCCGTTGCAGCCCAGTTTTGTGAAGCTGTTGGATAACAGCCAAGTGTGTCCCAACTCAATTATTGTGCACATATAGTAAACCAAGCATGACGAGACAATGTCATTTGCACTGTAAGAATTTGTCTTCCCTAAGAGCTATTTGTCTACTTTTAGCGGGACTGTGACTACTGTAAATCATGAATGTCTGGAGCGCGCAACAAGGCCTCGGTGTAATGAGAGAATGAGAACTTCTTGGTATATACTTTGTTCAAAACCTTAAGATTTTCTTGTAGCAGACCTCAATAACTGACAGCAAAAGCCCAATACCATGACATTATAGAATGCTGACTATATATGCTGCTGATGGACCATCCTTTGGTGGCAATCCTCGCTATTTGAATTTCCAGTCGTGGCTTTTTCCTTTTTGACCGGCGCTTGGCATTTTGTAGGAGACGCTCTTGGGTGCATCTCATGCACGTGAGCCCAGTGCATTCCGGCCCTTGGATCACATCGGACCCTTGAAAATCAAGGGTTAAGATGCATTGGTCTCACATGTACCCCGACCGATCGAGAAACAGTTTCCTCTTAAAAGCATTTCTTTAGTGGTTGAAACAATCTAATCATAGTATCCGTTCCTTGTGTGGTTAAGTTTCTCTCTTTAGTATTGGCCTGTACCAGTCACTTCTTTTCATATCCATAGCGCCAACGACCTGTATATTGAAGTCGCTATCATGGTCCATGATTGTGATTAACATGAGCTGTCTGTCATCGCCGTGAGGCGCACGATGAAACGAAAAGCATTACTCGACGAGCGTGGTCAGAAGAGATTGCATCTTACTCCCGCATTTAGCAAATGTCTTGTCGCTTATCGGTGCGAACCCCGGATTTTCCACGGGTTGTTTGATGTTATAGATGTCGGGCCAAAAGGCGCAGGAGATGTACAGCTTGATGCTGCGAAAACAGCATTGTCGAGAAAGCATGTGCTCTTGGCCGGTCGGATGGATTGTAGCATATGGCAGAGGGCAAATGTATCTTCTGTGCGGTCAGTATCAGAACAAGGCAACCCGGGATAGAGCCTGTGCCCGGCCTTTCCTGTGTTGTCACTGTTCACTCAGCCCTCCCTCCTTTCCTCTGATCAGACGGGTTCCCTCTCGTGCATGCAACATCTTGTTCTTCTCCTAGGCTTAGGTTCACTCGTTAATGGCCGATCTGAGCTCGATAGATTCGCCTTCGGAAACGAGCTCTGCTGTTGTAACTTACAATCGGGAGGAGGCAGTAAATTCCGGACCCGTCTCGAACGCTGATGAGCCCGGGGTCACTCACAACACGTCACGAATAGAGCAGTTTCGAAATCGACATGACTTGATGCGAAAAGGGCAATGGTTGTCGTCGGCCCATAACTTCAAAAAGGGTTGGTAGCGTACCAAATACATAATTTAATCAAGGCCCCTTTTTTTCATCTGAGGATTGATGGAAATTGGTATAAATCACGAAATCTCATTGGGGGCAAAGCAAAGCAAACCACGGGGCAATGTGAATGGAAGGTGGGTTAGGTGACAGACTTTTTGCACAAGACAGAAAAACAAGTAAACAACGTTTCGAACTCAGGAAGACATGGACATCTTGTGGGGATCAAGCACTTCAATTTTTCTTCATTATTTTAATTAATTAATTAATTAAACGATTTTTTTAATTTTTTTGGGTTGGGGGGGGTTTCCCCACTAGATTTCAAACTATAAGATTCATTTGTGCTGAGTTGTTATTGACAAATGATGAAGCACGTAAGTCCAAATGCTGCTAAGCAAATTCTTTTTCGGCCATTCTCTTTTTCCTTAGTTTATAAGGTGCTGTCAAGCCTAAAAGCACGTATCTCTATTTTCATACGAGGATTGGAAGTCGGTCGTATAAGATTGATGACTTAAAAGAGAGATTCATTTCAATTTTCATATGTCGAAACAAACTTGACTTAGGCTGCAAGGTTAGAGCCACACATTACCTTCGATTTCCCGAGTAATCATGCCACAAATCAATGTACATCCGAAATCGCGCCGGCTGAAAGGGGGAAGGGAAAAAAAAATTTGTGCGATAATTCCTACTTTTCACTTCCTCGAAAAAGAATCCTAAAGTATTATCTCTAATTCTCGTTTTTTTCCCCTCATTTCTTAAACTCGAAAATCTTCAAAAATGAAAATTTTATGAATGAGAGATCGTACCAATAAGATGACTTAAAAGAGAGTCATTCAATGTTCATATGTCGAACAACTTTACTTAGGTGGCAAGATTAGAGCCGCCAAACATTACTTTCGAATTTCCGAACAATCACGCTACAAATCAATGTACACTCGAACTCGCACCGGCCCCGAGGAGGAGGGCGAAAAAGGAAAAAAGAATATACACAATGATTCCTGTCTTCTTCACCTCCATGAAAATGAATCTTAAAGTATCTCCTCTAATTCTCTTTTATGTTTTTCCCTCATTTCCCAAACTCGAAAAACTACAAAAAAAAAAATTACGAATGGGAAGAGATCGTACCAATAAATTTCCATACATGGAAAAAAAAATTCGGTGGTTGATCAATTAATTATTATTATTAGTGGTGGTTGCACTGATAATCCTCGACGGCACGTAACCTCAAGGGAAAAAGTCAACCGCGCTGCGGTCAAAGCGTCGCCTTATCCTATGTTCCTCGTTCACCAACTCTCACTCACCTCAAGTTTACCCACTTCCCATTATTTCAAAAATATTATCTTCCCCCTTGCGTAAAATAGCAATCATCATTTTTTTTTTTTAAATTGAATTTTTTTTATTTCAACAAATTCAATGATCTCCATACAATTTATTGGGGAAAATTCCATCGTATGCCATAGATGAAATGAGTTTTGAATATCTTCCTATTGCAATTTTTAAGAAAAATTAATACCATGAAAAATCTCAAATCAATCTAAATTTACCTCAAAAATCTCTAAACTGATATATTTATAATAAATTTTAAATATTTTGTGAGCGCAATTTTTAAAAAAATTTCTAAATTTTAAAATAGTGACATGGAGGGTAAATTTCTATTGGTCGGGCTCTTGATTCTTGGTTTTCTATTAGAATCACTTTTCAATAGATTTTGATCTCCCGCCCTTTTTTTTTTCCATGTAAAGAATTATGATGAGGTGGACAAACGTCGCTAGTACTTTCGATCACTAACATCTTTCATAAGCTGGTGGTTTCAACTTTGTCACTTGAACACCTAAAGTTGGCATCTATGATAATGAGATTCAAAGTTGTTAAAATAAAACTTTGAGGATAAGCAATATTAAAAAAAGAAGGTGAAATCACTACCAAACCTTAAATCTCTATCAATGTAAAATTGAAGATGGCTCTTTTTTGTTGATGGTAATTCCATTTAGAAACTTTTAAAAAAATCAATAAAAAAAGGGAACGGGAGAATATAAAAAAAAAAAAAGATTTATCATATTTCCACACAAAAATAAAGAATATATTATTATATGTTCGACTGCAAGGGCTTCTTTTTTTTTAACGACTTTTGACGTTTAAATGAGCGGAAAAAAGAAAAGAAAAGAAAAGAAAACCAAACCGACAAGGATGACTTCGTGTTTGTGGACCCAAAACAGTGGGCCCACGCGAAGGCCCTTTCCTGTCCACTGAGGTCGTTGACCGGCCGATCCATCGTGGGGCCCACACAAGGCAGCAACACCGGGATCGACCGCACCGGATCATCTCTCCCCTCCTAGAAAACACAATTTTCGGGAACTTCTTTTGACTCGCACCGAGCCCCGCTTTTTGATCCCCACGCGCCCAGGACACAGGGGCCGGCGCGTCCACCAATGACCCCTCCTTTTTTCTTTTTTTTTCCCTCCTTATTTTTACCTAAAGTATAATGACACAAATAACCTTCGAATATAAAATGTGATCCTTGAACTTTAACTAATTATATAATTTATTCCATAAAATTTTAATTTATTCAATATGATCATTGAGCTTATGATACGTGCTCGATTTAATCCCAAAACCATATGAAAATATTCGATATTATATTTCCATTAGTTTAAATTCGAGAGATAGTATTGAATATTTTTATATGGTCTAAATGCAAAATTGAACATGTATCAAATTTTATGGATCACATTGAATTAAAATTTAGAGATCACATTGAAAAATTTTAAAATTCAGGGGTCATATTATACATGGGACCAAAGGTTTATAGTTCATTTATTTTATTTACCCTTGCCTAAACAATATGAGGCGTAACTACTAAGAAGAGACCTGTGAAATTATCTTTTTGAACAAATTTCTTTTATTGCTTGGTGCTATGTGAGAAAACAAAATTCGAAAAAATTAGGATATAAAATGACATGTGACGAAAGATGGTAGAGATTTTTTAGAAATCCCTCTAATTTTTATCCACTAAGGAGCATTGGGCTAATTAAGTGAGAATTTTGATAAGTCGATTGAACATTTCTTGACTGCATGGTAAGAGAATGAAAAGAAAGACATTTGAAATGAGAAAAAAAGCATTCATATGGCAAAAATAATTGGAATGACTGACTTTTTAAATGACAACGATAGTATTGTCCTAATAAATACTTGTTGGGACTATAGCATGGTTCCTAAAATTTAATAAGTCATTTTTTTCTCAAATGCTGTGATTTGTAAAATTGTCACATTATGTTAGTTTGGGATATTTTGAGAACATAAGTGCATCATTCGTTAAATTTATGGACCCGTTTCATATCGAACCTCATCATTGAATTTACCCAACCTAGAGTGCACTCACCGAAACATGTTTTACATTGGAATCTCGATGCTACGAGGTTTTGTTATATCAATTGACACTCTAATAAGTTAATTTTAGTTTCATGTACAAAATCCAAGAATGCTCCTCTTTGATTTGGCAGGCAATTCAATTTATTCCTACCCTTTTGTCATCCTTAAAGCTTACTAGCACTTGCATCTTATTTAGACCTCTCATCTGAGCAGCAACTTTGTTTTCATCGAACCGGGTCATTATAGACCCACCAACTTCAACATAGTTTGTCCTTGAACCGCATAACTAGTGGAGGGAATCTTACTCTAATACCATAATATGCCGCCAAATTAACTCATTCAAGATACTATTTGTTGTGGCCTTTAAAATACATGTAGGCACTTTCATATTAGGTTATCCATCCTAGTATTTTTTTTCATATGCACATGCTTAATATTTGAGTTCCAATGTTGAGACATTTTGTTACTTTGAATGGTACCTCTTGTACGTTAAATCAAATTTTACATATGCAAATCAAGAGCATTCTCCCTCGGTTTCAATGTGCAATTCAATTTACTTTCGTCATTTTCGATGTTATCGAAGTCTGTCAAGAGTTGAACTTTGTCTAGGCACTCTGACCCCAACGATCGCTTTCGGCCCTCATCAAATCGGGTTCCTACACAACCGTTCACCGCATTTAATTGTTGGCATGTCAAAATTCCGAAGAAAAATCGAGGAATATCAGTTGCATCAATTAGTTATTAGCTACTCAATTACATTTACGCAATTTTGTTTAAACCAAAAAACAAATGACGGGAGAAAGAATATTTGTTACTGCGGTAATATTGTCGGGACCGTGACTCGAGAGTGAGAAAGTGATGAAAACTTACGTATTGGATGGAAATCTTTCCAAGTACACAAAATTGTGATAAAAAATTGTATTTTGACAAATACCCGAGAGTCAAACTATGAATTTTCTTAGTTTCTTTTTGATATTGATGAATGAAACAATCATTTCCATATATCATATAATGCGCGATTTTCCAAGAGTGGGAAAGTGCCATAAACTTCTGTATTGGAGATAGAAATCTTTCATGTATCCAAAATTGCAAATAAAAAAAATGTAATTTTGACAAATAACCAAGAAAATCAAATTATGAAATTTTCTTAGTTTCTTGTCGATATCGAATATTTTATCACACGATGAATTCAACAATCATTTCATTTCCATCCGACATGCGATTTTCCACCAAAAGAAGAAAAATACTCCATTAAATTGTGGGTGAAAAAAAGAAAAGAAACCAGAGGTTTCTCAAAAGCTCAAAAATTGGAATTGACCAAACATGAAAAATACTCGAGAAAATCAAATTATGAAATTTTCTCAAAATATTTCATCACACGATAAATTAAACAGTCATTTCCTTACCATTCGACATGCAATTTTCCACCAAAAGTTTAAATCGCAAAAAAAAAAAAAAATCAGAGGTTTCGCTCGGAACATGGCGTCAGCATGCGCAGGGGTGACACATGGTATTTGTCGTTTTGACAAATACACGAGAAAATCAAATTATGAAATTTTCTTAGTTTCTTGTTGATATCGAATATCTTATCACGCGATGAATTAAACCGTCATTTCCTCACCATCCGACACGTGATTTTCGACCAAAAAAAAGAAAAACATTCCATTAAATCGTGGGTAAAAAAAGAAAGAAAAGAAACCAAAGGTTTCTCAAAAGCTTGAAAATTGGAACTGACAAAAAAAAAACTTGAAGAATTGGCATTTGCACACGCGCGAACGTGGCGTCCGCACGCGTGCAGGGTGACACATGGTATTTGTCGTTTTGACAAATACCCGAGAAAATCAAATTATGAAATTTTCTTAATTTCTTGTTGATATCAAATATCTTATCACACGATGAATTAAACAAACATTTCCTTCCTATCCGACATGCGATTTTCCACCAAAAGAAGAAAAACACTCCATTAAATCGTGGATAAAAAAAATAAAATGAAACCAGAGGTTTCTCAAAAGCTCGAAAATTGGAACCGACCAAAGAAAAAACTCGAAGAATTGGCTTTCGCATGCGAGAAGTGTGGCATCAGCACACGCAGGGGGCGACACGTGGTATTTGTCATTGTGACAAATACCCGAGAAAATCAAATTATGAAATTTTCTTAGTTTCTTGTCGGATATCGAATATCTTATCACACGCTGAATTAAACAATCATCTCCTTACCATCTGACATGCGATTTTACACCAAAAGAAGAAAAACACTCCGTTAAATCGTGGGTAAAACAAAAAATAAAAAACCAGAGGTTTCTCAAAAGCTCGGAAATTGGAACCGACCAAAGAAAAAACTCGAAGAATTGGTGTTTGCACGCGCGGAACGTGGCGTCCACATGTGTGGGGGGCGACACATGGTATTTGTCGTTTTGACAAATACCCGAGAAAATCAAATTATGAAATTTTCTTAATTTCTTGTTGATATCGAATATCTTATCACATGATGAATTAAACAGTCATTTCCTTACCATCAGACACGCGATTTTCCACCAAAAGAAGAAAAACACTCCATTAAATCGTGGGTAAAAAAAGAGAAAAAGAAACTAGAGGTTTCTCAAAAGCTCAAAAATTGGAATCAACCAAAGAAAAAACTCGAAGAATTGGCGTTCACATGCGCGGAACATGGCGTCAGCACGTGCGGGGGACACGTGGTATTTGTCGTTTTGACAAATACCCGAGAAAATTAAATTATGAAATTTTCTTAATTTCTTGTTCATATCGAATATCTTGTCCCACGATAAATTAAACAGTCATTTCCTTACCATCCGAAATGCGATTTTCCACCAAAAGAAGAAAATCACTCCATTAAATCATGGGTAATAAAGAAGAAAAAAAATCAGAGGTTTCGCAAAAGCTAAAAAATTGGAACCGACCAAAGAAAAAACTCAAAGAATTGGTGTTCGCACGTGCGGAACGTGGCGTCCGCACGCGCAGGGGGCGACGCGTGACCGAATGCCTCCGCCCCCCTTTGTCGTTTTGCTTTAAACGACAGGAATTGGTGCCACCAACAAACCCTTTGACTTGCAGGAAACCCCCTCCTCCAACTTCCCGCCTTCACATGCAAAATTCCTCCCTCCCTCCTTCTCTCTCCTCCTTTTTCTTTTCCTAAATACTATACTCACCCACGAATTAATAAAAAAAAAAACATATAATAAACATTTTCACGTCTCGTGTACTTTATATTTTAAAATTTCCAACGAGACTTTATCGGATACGCCCGCTCGCTGCTGCTGACAACAATCTCAATAAAATAAAATTACACCGTCGTCGAGACTTACTCCCTCCCGAAAGGTAAATTAACCCTCCCCGGGGATTATTTTAACGCGGGAAAACTGACATCCCTCCCAATATATTCGCGGCTCGCAAGGACGAGGCCATTAAATTAAATTTTAAAATCGTTTAGTTTTAATTTTGTTTTTATTTCCGGGATTATATTATTTTTTTATAAATGCGGGTAAAAAGTCTAAGGTTACGACAAACGAGAAGAGCGACCCGCGCGCCCCTTTGACTAAAAATCCCCGGTCATGCAAAAGGACGCTACGGCCCATGCAGTCGAGTCCAAAATCCCTCGCCCTTTTCGTCGACGTGGCCGGATCTGGGCCGTCGGATCTTCGGGCGGGGAGGTCCCGATCTAGCGGCTGCCGCCGGGGTGGGGGGCGTGACGTGGCAGCGGGGGGCGGCATAGTTGGAGGGAAAGATACCCGACCGGGGATCCGTGAAGGGCTGTGATGGAGATGGGCGGATTCCCTCTGGGTTTTTTTGGGCTTTTCAAGGTCAAACGAGACCATGCAAAAAATAAAAAAATAATATCAAAAATACATATTGAAAAATCTTTAAAAAAAAAAAAGAGAGGAAAAAGAAAAGAGTCTTGGGGTTCACGGCCAGTAATAAAATAATTTTATTATTTTCGAAATGACCATAGCGCCCTTGCTCTATAGCCCATGAATTTCAGTTGTGGTGGGGGCTCTTGTAACTTTTGTATGTAAGTCTCATCTTCTTCTTCTTCTTTTTTGCTTATTTTCTTTTTTCAATAATGGGTTTTACTAAGAATCATGTGATGGATCGAATCGAGTTTTTTAGTAACGGTATACATGCTTTGTCGTTTCTTTATATAATCATGAACACGTTTTTCTTGATTATTCGTGGCAGCTATCGTTGAATTGCAAGCTTCTGAATAGAACTATTCGATTTTGGCGTTTCTCTTGGTGCTTGATAGTGAGTTTTGTGGATTTGAGGTTGAAATTTATTGGGTAATAAATGTATCTTCGATAGGAACATGATGCGCCATTAACAAGAATCTATTTGTGGGAAAAAAAAATTATCATTACTATGTGAGATTTTATCGTCACGAGATACCCAACGCATTATTTGGCAAGAAGATTGTTTGAAACTAATAATTGTAACGTAGAGTCAAGCCTGTAGTAAACGCATTTTGTCCGCCTCTCGTGTAGCTATGCCACGCGTTGTGCTTCCACGATTCTAATCCAACGACAATCGTAGCTGTACTGAGGTCGTCTAGAAAAAGGAAAAGGAGAAAAACTTATCTGGCTCGCTTTTTTTCATTATCTCGATCAATTATGATTTTGCCGATTTAAAATAAAAACCGCAATGAAAAACCCGGCAATAGATAGTAATTTTTCAAATAAGGATGCCAACCCGATTGCAGCAGGGAAAGAGGAAAATGCATCACACCCACCTTTCTTGAAAGCATGGAAGAGATGTTGAATTCAATAGGGCTTTGGAAAAAAAAAGGTTGAATAAGCAAATAGAAAAAAAAAGGAGAAAAGAAAAAAAGTCATGAGAAATTCAAAGCTAAAGGGGCAAAACAGTCAACCCGCGTCAAATTTCAAAAAACGTTGCCGCGGGCAGATTTGGGCCTCCAGCTCAGCGCCCGACGGGCGTGAAAAAAAAAGAAGAGAGTCAAAGCGCCCGGACACGGGAAAAGACAAAAGCGCCCCTCCGCGACAATTGAAAACCCTTTAGCGCGGCGGACACCTGCCGGGGGTGATGCGTCATTTCGCCCAAAGCTCAGGCCCATTTTCGTCCTTTCGGCGTCCCCAAGGAAAGGAAAAGCAGGCGTGGGCCACCACGAGGGGCGACGGCGTGGCGTCCGACGTGGACCTTCCCAGGTGTAACGGTCAACCTTATGACATGACCCCCACCAACAACAACTCCATAATTCAGCCATTTTTTTTATTTTTCAGAAGGAAAATGGACGAAATTACTATAACCCAAACCCAAAAAAATTTCGTAAAGAAATCTGAGCAGCTGACCCTTTTAAATTCCGCCTCCTTTTTTTTTTTTTTTTTTTTTCCTTTTTTAGCATTTCGCAATAGAAAAAGATGTTTCGAGAGACTTGAACAAAAATTACAAATTCAATTACAATTGAAAATTTTAAATGTGACCCGCTTGATCTTTATAAAATTTATATTATACCATCGTCACTAATGAGCTCATTTAAAAAAGATAATTAACACTACGACATCACTTTCGATGGACCCAAAACATATAAGTATAAAAAAGAGAGAAAAAGACCATTTTACCATTTTTAAATTTTTTATAATCTATTTATCAGTTAATATATTGTTTTGATGTTAAATGAGGACGCTGAAGTCTCCTTCAAGTAAAAGTAGTATAAATACCGAGTTGCCCCTTTCTCTCTCCTTCTCTCTCTCTCTCTCTCTCTCTCTCTCCTCTGTTTACTCTCTCCACTTCACTGTCTCTCTCTCTCTCTCTCTCTAGCTTCTCTCGTTTTCTTCTCACTTTGCCGGAAAATCTTTTTCTCCTTTTCTTTTGAGTTTTCCCGAGCGGGTTGAAATTTTCTCGGCGGGGCGGGTGGTGGGAAAAAGAGAGAAGGGAAGGGAAGGGAAGGGAAGGGAAGAGAGAGAGAGAGACAGAGAGAGAGAGAGGCGAGGTTTCAAATGTGATGGGAAGCGGCTTCTCTTGCTTCAGGCCGGTCCAGCACCGGACGGACCGGGGGCAGCACCAGCAGGACCAGGGCCACCAGCCGGACCTGGTGTTCGCCGCCGCCGAGCCCCTCGACGAAACCCTAGGCCACTCCTTCTGCTACGTCCGATCCTCCGCGCGCTTCCTCTCCCCGACCCCCAGCGACCGGTTCGTCTCCCCGACTCACTCCCTCCGGTTCGACGATCCCGCCGCCGCCGCCGCCGTCCCCAATAGGGCCCGGACCGGGCCGGAGACCGGCTTCAGGGCCATTTCCGGCGCCTCGGTGAGCGCGAACGCGCCGGCGCCGAGGACCGTCGTCCAGGTGGACGGTGTCTTCGACGATGCCGCCGAGGGCGCGCACGGCGGGGGCGGCGGCAGCTTGAAGGGAGGTCCGCTGAATATCTTCGAGAGCACGTCATCGTTCTGCGCGCTGCCGCTCCAGCCGGCGCCTCGCGGCGGAGGAGAGCAGCAGCCTGCTTCTGGCCTCATGGAGCGGGGCGGAGGTTTGTTCTTGTCTGGGCCGATCGAGCGTGGAGCGCTCTCTGGGCCGCTGGAGCCTGGCTCCGGAGCCGACGGGAGCGGGCGGGTTCCATTTTCAGCTCCGCTAGGTGGGGTTTACGTGAGGAAGAAGAGGAGGAGAAAGGGGATTTCCTCGATTAAGAAGGCGCTGTACGGGAATTTTGCAGATAAGCAGGGCCCGTGGGTCGTGCCAGTGCTGAATTTCGTGGGGAAGAAGGAGGCCGCAGAGAAGGATGAGGCTGAGGCTGCGATGGCGGCAAGGAGTGAAGGAGAGAATGTGCAATGGGCGTTGGGGAAGGCGGGTGAGGATCGGGTACACGTGGTTGTTTCAGAAGAGCAGGGGTGGCTGTTCGTAGGGATATACGATGGGTTCAATGGGCCCGATGCACCCGAGTTCTTGATGGATAATCTATATCGCGCTGTTTATCTTGAGCTCCAGGGCTTGTTTTGGGAGGCCATTGAAGAAGGTGAGGAAGGTGGTAATTTAACGAACGTGGTAAATGAAAATGTAGCAACATTAGAGGAGATCAACCCATCAATAGAAAAGCCTATCGATGAGATTAAAACTGACTCAAACCAGGATGGTTCGGATAGGGGTTCAGCAAAAAGAGTAACATTCCAGTCCGAGGGAATTGAGATAAGGAGGAGGAGGCTTTGGGAGTTTCTTGCTGAGGATGATCCTGAAGATGGGTTGGATCTCTCGGGATCACAGAGGTTTGCTTTCTCCGTTGATGATGCAATCAGTGTGAGCAATGTAGGGCCTGCCGTAAATAGGAGGTGGTTGCTTTTATCGAAATTGAGACATGGGTTGTCGAAGCATAAGGATGGACAGGTAAGAAAATTGTTCCCTTGGAGGTTTGGCTTGAAGGAAAAGGTTGAGGTGGAAAACAGAGTGGAGGAGAGGCCAAATAAAAGTGGTAGGAGGCGTAAAGAGGGTCCCGTGGAGCATGAGTTGGTATTGAGAGCTATGTCTAGGGCCCTTGAAGTGACGGAGCTCGCTTATTTGGACATGACTGATAAGGTGCTGGACACAAATCCTGAGCTTGCATTGATGGGCTCATGTTTGTTAGTGGTGTTGATGAGGGACGAGGATGTGTATGTGATGAATGTGGGTGATAGTCGGGCCATTGTTGCGCAGTGTGAGGCAGAAGAGGTTGGCTCTAGTACTGGCTCAGCAGTGCAGGGCAGTAAAGAGTCCTCGATGGAGGGCATAGTTGAGGAATCCTTGGATGGTGAAAAGCATAAGAAGGTGGAAAAAGAAGGTCCTGCTCAGCCTAGGAGATTGACCGCATTGCAGCTCTCCACTGATCACAGTACCAGCATTGAAGAAGTAAGTTTTCCAGTTCCGGGGATAATTTAGTCTTTGCATTTATTCTAGTGGCTTTCGTGCATAAGTTCTGATACTTGATGTTTGTCGGTAGTCAGTCTCTCTTTGATCCATCTTGGTTGTCTTTGGCTTGATAGTGTTATATCTATTAAAGTATGTAAGATGGTTAATGGTGAAAGTAGATTGGGTAAACTCAAAAAGCCATGCAATTGACGTAATTGCAGATTCTTGGTAAGGATGACAAGAAGCTCTAGCCTAAGTGGCCTTTGGGATATGTGCCTTTTATGTTGAGAATGTAACTCTAGGATGCCGTTGAATTGATTCGCTAGCTCTTGTGTCCTTATCAAATTGCCTCACTTTTAGCAAACATAGTCCCACAAGACATGCTTACAGTATTGTGCACATTTCCAGTATTTTCATTCATAAGACAAAAGTACTGGCCAAAATCTGTAGATGACCATCTTCTGCTTCTGGCTTTTACCTACTGTTTGTTTTAAATTTCATATACCTTATTATATTAATATCAGATGCCAGAGGCAAAATTTGGGCTAAAGTCCCATTGAACTGTCCTATCTGGGAAATGGTGTAAATTAAATCCTGCATGTAGGTAGTAGTGGAGATGGAGTTTTCCAATTGTGCTTTAAGCTTCAAAATGTCAGGAAACGGGCGACAGTGCAGCTCAGGCTTTTGTAATATCATTTTTTTTTTCTTTAAATGTCTCTCTTGGATTTGAATTCATGGACTTGAACTCACAAAACCTCTTTTTGCTGGATAAGAGTAAGTTGCTTCAGTAGAACTTTGTTTCTTGTCTATTTAGATCTAGAAAATGGAACATACTCATGTTTGTTCTTTGCTTCTGATAGTCCAAGTTATTAGGATTCAGACAGGGGGTTGGCAACAAATGTGTTTTAGTTGTCTGACTGGTATATATCCTATATAAACATTCAATATCTTGATTGAGAGACATGGACTCATCAAATGAAGTAGTGAAATGTGACCCAGTTCACTCGAACATATTAAATTACCGAAGTTTTTGGGCTTAGCAAATGAATAAGTGGAATATGACTAAGTTGCTAAAACCTATAAAACTTTTATTTTTATTCCTTTGAATGAAGCTTGTATATAGGGGTGTTGTTTTCTAGGTCATATCTCTAATGTCCTGTTAACAAGTGCCCCCAGGCACTTGTCATGTATACTTTATATGGAATGATATGAGTTATCAAAGCACTGGTTTTGCATAAAATTAGAACAATCAATGCAAGATGAGAACAGTCAATGTATGTGAAAACTGTGAAGTTTCCTTAATTGATTGTTGAGGCACTTGTTAGCAAAATCCATTTCATTTCTAAGCTTATAGTATTATGATCTCTTGCAATAGTAGGTTTACCATAAAATGCCAGAATGGCATGCTCTTTGAGGTGAAGTGTCCTGCTAAAGCACATCTGAGTTGTATCTTATTTGTGGGAAGGTATTTTATGTGTTGTCGCTCACTTGGCTGATTTGGTATGACTGACCAATCATGTTATGTATCTCATCATATTTGGTTCTTAAATGTTGAAAATACTTACTTTAATGGCTTGTTACAACACGTAGCTGCCACGTGGTGTGATGTCGCATGAAATACCTTCTCCTTATTGTGGTAGGTATGTTGAAATTGTTGAAGAGTTGTAGCAACACATGCCTTGTGATGTAGCCATTTATCAGTGCATGGTCTTACATTATCAAGAATGTGAAGGTTTTGTTTCAAAGTATTGTTTTGCCTTTATTTGAGATAAAATCACTTCATATCAGCAGTCTGGCCCTTTTATGGAGCTTTAGACTTGTTTTCTGGGATCGGATCGATTGGGCTTAAGCTAATTGGTTTTGTTTCTTGCTTTGATTATTTTAGTTAGGTTTATTTAATGCAAATGTTGACCTCAGACTCCAATTTATTGCAACCTTTTCCTCTCTAATGATTCCTCTGTAATGATTGCATCTTACAATACCATGTGTGGCAAGCACATGCTTTATCATATCTTTTTATATGTTAATAATTTATGCCTAGGATGCATTTTCTAGGACTTCTATGACATCAACCCTGTAAGTCATTGAATCAGCATCAGAATTTTTACCAATGTCTTTTCTTGTATGCAGGAAATCATTAGAATAAAAAATGAACACCCTGATGACAAACAGTGTATTGTCAATGATAGATTGAAAGGTCGTCTGAAGGTCACAAGAGCATTTGGGGCAGGATTCCTGAAACAGGTTACTTTCATACACTCTTGAAATCCATTTCGTGAACTTTTCCTCAGATCAAAATTATATAAGCTTCTTTTGCAAGACTGAAAACATTACATTGTTGAAATTGAGGTTTAATTATGAATGGGATATTTGAATTATTGCTAATTTATATCATGAACATCCCAAATTCCAACAACATTCACATGCTTTATCAATCTGTTCATATTTGTATTATCGTTAGGTCTTAAAATAAAGAAAAAGAGTGAATATTCCTATGCTTCTGTAAATTTTAAGAAAATAAGTGCCTTCACATTGCAAGATTGCTGCATGTTATAGCAGCATCTTCTTCAGGATAGGTTTGCTACAATGTTGTGGGCTTAGATGACGAGATCTGACTTTATGTTGTTTGAATTGGTAAAAGCAATGCATAATCCAACTTTTGTGCAGTTGAGTTGGTACGAAGAACATGATTGTAACCTGATGTATATGTTTTTACAGCCTAAATGGAACAATGCCGTACTGGAAGTGTTTCGAAATGTATATATTGGAACAGCACCTTATCTCTCCTGCTCACCTTCTCTTCGCCACCACAAGCTTCACCCAAGGGATCAATTTTTAATTCTGTCATCTGATGGTTTATATCAGTACCTGAGCAATCAGGAAGTTGTTGCTTATGTAGAGAGTTTTATGGAGAAGTTTCCAGATGGAGATCCAGCTCAACACTTAATTGAGGAACTTCTATCTCGTGCAGCCAAGAAAGCTGGTATGTCTCTTATGCATTTTGCGTTTAAGAAGAAAATTGTTACTTAGACTGAGGTAAAGGGCCTCTATGGGGTAGAGGCGAAAAAAGGCAGCTGACATTCTGATCATACTAAGTTCTAACCGTAGTATTCATTTTTTATGATATGAAGTATTCTTGCGTCTTGGCTCTCAAGTGTTCATCTCAAGATTTCCTCTAATTTGTTGCCAGTGCAGTTTTAAGTATCCGTAGTATGTTAGTGGCTTTGCTTAGAAGGCCAAGTTGTCCCTTTGTTTTTGTTTAGATAAGTATGTTAAACTTGGAATGCAAAAACCAATTTCACGCTTCCCTTGGGTATGGACTTTGAGACATGCATTGTTACAGGGTTTTCTGGATTGACTGCTCTGATTTATCACCCAATTGCTTCTTCTGTATTCTTGTAGGTATGGACTTCCATGAATTGCTAGACATTCCTCAAGGCGATCGAAGAAAGTACCATGATGATGTCACGGTTATGGTGATATCGCTCGAGGGAAGAATATGGAAATCTTCTGGAAAATATTTTTGACCTCGATACAATGGAAGACCAGCAATGCCTGTCCAAACGCATGTTGCAGTCACTTCGTCTGCGAGCAACTGGAGAGTCGAGTTTGCTCACCCTTTTTACAAAATGGATACCATTAGGATCAGCGACCTCAAAGCGTAAGCTGCGTTAATGAAGGCGTGACCCCAGATGACTATGGTACAAAAACCAACACCGAGGATCTGAGTAGGTTATGTAGAATATGGTCCGAGATGGGTATAACTAGAAGCTAGGAGAGGGTGTGGCTGCGAATTGCGAAATGCCTACCGGGGAGGGAAAATGGAAGAGAGAAGTTCCTTTTTTTTTTTTTTTCTTATTTCTTTTTTGTTTGCTCCTTTTCATTTCGTTCTGATTTTAGGTTCTTTGGTAGAAATCTTTGTAGGGCAATGATGGGGAAGAAGTCTCTTCCCCATTTTGCGCCTTCTTATTTCATTTTTGTATCTCCATATTTAGAGGCCAAAAGAGCTGCTGTAGCCAAAAAGAAGAAGAAAAGCTTTGGGTTGGGGGGTGGGGGGGTATAGAGTTTGCTTACAGAAAAGACATGAGAATCCCTTGACAAATTCGAGAGAAAAATCCTGTAATTCTTTTCAATGGTGGTTTTGCACCAAATTGCGGATCGCAAAGAACCAGGGATTCCTGTCCTGTTGACCTCATATCTTGCTTTTGCTTACTTCGCAATTTCTCTCCCCTTTTCTTCATATTGAAAGAACACAAACAATTTGTTAGTGAGCACCGACTCACAAATTACCAGCATTCGAATTGCAAAACTTCTTTAATTTCTGGGCCTTGAGGATTGTTTAAAAAAAAAATTGGGTTAGAGATCCACCGTATGGTGGGTAGCCTCTACCGGATGTGCTGGTAACAGGTAAGCCCGAAGGCCGTTCCCGTCCCTGTCAGGGGAGATGCCAACCATCTCTCCTTTCTACGAACACAGCCTTTTCTTCTGAAGGGATGCTATATATAGACGAGCAAAGCTTTGTCAATAGGCGATGTGGGACTTTTCTTCTCTAAACTAGCTCTCTTTTGTCCCACATAAGATTGAATCCTAGATGTGTATAGATACCCAATTGCCCATAAATTAAAAACGTTTACCAAATTAGATTTCACTCGGTAAATCTTATGATTCACAGCTTTTGAGCCCTGCATCACATCCGATAGCATGAAACGACACAGCTGAATCCTCAAGAAGCAATTTCATTTCAGAAGGTAACGCCGTTAGCCAAGCTAGACCAGGGATGCCCCAAGGGATTTGACCCTGGATCCATCACACGTGATCCCAATGCCTTTAACCTCCCTTACGCTTCCGAATCTTGGGCAAACGAGCTAATTCACAAAATCACGGCGGCAAAGAAACTCCCTATCACTAACGGTTCGTTTGGAAATGCATCATGTCCAAGCAAGCACCAATCCTATAATCAAATACTGACAGCATAACCTTCATTCAACAACGTTCTAATCCTTTATGAATGTCGTTGACAGCAAATTGTGCTTTTGAATGCGAAAATATTTGGTGTGCGTCCATAATGCATAGAAGCTATTTTGCAAGTTCACCAGTAATTGGATGACGATAAGAGATGCCACCAAGAGAATCTAATAACAGGCTTGCTCTTGGTAAAGGGGCGGGCATGTGTTGAGATGTTCTCATTTCACCATCTGTCAAAGTTGCTAAAATACTCAGAAACTAAGACTTGATTATAGACAATCCCAACATTCATTGCAAAGAGAAAAAAGCTTTTTAAGTTTAGATTGTTTTGCGAAAATTGTGATGTGTATAGAAAATATTTTCCAAAAAGTCATTTTTCAGAAAAATGGTATTATTTTTTAGTGTTTTGCTAAAACCTGAAAATGAATGACCTCGAAGATATTTTTCGTCATTTAGTATTGAAAAGCTGATATGATTTCCTAAATAGACTTACTATTTGGTGTTAGTAACTTGTGCATGAGGAACTAGGTATGGGCACTAGAGTGCTAGGTTCGCTCATGATGGACACCAAGGATTAGGGTAGGGGCACTTGGGTCCTAGGCTGAACTTGATGGACTCAAGCTTGGGCATATTAGGGTCCTGGGCATGACCTTTGTGAACCTGAGCACAGCCTTTGTGAACTCAAGCTTGGGTGTTGGGGATTCAAGCTCGAGTACCCGAATCTTGTGCTTGACTTTTGTGGACCCGAGCTTGAGTATGGGGCATAGGGCATGGACACTGGGGCTTTGGGTTTGAACTTGATGGACTTGGGCACGAGTGTTGGGGGCCCTCGTATGGGCATCGGGGTCTCAATCTTTGCCTCGATAAACCTAGGAAAGGGTGTTGGATCCGAGCACGGGTGTTGGGGTCATGAGCTCGACGTCGATGGATTTGGGCCTAGGCACAGGGTCCCAAGCTATGCCTCAATGAACCTGGGTGAGGGCGTTGGGGATCCAAGTCTAGGCATAGGCATTGGGGTCATGGGCTTGACTTTGATGGACCTAGGTCCGAGCATTGGAGACCTAGGAACTGGTGTGGGATTTCTTGTCCAAGCATAGAGTCTTGGGCTTAAGTTAGTCGTATTTTGGAAAATTACTTTCAATTTTTTAAAGAGAAAATCATTTTTAGAATTTAAGCATAGATTTTCCATTAACTAGAAAAAATGTTTCCGTTAACTCATTTTTTTAAGCAAAATAAAAGCTGAAAAATATTTTATGCGAAACAATAGAGCCAAAATTTGTGTATTCCGACTTATGGACCATACCTCATAAGAATCACAGATTACGGCCCTTGATGATACCTCCTCACAATCTCAATCTTATATTGTCGTAATTTCCTTCACTAATAATAAATAATTTCTTTAGGGGATGTAATTTTACTTTCATCATCGTAAGTCATGTAGATCCTATGGTTCGCAATATTCCAAAAAGTAATCTACCTTTGCTTTTTAAAAATTTCCTTCTCCTATCATAAGTAGACTCCTATTAGATGGTAACTTTCCTTTCACGTTCACAAATACCCTCACCAACAGTAATTTATCTATCACTCATAATTTCGTAACTTTTCTCTTTAGACCACGGAATTGATCTCCAACTGCTATCAATTTTGCGATACTTATGATTCACAATAGTCCACACAAAATTAATAATTTACCCAAGTGGACGGTGGGAATTTTTCTCTTATCAAAAGCGAATTTGCCTAATGCCTACTTGACCCTAACTTTTCTTTGGTCTTCGTAATTATCCGTACTTATAGCAATCCACCGCATTAAATGTCTCTTGGCGACTTTTCTAGATACGACATAAGTTTTCCTTTCACTGTTCTTATGTTGACAAATACAATATTTAATGCTAGATGTGGGAACCGATGTCAGGTCCACTGGACACATCGTTGGGTGCTAATCTTTACGTTGTTGGGTGCTAATCTTCACATAAATCCAACCGAATCTTGTTTCCTCCACTGACTGTCTCAAGCATGAACCCGCAAAGTCCACGCTCATGCAGAGAGAGAGAGAGAGAGAGGGAATCGAGTCCAGACAAGCAGAAGCAGCAGCCGCCGTCGGACGGCACCAAGGTCTTTCCCCAGCACGGCGGATCCACTCCGGATGGTGGCGGTGCCACCGTGGCGCTGTCGGGGACATGTCTGGTGCGCTTTTGCCACTTTTTGTGTTTCATGACCCCAATAAAGAATCCTGGGGGGAAAAAAGAAGGAAAAGGAAAGCGTGAGCACGTCACGATAGTGGGCTTCGGGGGGAAATCTTTGAGGAAGGGAAAGGGCAGGGAAGTACTATCGGAGTGCGCGCAAGAAATCTTGTCCTTTTTCAGTGCGACCACTGTAGCTCCGAGGACACATCGGGTCTTTCAAAAATTTTGGTCGTAATGACCTAATAATTGCTTCTCTCTCATCGTGATGGTGGACTGAACATTGTAAGATGATCAGCTCATGACCTCTCTCTCTCTCTCTCTTCGGTTCACTCAATCAACGTAATCTACACCCACTGATGTTGGAAAGCAGCCCATCAAATCACACCGGGGTGACATCGCCAGACATTGGTCAATTCCTGGTGGGGCTGAGGGACGAAATTATTGTGAGATTGACCACGACATGAGCAGTGGCTTTCGGAGGTTAGAGTGGCTTTCGGAGGTTAGATGGGTCTCTCTCTTGGGGTTGTGAATACAGTTGTCAAGAATTTGTTCAGGCATGCTTACGTTTTTTTACTTCTAAAATGAAAAGCATTTACTTACATGGTGGATTTGTTTTTTTCCTAGTTTCTAGGGACTGTAGAAGAAAAAACTGGAAATTTGACTGAAAGTAGAAGACAGCTACAACCCTTCACGTTCAATGTTTTCAGTCAGAATGCACCTGTCAAATGCGCAAGGCGTTTTAATGTTTTAAATTCTTTAGAGATGTGCAGTGATGAAACAACACATTGATTCTTGAAAAATGCCCTACCAAAAATAGATTTAGAGAATTTTCAAAGAAAAATAAAACCGAATGCCACCCTGAAATTATTTTTCTTTCTTTTTAAAGGTTTCAATTTGGCAATCGCTTGGAAATTTTAACAAAATGTTGACTCGCTGGTTCTTCCATATGATTTGCAATGTTGACGAGATCAAAAGAAATCGAAAAAGGGTTATGCTATTTTAACACCATCGATACGAAAACATTTTGAACCATTGCAGTGTAATCACTAGTCAGCATCGTCCTCTGCGACTTTTCCAAAGCTTCTTTCAGAGGGGAATTGATGATTCTGTACTTAATTCTCTGAGAGAGGTCGGAGTAATTTGTTGACCGTGTTTTTCCATCAGCCAGAGCAAGTGTGTGCGGGCGCCTTCTTGATGAGAGTGGAATTGATATGCTCGAGAATATGTTGCACTAAGGGACAAAAAAGGAGCCGAAAGCAGCGGACAAAAATCAAAGATAAGGTGGCCTTACCCTCCTCTAATTCCCCCACAAGATCTTCACTCAAATTAGACCGCGGACAATTTATAATTCAAAAAAACTAAGTCGGCAAAACCTGGAGTTTTCCCTAGTTTCTTGAATCCAGCAGGCTAGATCAACGTGCCATAGGGGCAAAAAAGGGAGAAAGAGAGAAGAATGTTTTGAGTCAACAATTGCATCACTTTCCAATGCTTGACAAATTTCTGCATTGAGTATCCAAGAAGTTCAAAAGGTCATCTGTTATGCATGTTTGCCCTTGGTTTTTTTTTTTTTTTTTTTTTTTTTTCGAAATTTCTGGTCATAAAGTTTGCCCTTGTTAAAGAAGCCCATCTTGCTAAGAGTTAGATTGAGTCCGACGGCATTAAAGATGAAACCCTAATGAGCCTTTTGCTTTTCCCTTTTCCCTAAAAAGGATCCTTTTCCTATGTATTCAAATGAGAAGAGCAGCAAGTCCTGCTAGCTGCAATTTCCCTTGGCAACTGTAAAAGGAATGTTCCTTCTTTTTTTCCTGGGTACGTCCCTCTTTCATCTCCCACCAATGACTTAGGAGGACTTGAATCCCAATGGCGTCATAAAAAGCAATGGAGAGAACACCAATAAGAAAAGCAACTCAGGAGGATTAAAAAGCCAGCTTTCTCTATGGCCTGAAATCTCAAATCTGAACTCTGCTTTTCTTCTTTTTCCATTGCAAGGCCAGATAGAAATGGGAATGCCTATTGCCGTTAAAGAGCAACAACTCACGCCGGATGGACTAGTGGAGGTCTTTCCCAATTAGAATCCTCGAAGTCCTAACGAGGCAATTCTTTTCAGGGGGCCTGTTTTTGCCCTTTTGGAAGTATGGAAAAAGGAGACCCACAAGCTACAAAAGTCTCCATACATAAATATTTATATGGTTCTCTTTGCCCAGTTCTAACAGTTCATTCAAGAATGAAAGTTCATCTTACATTGGCAAATACTCTGCTTAAGTCTCGGTCCACGACGGATCTACGCGCATCCCACAAAATTCAATTGCTGCGATTTCGGCTGGTCCTTGACCCTGCTTCGAGCTAGCATCTATCCATGTACGTTGGACATGAAAGATCGGACTCTACTTTTCCAGATTCCTATTGTAGAAGTGGAGTCCTGGTAGCCAATTCCCCTAGAGTTCCTAATCTCCACATCTAAAGAACTAGGTGGGACCAACGCCTCCTAGTAATTAACTCGAACCGCTGGTGTGAACACAGCCTTAAAGCTCCCACCACTAAGGTTTTTTTTTCCCCTTCATGGGGTCCTTTCAAAAGGGTCTAAAACTCCGAGTTAGCACTTTTTAGTTTTTGGACCTTCTTTTGGGCATTGGGTCCCTAGATGACGGTGGCCTCATCGCTTTGATAACATTACTAGGAAAAAAGAAATAGGGAAAAGTGTTTGTCCTACTCAGGATGATGTGGAAGTTTTGGGTGCAACTGCGATGACATAGACCCGGACGACCATAATTTGATTCTAGTTTCTTATACTTCGCATTAGAAATCCACCCACCGACCTCATCCCGAGCTATTCATTCCTTGCGTTTTCCACCCAAATTTTCTTTTTCTTATATATTATCATGCATTCAGACGGTATCGTCGCTCACAATCATGACGAAGTAAAAGGATCGGGGTACTTTTAATGTGTTGGGTTAAATTACGGAGACACTTGTCTGAGTCATAAAACCTATCTTATCAATCGAGTTTGGAGAACTTTCCATGCAAATGCTAAGTGACATGTCAGGGACAAATGAGCAAACTTTCGAATTTTTTAAACATCAAAGTGATCTGCTACTAAAATATGACCAAATTTGTCATCGCGAAAGCAAGCTAACTGTAGTATAAAAATTGGCTCTTTGAGGAAAGAGAACCTGTCAAACAATCACCACTATTCAAGCAACGGTCAGAAAGGGGGTGGCGGGAACAACTGTTCTTGGCGAAGTGGGAAGTGTGAAACCGGTTCACAGGTGGGCCACAATTGTGGAATTTGTGATGATTCTCCAACTAAGCAATCTTCAACCTTTCGGTGTGCATTTTGGACTGTGTGGCTTCTCCTACACTATATATAGCCCATCTCTTCCTTCTTTGATCCTACTCTACACTCGCCACTTTCACCGCTCTCTCTCTGCAACATCTCCTTCCCCAGTCGCTGCTCTTCCTCTATGCAGAAGCACCAAAAGAACACATACCCATCTCATAATTTTGCTTCTTCAGCATAAAGTTTGTATCTTTTGCTTCTGGGTATTTGCAAAAGCTTCGATTTTTTGGGGGTCTCGACTGGTTTTTAGGGAAAAAGAGGCCTTTTTTTGGGGGTTTGTGAATTCACTGCAATTTTGGCGTTGCTTATGAGTTTTTTTCCTTTTTTGCTCATTCTCATCTTTTTTTTAGGACCAAAATTTTAAGGGGAAAGGGGGGTTGGTGGGAAAATATCTTCTGCCATAAGAAAAAATCTCGACGTTTTTTTTAGAGAGAATGACCCTGTTGGTCAACGGGTGCGTATTGTGGAAATGCTGCTCAATGCTCAACAACAAATCAATAGTCGATAAAAACTTTTATTTTTGGATTTTCCAGATCTTTAATAGGTACAGTTCAGGTACTTAAGAAGAAAGTTTGAGCATTGTCTTTTGACATTCTTTGTTTTCTATTGCACTTCGTATCCTTTCTCTTTGTTTTTTTTTTTGCTTTTTGAGTATTAAGTTTTGGTATATTGTGGAGAGAAAAATATGGGAGGGGCATCTCTGCCGCCGGGTTTCCGATTCCATCCTACCGATGAAGAATTGGTGGGATATTACCTGAAAAGAAAATCCGAGGGACGTGGGTTCGAGCTTGAAGTGATTCCTGTAATTGATTTATACAAGTTTGATCCATGGGAGCTTCCAGGTACTACAGAAGATAGTGGTTGACTTTAAAATGAATAGTCATGATTACAGAAGTGGACTTTGATGTGCTAAAGCAACCCACTCAATTTTTAGCAGTAATCAAATCATATGAAATCTGTGCAATTAGAGTGTCTGCTAAGATGAAGTGAGGATGCTAATGAGTCGCCAGAGTATGCTTCACATCCAATGGACCCAGGAATGTCATGGCATTCACTGAAATAGGGATGAGATTAGTTTAGTAACCTCAATTGAAGTCTTCATTAATATGACAGAGATAGGGATGAAGTATGGTGAGAAGGGTTCCTATAATTATATTTTCTGATTAACCAAGTCAGTCAAGTTCTCTTTTCTCTCGTGATTTTGTTTTCAAAAGCCTGGTTTATTGGCTTTATTCTGTTCTCATAGACTAGAAGTAAAAAGGGAGGGAGAGAGAGTGACTGAAAGGAACATAGAGCCACCTTTGTCTTCAAAAAGTCACGGCATCTGCATCTTTCCTTGCTTGATCACTCTCCAGCAAATTAGACTGAATTTGTAAACCGCTATTTGCAGAGAAATCATTCCTCCCGAACCGAGACATGGAATGGTTCTTCTTTTGTCCACGGGACAGAAAGTACCCGAATGGCTCGCGATCAAATAGAGCAACCAAAGCTGGCTACTGGAAAGCCACTGGAAAAGACCGTAAGGTGGTCTGCCAATCTTCGGCGATTGGATATCGAAAGACATTGGTCTTCTATCGTGGACGGGCCCCCTTAGGGGATCGGACAGATTGGGTCATGCATGAGTATCGGCTCTCTGATGAGCTTCCCCAAGGATCACTCGGTTCTCAGGTTTGTCAAATGAATTCATGCTGTAGATGAGTAGACTCATATTCATAGTTTAAGGGACTTGCGATTATTTTGTGATCATCCAGAAATTTTGTACAGAAAACTTGGTCATTTTCATGTTTGTGAATAAGAATTCAAGTGTTGTGCGTTGTTATTTTTATACCAGGGAGCTTTTTCATTGTGCCGGGTAATTAAGAAGAATGAGCAAGTTTCAAAGACAAGCGATTCGAATGGAGAGCCGAAAGGCAAGAGGGGGGGAAGCTACCTGAGCCCAGTGGACATCACCTCAATTGACATATCAAGTGACCTCCCAAGCACCTCAAATGACATCTCATCTCAAACCGGTGGACTTTATGACGAAAGTCGTAATTCAAGCCCTATCCCTCCACCAGAAATCATAGAAATAGCAGATTCTGAGCCGGCTTCAATGGACAACAATCTTGCTAGCATCTGGGTATGGCCTGTTCCGAGTTTTGATTCATCAAAAGAACTAAACTAGATTAAAGATGACATATGCAATCCTTCAATAGTACTATCTTCACAAATGATAACTTTAGATGATTTCGCAAAAATGACAGTTCTTTTAAACATTACATTTTATTGTCCTCCAGCAATACCCTCAAGGACAAGGATTTGAGTCTCAGTACTTCTCTCAGCATGAGATTCCAGACCCTGGGGCTTCCTGGCATTTGACCAATAATGAAGAGACCTCGTCCTGTTTGGCATACTCGGATTTTACTGGGGAAGTTGAACTA
This sequence comes from Corymbia calophylla, assembly GCA_014182845.1. NCBI lineage: Eukaryota > Viridiplantae > Streptophyta > Magnoliopsida > Myrtales > Myrtaceae > Corymbia > Corymbia calophylla. Next base: position 17,874,066 of record CM024696.1, read on the forward strand.
GCAGAGGAACTCAGCCAAATTAGCTGCATGTCACCTTACCCAGGGCCCGAGAACTATGCCAGGTTTTGCCAATATGAAGAGATCTCATATGAAGGTCATAACCACACATCCGCTCAGATATCAGAACAATTTTGATAGAAAAAATCGATTGCTTATTTATTTTATTTTATTGCAGCATATGGAACTTGGGAACAGTCTCCAATATGCAGGCAAGCGAGTGGTGATGGTGGCTCTGGAGACTTAGGGAATCTATGGATGCAAGACGACAACATGACGATCGTGATGTAGTCATTTGATTTGCAGCAATTAATTACGTTATTATTACTTTCTAGTAGTATCGGAAGAGTGGTACCCAAGAAGACGCCTTTTAATGTTGGTTCTTGGAGCATGACAAAGGACGGGCTGTCCTTTGCATATGTGACGGGGGGTTTTATGGTCCATAGGCAGCTGGGGTTGGTTTGGTATACTAAATGGTTTAGGTGTCCTGTTTTGTTAGGTGTTAGTATTGTAATACACCCCCTGGTGATAATGACTTTTATCAGTTACACCAGGAGATGGTTTAGCTACAAGTAGGACTTCCAATCTTGATTATCTCGCTCTCGTGTAAGCTTATCCCGCAAAAGCTTCTCACCGTTGTGATATCGAAGCTCGTACTGTGCATCGAGGCGAAGGTGCTTCAAGTGGGGGAATCTTTTTGTGTATGCTGTCTCTTTGGTGCTGGAATAATATGACATTTGTGTGAGTAACTGTGGATCGCTTAGGAAGTGCAGAAGGACGTCTTTAACCTCTGGCAAGGCATAGCTTCTTATGATTTATCTCTAATTAGTCTTTTCTAGGTTTTGCTTGAAAAAATCAAAAAGCTCGATTTGTTCACATCTGAACTTCAGTGCCCTAAATTAGATCATACTCTTACCAGTCAGAATTCTTGTAAAATCTTAAAACGAGATGCTTCATGATCCCATCGGTATCGAGGTGAGCTCTCAACTGGGAATTTTGGATCCAATAGATTAAAGCCTCTTCTTTTTTCCTTTTGTCTTTGTGCAGACTAAACCTACTTGCAGACGCATGGTACGAATATGAACCTTTTTGCTTTGAATAGTTTAATAAGGTGGAATTAACAATACTTTCCATAGCATGAATCAGCTCCACTAGAATGCCTCATTTGGCACCGCAACAAGATGAACACCGTGTAATGTTAACCGCTGAGCAAGATTAAGAACACAAGATTTCTGATGCATATGTTCGGTGAGGGCTTGCACTATCCTGGTTCAGCTACAGAAAACAGAGCAGTTGGTCCTGCAATTGGGATTATTTGCCATAAAACATGTTAATCTGGAATCTTTCTCAGCTTTGTGTGGCAAGGCATACTTGAGGCTACAAGCCTATATTGAACAGCACACGAGAAAGTTGCTGTCAATATATCTTCTATTTTGAGCTGTGCTTCTTGCTCAAATATCCAACTAAATGAGAAAATTCAAGCAGGGTCTTTTCTATAAGCAGTTAAGCACCCTCTCCTTTTCTGATGCTAAAGATCAAAAGGTAAGAATGACTTTGTACTCCAACTTGCGTGTCCATGTGGCCAGTGGGAAGGGATAGATCAAAGGAGTCACCGAATATTATCAGATACTCAGAAAAATCACATGTATAAACTATTATCCATCCTTCGGCCGAAGCTTTCGGAGTATTCCCCACCGCCTCATGCCTTCTTTAGCACTCGTATAAAGATGATACAATATGTCACTTTAAAAAGTGAAGCAAAGTGGAGCATCAAGTAATGAACAAATAATAATTCCAGATTCTCCTAGTTAGGTATCTCAAATTGATTACGTCTCTACAGCTATTTGTACCACATAAAGAGAAGAATACCCGGTCTTGATATCACGTCCTTTTATCTGGTAGGATCTTTTGCTTTTGTCCATCTGTTCGTTCAATTTAGTACAAGCTTGCAATTTGAGGACTGCAAAACACTTGCACTTCCTCCAGAGTAGCCCGGGACTCATCCCCGAAAATAGACTCGTTTCCGTCTTCCCTTTTCGCATAGGAAAGTCCCAACCTGGACTTAGCTTGTCTCAGGTCACCCACGCCTGAGTTAGTATCCGGGCCGGCGAATCCACCCATAACTGGTGCCAGTGGTGGCCCGATGAGGAGCCCGTCGGCCCCGAACTGGGGACCACCCCGAGCATAATCAAAGAGTGCTGCACCACTACCCCCTACTTTGGGCAAAATAACAGGATCAACCTTCTCATTTTCTGTCCAGTAGAAGAGGAACGCATCAAACGTGTCGTAGTAATCATCCGTGCTCCTGTAGCCTTCAGGGTTGAATGCACCAAACTTGAAAGACTTGTTTGTGTAGCCAATGATGACGCATGGTCCCTTGAAGTCACAGCAGTTGTGGAAATCCGTGGCACTGAACCCATCCACTGTGGCCTTGTAGCAGCACTTGAGTTCCCTCCCTGCTAAATTTCATCTAAGAAGATCAGCCACTTTATTGTTTCTAGTCAAATATTGTCGACTCAGAAAGAGAGAGAGAGAACCTTTCAAGAATGTTTTCTTTACAAGGGATGATGAAAAAGGAAGATCGACATCATCATGGTACTTGGGCTGAGGCTGATTCTCTTTGTTGTTTCTTCCTATATTCCAATCAAAGAAGCACCTTGTGCTTCCATTATTCCACACTTGAAAAGAAGAATTGGTGAAACAGCAAGCCATCTGCTGACGATGATTGTCTCCTACTACACAACCCACCGAGCTGGTTCACTAGCATGCTCACTAGAATCACTCAAGCCACGCCTGCCTTATCTCCTTTTTGACCTTTTCTCTACATATCCGATGACACGTGCCACTTTCCTATTGGCTGCTCCTAGAAAGAATGGCTAATTAATTTCCCATGAGCTTATGTATGACTTTTTTGAACTAATTTCATCTACATCAGTAATATGAAAATGGGCAATGGCCGATGGTTCTAGTAGTAGTCCAGACGATTAAGTAGAAATTTATCGATTTGCCATTAATTTCTGGAGCTATCGCCATGGTCTTTGCAGGGAGCTCGACTTTGATTTCAGATTGATCTGCTCAATCAATCTAAGAACCAAACAACGCATACACAAACGACATTTTGTATCCTGTGGTTCTGGAGTGCTCACTTGACATGATAGTTTCTTCACTTATGTCATGATCTCCCAGATGGGAAGATCTTTTACACTCTGAAGTGCCCAGTGATTTCCTTAAGAAATGCGTCCCTAATCATGGGTAAATCAGAATGAGAATGGTTGGAAGTAGAGGTTCGTACAATGATACAATTTGTACTTGCTTTGCTCAGGACTAGAAGGGAAAAGGTATGCATATATGCCAAAAAGACATGTATAGCACACATTGCGTTGTGCTTAAGACACGACAAATATTTATGGGGAAAGTTGGCTTCAAGCATTCCAAATAGATTAACAGCTCCAGGCGCGAGGTCTTTGCAAAATTGGATTGCATTAACCACTGTGTAATCCAATATCTCTGAAAGTATAAAACATGAAGCTCCTGTACGTGGAGCTTTTTCAACAAAAGCTACAAGTCAAAAGGGAATACTGACGAAAAGAAATCCCTTTCGCGAACAGGCAAGGCAGGATGACCGGCAGAGACTTCTCTTGGAAATGACATGGAAACAATGCTCATGTAAAGCTTAAGTCAGTAATCGATACTTCCGTCTAACACAGAAAACCCATAATGGTTATGTATTGCCATTGAAAGTGAACCATAAAATAGCAGAAGAAGATAGCATATGATATCATGCAGATAGGATGTAACTGGCATCTCTCATAGCAGCCAGAATGCCATGCCTCAAAGTTGCAAGCATTTGTTATCAAGTCCAAGTTGAAAGCTCAGACAAACGTCATTTTTATTTATCTACATCCTTCTAATGGGATGCACTTGCAGCATCACCTAAACCAGAATTCAAGAAAAAACAGTAACAAGAAACTGGATGTCCAAGAATGAATAGAGCGATTCAAGCTGACTTCTCTTTTCGCACTATGAACTTGCCCCAAAGACATGGATTTTCTGCTCAATTGGGACACGGCAGCAAGGGCAAGTGGTTTTGCCCTTCCCCCAGTTACTGTCACTGCAATTAGCACAGATAACTTGGTGGGCACATGGCAAGAAAACAACCGAGACCTCATCCTTCATGCACAGTATGCATTGTCTATCTCTATTGACCTCAGGCGAGTCCTCCAGTTCCAATTGATGAAGCAGCCTGGCGATTGCTTCTCCTTCTGGTTTCCCCCCCTCAGACTTTGCCGCAGGGGAAGCATGCGATCCATGATGTACATCAGCGGATTGGGTGGATGCAGACATTTTTAGGCGCGAAAGCTCCTGTTCAAGTCTTTTAATATCATCCTTTTGACGTTGGAAGTCTATCTCTATCTTCAAGCGCAAAGATTCAAGCTTCCTTTTGCTGCTTGCCTCAGCTGCTTCCTTCAATCGCCGCTCCTCCTCCACTTGTGCCTGGGCAAGCTCTTTTCTTTCTTTGCCTGCTTCCACTTAACCTGCAATGACATTGGAGTTCTTAGCTTGTGCAGTCAGAGATTGTACAGAAATTCAAGATAAATTATATAGACTGGAATTGCAAGCAACAAATCAGCAGTTGAAAGACCTTATGGGCAAATAATCTGCACTTACGAAAAGCAAAAGTAAAACGAAAGAAAGTCAAAAAATATTCTACTCACTTTATGAAAGGCAAAGCTATGTGAATGTCGACCCTTCTGTGTACTAGTAAATAATTTGATAGAAAGGCCTTTTTGAAGTACCATTCTTCACCAATGTAGTTAAGAAGTATAACAAATTAAGCTAGCAATAAGATACCTAACGTAAATGTGTAAAAAAAAACCATGAGTAATTAGCTCAGAGAGCACCCCTGAGAGTGAATGCTCACTTTGATAAAACCAAATTTTCCAAAAGCACATTCAGCAAAACTAGACATATGAAGAACCACGACTCACCGTCAATATGCCTGGATGCCAATGACAAAAATCAAAGTTAAGACAGCTCTCTCAAAATGAATGAGCAGTAATGACAGATGTATCGAACATTCTGAAGGCTAATGTCAGCCATTATGTTATTCATGACACGGAAAATGTTTACGAGAAAGTTTCAGAACCAGTCTCATGAAAGGATGGGTGAAGTGGCCAGATGGAGTTCCACCCTGCTCAATTGCTTCAACTGCTAACAGGTCAACTTGTGGTGGCTTCTAGACCCATATCTTTATCTGACATAGCACATATACTTAGTCCAGCACGGACACCAACTGGCCTCTCATTATCCAAGGTTCAATTTGGTGGGCATGCCCCTTAATCACCTCAGCATTTCAGTAGAGCTGCAAATGGACACAAAATGGGTTGGACACTCCACTTGCCCGGCCTCCGATCCTAATAACTATTAGAACGCCTTTGCTCCAAACCAGCACACAAATGACCACTCTACAACAATAGTCAACCCACTCCAGTTTGCCAGGGTCAAACTGGCATGATGCGGTCTTTGGTTAATCCAGTTCAAGGGGTTCAAGGGTGCCAGACTAATAACAACCTTCCAGTCCAGCTGGTTGACCAAACTATTCCAGTCCAGTTTTAACAGCAATGTTATGTCCCCCTCGTACTTGATTCAGATCTTTAAGCAGACAAATCTAAGGTCTTGCCCTTACAGAGATAAGGGCAATGCAAACATTACCTTTTAAAAATTCTTGTCAAGATACATAATAGATATTCATTGACAAAATCAAGAAATCCATTGTTATAACTACAGGAGCAAACAAATGAAGACAGCCAAATGAGGAGAGCCACAAAATAATAAATTGATGTCCCCAGGTGCAATAAAAACGCTCGGTATATAGTGATGAACATAAACAATAAAAGCAAATTAAGCATGTACTAAATGCAAAAGGCCACAATAAACCAGCATCAGCAACAAAAGAAGTAACAATCAGTCATCAATTGCAAAACATAAAAAATTATCCAATAAGCAGAAAAGTTCAGTTGCCAAATAAACAAAAACACAATAAGCAATTGCCTCTTCAGGATTTTCAGATGCTGAACAAGAAATTCATACCGAAATAAACCTAATTGCATCATACATAGTCGTGTATAATTTCCAGAATGAGAATGTCTCTTCAAGCTTGTCTTTTTGGAAACCCATTTTACCTTCCTCCCCGACAACCCCCCTCCCCACCCCACTTCCTGTGGCATTTGACTTATCTTCCAGAGTTTCATGTCTCATGCTAATCTGTACTACTCTTCACATTTTTTCATTTGTGAAGTTCTATGTATCATAAAAGAGCCTTTAAGGCAAAACAATATGCGCTAGTTAAGTAACTTTTTAGCTAGGGTATGTATTCAGATTGCTCACTTGGAAGTAGATATAATTTTTTCAAGCACTAAGCAGAACCAGCCGACTATAATGCTAAACAGAACCAGAGCACTACAATATCCATGGTGCAGAAATGAAGTACCATGCCACTTGCCAAAAGAAGATGAATGCATCCTGATAATAAATGATTCGATATGCGAATTTATAGGGAATGTAATGATTGACATGCACATGTGCATGCAGCTATGAGCAACAATTAAAACTGATTTGTTGCTGAAACATTTGTAACGTTAATTTAACCATATGCATTGAAGCTGTCCCTGATTTGTAATGAACATTTCATAAAGTGATACCACAGATAATTAGCTTTTACTTGTAACTAGGAATTTAATCTAAAGGAGCAATATAAACATCTAAGATCACATCTGGAAAGGTTTGTCCCGAATAGGGAAAACTTATAGTGCCCTAACAACCTTGGCAAACACATCACATGCATAGCAAACTATGAAACACGGGCCGTAGTAGATAACTGGTCTTGACAGTCCAGGACCCGCACCTGCAGGAATGTCGGAAGTAATTCAACTCACCTCTGCTTCTTCTGAAGCCTGATTAATTTGAACCAACTGCTGTTGCAGTTCCGAGATTTTCCGTCTCTCCTCAGCGATGTCCTCCTGCATCTTCGTCTTCTGCTTCTCCCAAGCCAAAAGCTTCTTCAAGGACCTCTTTTCCCTCTTAGCCACCTCAAGACAGGATGACACTGACTCCGATGCACTCAACTTGGCAGCCTCCATTTCAGCTCTGATTTCCGCATTTTCAGTCTCAAGCCGCCTCACAGCTGCATTAGCTCGGTCCACTTGACCACTTGCCTTCCTTAAAGCATTCTCCATATCTGATAGTCTCTTCATAGTAGTTTCTTCTAGAGTCTGTTTCCCTTTCTTCAATCTTTGGGTCTCATCCATTTCCATCCTCAGCAATTTGAGCTCTGTCATGTCACTGCTTAGCTTTCTAGCTGCTTGCATTGCCTTCTGCTGTGCCCACTCCTTCCTCTCCTTCACTTGCTTCTCAAGATCCTTGACCTGACGAAGCATAGACAAAATTATTTCGTCCTTCCGCTCTTCTTCAGCAACCTCTGGATTCTCATCAACGTTTGCGCCAATATCCATGTCAAGAAATTTGCGCATCATGGCATGGAGATCATCTTGGTTCTTCGTTTTCCTGGACTCCGCATTCTTCTCTACTGCAGCTTTCTCCCGTGAAACAACTGAGGCACCTCCACTAGGCGATCCATTTTGCGAGAAAGGAGTTTGTCCCCTCAAAGTCTTTGCATTTGCCCGGAATCCAGCTGCAAACATTGCAACATTCCTTTTCAGCAAAGATTTCATCGATGGTGAAAGGTTAAACCTTTTCGGACACTCGATGTCCTTTTGCAATGCCATTCCTCCTATATCTCCCAAGCCATTCACAGCCTCCACGTAATCGTTTCCACCATTACTAAATCCTAAACCACCAAGAAACCTACCCAGCACGGGAGCTGAAACGCTAGCAGCGGGCTCATTCACCCCGCTCTCGGCATTGCTCTTATCACCAACCGGACCCAATCCCTCATTCGGAGATTGAACCACCGGAATTTCGATGGTACTCGCGCGACCCACGTGGAGGTCGCTCATGAGGAGACACCACATAGCATCTCCCCTGCTCAAATTCGGCCTCACCTGCTGCAGCAAGCACACCATCCCCGCGAGCGAGTACTCCTCCAACTGCTTCAAATCCGAGAAACCCAGCTCGGACTCGCCCGAGCCGGCCCCGTCCCCGCCGCCCGCGCCGCCACTCTCGGATCCGCCGCTGTTCAGATAAGCCAGTGTGTTGTGCAGGATGTTGGTCAGCATGTCCATGCCGCCGTAGCAATGCCCGTTCCGGAGCACTGCGGCCAGCGCCACGTCCTCGTCGTAGCCGAGCGCGCAGAGCTTGGCGAGGGCCTCGTTGTAGTAGAACTGCACGTGCTTCCGCAGCAGCTCCTCCAGCTGCTCCTCGGTGCAGTAGCCCCAGGCGCTGCTGTCGTCGAGATTGGGGTGGGCGGCGCCGCTGGCGGTGGGGCCAGGGGTGGGGACGGTGGGGCTCTGCTCCGACGCGCGCGGGGCCGGATTCGGGGCGGGGCCCGGGGCGGCCGCCGCCAGCGGGACCCGAGGCGAATCGGACGGGCCGGGGCCCGATTCCGGCGGGGCGGGGTTGGGGATGGGGATCGGCGGCGACGGATGCGGGTGGGCGGCGGAGGGATCCGACATGTCGGGCTTCGACGATCGGGAATGCGATCGCCGATTCGCTCTGATGTGCTTCTCCCTCGCGGCGCCGGTCATGTGCCGAGCGGAGTTGGTGCGCGCGTTGCTCTTCTTTCTCTCTGCTGCGATGAAGGCGACGGGAGGCCTTTTTGTAGGTTGGAGAAGACGGAAGATGGAGGAGGAGGGGAGGAGGAGGAGGAAGGGAAATGAAATCTTTTATTTCGATCACAGAAGAAATAAATTAGGGGAAAAAAAAAAAGTTTTCTCTTGTTTTTCACAAATATCCTCTCTCGCTTTTTTTTTTTTTTTTTTTTTCGAAAAGCATGATTGGGAGGTGGAAATTATTTTTATTTATTTTATTTTAGGAATGAGCCCATTAAAATATTTTTCCTAGAGTGTACTGAAATTATAATGGAAAACGGTTGACGAGAATATAAGATGAAATAATATATATATATGCTGTGCATATATTTGTCATAAAAAAAATATATGTGAGCAGATCTTACTGGCTTACCAAAAATCAATACATTCTCATTTTGTCAATAAATCATGAGGGGAAAAGAGGGGCATATACATTAATAACTTGGATTGTTTTCATTGTTACAATTTGAGCAGGTGATTTTTTTTAACCTTTGTCTTGATTAATGTGGGGTTAAGTGCACTTTCAATCCCTAACTCTTGTAAAATTATTAAAATTGAGGGTTGGTTTGTTGCGACAAAAATTCACAATTTTGGATAGCATCTTTCTAAAAATGATTAGTTATATCGTTTGGAGTATTTGGCTAATAATAAATTTTCATTCTTGACACCATTTTATTCCTTAACATTTTCATAGACAATGGAAATATCTTTGGTTTATTTGTTTTTGTATGCAATACAAGTGATCGTTTTTAGAAAAAAATATTTTTAAATTATACATTTTTCCATGAAATAAACGAAAGCAAAAATTCCAAATAATTGCTCGAAGTGTCTTCATTTTCTTAAGGGATAATACCACGAAAAACCCCAAACTTCGCTCTACGACACATTTACCCTAAACTTTTTTTTTGCGAAAAAACCCCAAATTTTGCCCCATGTGACACATTTACCCTAAACTTTCCAGTTTTGGCATTTACCCTAAACTTTTTTTTTGTGACACAAAAAAGCCTAAACTTTCTTTCAGTGTGACACATTTACCCCAAACTTTTATTCGAAGGGCATTTTTGTCTTTTACTTTTTAATTTTCTTTCTTTTTTCTTGTTTTTTCCCTTTTCTTTCTTTCTTTTTTTTCCTCCTCATCGCTGCCGGAGGAGCGCCGACATCGGCTCTTGCCCGACTCAGGTGAGGGCTGCCCTCCCTAGATCCGTGGGGGCCGCCCTCGCCGGCGTCAGTCGAGGGCCGCCCTTGCCTGGGTGGGCGAGGCTAGTGCCAACGCTGGCGAGGCGTCGGATTTGGCGAGGGCCGCCCTCACCGCTAGGGCTGGGCGAGGTGGCCGCCCTCGCCAAATCCGGCGGGGGCCGCCCTCGCCCGGGCCGACGAGCCGCCCTCGCCCGCCCCGGCAGGGAGGCCCCCGCCGACCCGGCGAGGGTTTCCCTCGCCGTGGCGGGCGGGCGAGGGCGACCGGCCGGCGCCGGCGAGGCCTCGCCCGCCGGATCCGCGAGGGTTGCCCTCGCCGTGGCAACCGACGCCGGCGGGCGGGCGGCGGCCGCCCGAGTCGGGCAAGGGCGACGCCGCGCTCCTCCGACGAGCGGAAAAAAAAAGAAAGAAAAAGGAAAATACAGGAAAAAATAAAAAGAAAAAAATAAAAAGTGAAAAAAGAAAATGTGTCAAAATGCCCTTCTTTTTTGTGTCATAAAAAAGTTTGGGGTAAAATGTGTCACACGCAAAGCTGGGTTTTTGCGTTACAAAAAGTTTAAGATAAATGTATCACAGTAGGAAAGAAAGTTTTAGGGTTTTTTCAGTGGCATTCTCCCTTTTCTTAAATAAGGATTTGAAATAGATTTAATGTCAAATAAGGACATGAAATGATCATATCAATCTCAAATAAATGCCTATAATGGTAATGACAATTTCAAATAAATGTTTGACCTTACCAATCACTAGCCAGCTAAATATTATAGCTGGTTAAGGTCGTTTTCATCCAAACACAAATTTATTTTTTCTCTCTCTTCTTTTTTTTTTTTTTTTTTTTTGCAAGGACTCAACAACCCTTGCTAGCAAGGTGAGGCAACCTTCGCTAGATCTAGGGAGGGTCAGCCTCACCAGTGGACGATGAGGACAACCTTGCCTCAATCTGGCTAGAGTCAACCTCACCTATGATCATGAGGGCATCCTCCCCCAAGGCGAAGGTCACCTTACCTAGACAAGGCTAGCCCTCGCCTAGATTTAGCGATGGTTGATTTCACTTATGACCTCAAGGGTGGCCCCACCCAAGGCAAGGGTGGCCCTTGTAGCCCTCTTGGAGCATTGCCGGTTGTCGACCATCACCGATCATCGATGAAGAAGAAAGGAAAAATCAGAAAAAAGAAAAAAGAAAGAAAATGTCAAAAAGGAAAAAAAGAAAGAAAAAAGAAAGAAAATGCTTTTAAGCAATCAAAAAGTCGAGTCATTCTTTGAAATTGACAAAGTCATTTTAGATCCTTATTTGAAACAAGATTCATTATTGTATGAGAAAATGATGGTACTTCAGTCCTTTATTTGAAATAAAGTCCAGTTCATATTATTTTTTGAGAAAATGACGACACTAAAACTTATTTGAAATTTTCCCAAGAAGTATGATTCTAGGCACTTTATTTTTTATAAAGCACAACCAAGTCTCTTGGACAAGGAAAGAGCCATTGTTTAAATTATATTGGTAACATGACTTCTCGCTACTGCCACTGAACAAGTGTTATATGACACTTGCAAAAGTCGATCGCCCTTGGCTGGCGACGATGATGGTCGCGCCGTCTACTCCACCATCGAATGAGGGAAAGCAACCTTCGTCGTGCGGCCAAATTTAATCTTTCCGTGCACATCTCGACGAGGGCGAGGGCGAGGGCGAGGGCTCTCGTTTCAACAATGATGTTGGTAGCATCGTCATGCGCTGCCATCCAGCGAGAGCACGAGGATCGGTGGCCCCGGACGTGGTGGTGACGGTGGTGGCCCCATCCACCCCGCCACCAAACGAGTGAAAAGCCGGCCTTTGCACTTTGCTCACGAGCCCTTCCATCCTCCAGGCTCCAGCATCACCATCCCGAGGCGGATGGACAATCTCTTTTAGATAAAACTCATAATTGGTATATTTGGAACAAATTTACTTTCATTTAGTTTCTGTTAAATTTTACTGTCAAGTCGTTGAGTTGGATAACAAGTGATAGTTGATGGGTGTACACTTTGGGGTTTACTCTCCGTTTGTCACAGATATATCAATTTGTGATTTTTTATGATATTAATTTGATTTAATAAAAACTAACGAAGAATAAATTTAACACAAATAAACTAGTTTGGGATTTTTAGTGGTTAAAAAATTAATTTGAAGTTAATTTATCATAAGTGTTCCAGTTTTGAATTTTTTGTAGTATTAACCCTTTAGATAAAGTGCACACTTTGGCAATTAACCTTTGATATCTGCTCAATAGTGTTTGTGGGAGATATTTAGGATTTTCTTCAATATATTTTTCAATGTTAAAGATAATAATTAGGGAAAATTTCAAAAAAGAGCCCCAAGTGCCTTCAATTTCTCAAATAAGGGCCCAAAGTTGATTTTGTTTCAAATAAGTACCTGAAGTATCATCATTTTTTCAAATAACGGCCTGAAGTGAATCTTGTTTCAAATAAGGGCATAAAGTGGTTATATCTGTTTCAAATAAGAGCTTAACTTTTGGCGATCAAGGACATTTTCGTCATTTACTATTTTTTCTTTTTTTTTTCCTTTCATTTTTTCTGGTCATCTTCTTCTCCATCACCAGTGGCCGGTCGGCCACCAGTGATGCACACACAAGGCAGGGCGAGGCGATCCTTGCCCTAGGAGAGGCCGCCCCTTGCGGCCGTTCGTGAGGTTGACCTCGCTCGTGGTTGATGAGGGTCGACCTCGCCAGATCTGGGAGGTCTCCTTTATCTACGGCCAATGAGGGCCTCCTTGCCCGGGGCCACGAGGTCGGCCTCGCCTGCGACCGATGAGGGCTGACCTCGCGGACAGCCGCGAGAGCGGCCTCCCTCAGGGCAAGAGACGGCCTCGCCCATCCCTCGCGGATGGCCATGAGGCGGCCTCCTCAAGGTGAGAAATGCTCACCCATCCCTCGCCTGTGGTCGGCGAGGGCAACCCCTGCCTAGCTCTCTATGGGTGTTGCCGGTGGCCACGCATGGTCAGGCCCTCATTATAAATAATCATGGCCAGTTCAGGTTCTTATTTGAAACAAGATCAATTTCGAGTCTTTATTTGAGAAATTGAGGGTACTTGGAGTCATTTTTTGAAATTTTCCCTAATAATTATGATGTTTCTATTGATTCTCTCCATCTCTCAAAATTGCATATATTTATTTGATTGTGTATATCTTAATTGATATGTTATCTTCTATAGTCATCTAATAAAACTTTATAACAAGCTCATGTGTTCTTCTTCAATGCCCATTGAAATATATTGGAAATTCCTCAAATTTATTTTCTGCGTTAGTGTTATCCCTTTTATAAAACAAATATGTTTTGGTACCATACTTTTGGTATAGACTCAATTTAACATAGCATCAACCAAGAACAATTTTTGTTTGAGCGCTCTCAGCTAATTTCAGATAGGGTCTCACTTAATTCGCAAATTAGTGAGAGAGAAAAACTTCGGGAGACCATATCTTATTGCCCAGAAATTTCTTAGCACCAAAATTTCAGTTAGGGTCTTACTTCTTCTTCTGTTTTATCCTGCATAATTTTTGGATAAGAATCTCTTAGCAAACATGAAATCACCAGAAAATAATCGGAATCAAACTACTAAATCTATTTCGAGCATTCTTAACTGGGGTCGAAAACGACTAAGGGCACTTTCTAGAACAATTTCACTCGTGGGACAAGGGACCAATAAGCATGTATAGGATTAATCAATTCATTATTTGGTGAACATTGACCCCTTTTTAGTCCTTATCGTTAGAGCGCCTAAAAAATTCACCCTCTTTTCGTCGTTCCTTTTCTGACGTCACTGCTGAGGACCAGCAGCTATGCTACTCTCATCAGTGACGACATAATTCCAAGCTCAAAACTTGCGAGTCAAGAAAACGAACTTTCTTTTCCTAATTCATCACGTTGATAATCTCTGTGTCCCTTCCACTGGTTTGATTGACTAATGAAGATTCACCCTGATTTTCTGGGTTGCCATGATGTAATGTTAGGTGATTAGTCTTGATTGTTTGCACGTGGAAAATTAGATTTTTGGAAATTTTATGAATTGAAATATGCCGATGTCGAAATTGATATAAGTGACTTTTATAAATTTCGTATTCCCTTCTGGAGTTTTGATTTTATCGAAATAAGAGACTTTTCTCGTTGACAATAGTGGATAAGATGATGTTTGGCGATAGTAATTAGTTAGAGCTCTTTTCATATTATTGACCATTTCAAAAATGAAATTAAAAATTTGAGAATCTAGACTACCTTACACAATTTTGAAGACCCTTCCTCTTCTCACCAAAATCACTTACGTGCTTCTCTAACAAGTAACAACTCCATACCCACAAAACAGAGTAATTCCAAATGAGTATCTTCTAGCATCAGTGAATGGGTGATTGGCTTCATAGAATAGGTCGGTTCCAATGCTGAAATCTGAAAACCATCCTATAAGTCCCGATTCCAAAAAATTGGAATAAGAATTCAACCGATTATACTTGAAACTAGCTTGAAACTGAACTAGTCGGTTCCTGATTGTACTCGAGAACTGAGTTTGTTTTTGTTAAAAAAGAAGGCGTATAAGACGGACTCTAAACCAATTCAACCATGGAATCGCCAGTCTAGTTGGTTCCCAAAGAGTTCCTATCCGGGAATTGGACCAAATTATTACCCTAGAAATCGACCTAAAATCGGTAAGGTAAGGCCAATTCGGTCCAACTCCCGAGTTGAATTTGCCTTGATTGTTCACCCTATTTATAATGTGCAAGTACATTCATTCAACAAAATACTTATCTTTTTGAAGTAAGCGAATGTTACATGGAGTTTCGTTAAACTTTGATGTTCTTAATTTTTCGGTTTTTGGCACAGAGATACGATAGGGACTGCACATGCACTCTTGGCATATGAAAACAAGCATTTTCCTTCACATTTCATGACTGCACGATGATGCATGCCACTGGGGACTATAGTCATAATGAGCTTAAACACGAAAAATTCCTTGAAATAAAATGATGATTTTTTTTCTATATAAGATCATCTTATTCTTATTAAGATGTTAATGGTACGTCAGAAGCTTGTCTTATTTCGTTAATAACCTTACCAACCCTTGATTTAATTTTTTTCCTTTTCTCCTCTTTGAAACTGATTTAAAATAGGGATAAATAAGATAAAAAATCGAAAAATAAAAATAAAGGATGGAGAGGTGGACACAAAGTCTCTGTAAACTCTGCTATATCTAGGCGTAGATTCCCCGGTCTCAAATCCCAAAACCTTGAAAAACTCCTGTCAAAACCAGATTCTTGCTTCTCCAATGGCTGTGTTGACGAAGCAAGACCCTCCTCCGCCACCGCCCGCCCTCGCGGACTCCATCGATGAGATCACGAGCATCTACAGATCGCTTCCTCCCCGACCCGCCATCGAGGAAGTCGAGGCCGCTTCGTCCGTGCTCAAGACCGTGGACTCCGAAGAGAAGGCGAAGCTCGAGGAGATCTCGAGGCAGGAGCTTCCCAAGGACGTCCCCGCAGAGGTCTGCTCCGTCTTGAAGGAAGTGAAGAGGGCCATGGTCCTGTTCCAGAGCCACGAGCAGAAGAAGGAGGCTCTGTTCGTGATTGAGGTGGACCGGATGTTTCAGAAGTTCGACGAGCTCATTCAGAGAGCGTCTGAGCTGGTCTCTGGAGGCGGCGGCGACCGTCGGAATGTGAGATTCGAGGACCCGGTGGAGAGAATTGTGAGGGAGAGTGAGATTATGGAGCAGAATCTTGCGTGCGGCGAGGTCGATGATGCAACAGAGAAGGAGAGTTTGAGAGAGTTGGTGAAGAGTGCTTCCGCAAAAGCAACGATCTCTACAGGTTCGAGTCGGTTCATTTCCCTTGGTTTACTCATCTGGGTTTCGCCTTTTCTTTGCGATTCGTGCTAGTTTTGACTGTTCTTGATGTGATTTCTTGGAAAAGCAACTGAATTACAGGGCAAAAGAGCAGGAAAAGCAGAAGTTCTAACTTGAGTCACGATTTTCACCCTTTCATTAATATCTAGGACCTTGTTGCAGTGAATAATCATTGAATCTTGATTGTAATTTGTCATCTGTGGAGGATCATATTTTTTCCGTCATATGTTGTTTAGCATCCCTGTCTGAAGACTGAAGTATCTAAACTTGCGTTTACAGCTAAGGGAGATTCTGAGAAATTGAGCCTGATGAAGGTGGCTGCCCTCATCGAGAACTCTGCAAAAACCAGAGCCGGAGCACTCGATCTCAAGGGGAAGTTGATGGATCAAATCGAGTGGCTTCCCACGTCACTTGGGAAACTATCTGAAGTCACGGAGTTGGACATATCAGAAAACCGAATCATGGCTCTCCCGTCCTCCATCGGTGACCTAAGGGCCTTGACAAAGCTATCCATACACTCCAACCAGCTCATCAATCTTCCTGAATCATTTTGCGAGCTGATCAATCTCCAGGATCTTGATCTCCAAGCCAACAGATTGCGAACCTTACCTCCTTCCTTTGGAAATTTGTCTAGTCTTGTCAATCTCAATCTGGGCTCAAATGAGTTGACCCGATTGCCCGATTCCTTTGGGAATCTAGGTTCATTACAGAAATTAAATGTGGAAACCAATGAGCTTGAGGAGCTTCCTTACACGATCGGCTCTTGCTCGTCGCTTGTCGAGCTAAGGCTAGATTTCAACCAGCTCAGGGCTCTTCCAGAGGCGGCTGGGAAGATCAAATCCTTGGAAGTCCTCACTTTGCATTACAATCGAATCAAAGCGCTGCCTACAACTATGAGCAATCTTTCCAATTTAAGGGAACTGGACATCAGCTTCAATGAACTCGAGTCCGTGCCTGAGACCTTGTCTTTTGCCGAGAACCTTGAGAAGTTGAATGTTGCAAACAACTTTGCCGATCTGAGATCCCTACCAAGGTCAATAGGAAATTTTGAGATGCTCGAAGAACTTGACATAAGCAACAATCAGATAAGAGAACTGCCAGATACTTTCAGGTTCTTGTCAAGGTTGAGAGTTCTAAGAGCCGACGAGACTCCTCTTGAATTGCCTCCAAGAGAAATAGCCAGACTTGGTGCTCAGGTACTGCTTCATTACTACATGGTGCAATTCTTTAGGTTCTTTGTTCAATGTTCGTCTGGTTAACTCTCTTTTCAAATCCTGTTCATCAGGCAGTCGTGCAGTACATGGCAGATCACGTGGCTAAGAGAGATTCCATGTCCAAACCGATAGAGAAGAAGAAGAGAAAGGGGCTCTGGCTCCGGTTCTTGTTCTGCTCGGGCGCTAAGCCAAGTCAAACTTCTTCCACAGAGAAGGACCTGGACCTAGCCTGAGCTTTGACTGTTTCACAACCTGTCCCGCTGTGTATATCAGAACGCATATATCATCCTTGTTTTCATGTCTATTTATTCAAGCATTCTGTTGTGTGTAAATCTTTGGCCGATATCAGTTTGTGATATCGACATTCTGTAGATATTACAATTCAATGTTCAACTTATGCCCATGAACATAGACTATGCTCGGTGCTGTTCTTCTCGTGCATCTGGGCTTGTGGAAAAGGAAGAGTTTTCTTCTCATAGAATGTCAATCTTAACGGCTTGATGTCGGTTCCTTTGATCTTTCTACGCCCCGACAGATGCAAACGGTATGTATCCATCAGCCCATACATCACTTCAACTTATCCGTATCTCACCAGTGCAAAGCCCTCACTAAACGGAGCTCGGAGTTGACAGACGCATTAAAAAAAACTACCCCCATAGCTCTTTTAAGCTACAAAACAACGGTCTCCATCGTCCATTAGCACATAAAATCCTTATCCTAATACAACCGATAAGGATTAAGCTCCGTGGAGAAAGTCTACGTGACCAGGGTATCGATACAGAAATATTCTTTGCCGTCCTTTCCTCCTTCTACTCTTTCAGAGAGTCGTGGTCACCAAGGAACCATCGCGATTATTCAAACGTCGAAAGGATTCATCAACACCTAAGGCTAGGATTATATTCCGCCTTCGCTTGTCTTGCATGCAATTGTATATTCATGGAATCACCAGCTTTCCGCCCTCAACAATGCTACGCTCGAGCTTTTAACTGGGGAAGTGCTGATCTGCTGAATTCAACTGACCCGGATGGGAGCAAAGCGAGAAGACTTCCTACTATAGTCTTTAATGAGGAGAAGACTAACATTTCCAACATAAAATATAATTTCGGATAGTGACATTTGCGGGATTATTTAAAGAGGGGGACTCGCAAGATTTTCTTGTTTGATAATCTCCTTAATCCAGCTATTGATTTCCCTAAACCAATGGGCTCGAATTCGTCGATGGTATATCTCCAATCTACAGGCCTAGTTTCTAGCTTTGGATAGGGAGCGGACCTACCTTGGAATCTTGGGACAAGCACGCTTCAAAGGCACCGGGACATCTGATTAGGACATCTTCCTAATTCTTCGTATTATTCTCCTCTAGATGCGAGCACCTTTGTTATTAAACGCTAATTAAAGAAGAGAACCACATTCGGGAGATAGATTTTGCTAATTTTTGATCGCATAGGGAAGATGTCACGTGGGGTCGAGCCACAAAGAAGGGAAAACCGTTTGCAACATTCTGGTTTAGTTCTTTTTTTTTTTCATGGACATGGGAAGTGCTCATGATCTTCATAATGATGTTGGCTATTATCGAGACATGAAACCCGTGTAAGATGAATAATATATTACATGCGAAAGGTGTCACATAAAGAAATTATTGTTTGACCTTGAATCTTGGGGTGATTAGTTCTAGGTTAGGGTTGGAATTGTCACCTTTGGACAAGAATAGGAGGTCCCACACTCGCTCACAACCGCTTGTTTAGTTGATATTGTTGGTTATGGCCTGCAGACCTCGATCAAAAGAGAAAAGACAATGCCCATCATACCATTCGGGGATGCAGTAAGGCCATTCTAGGAGACAGCAAGCGGGCTGATTCATGTGGGCAGTTCTTATCCTTGAAATTAGGAACCGTTCATTAAGGACCGGTTTTACAAAATGGAAATTTGGAATCATCTACTAGGGACAGGCTCTACAAAATGAGAATAGAAAACTGCCCACTGGTTTTGTTGGGAGTGCGCAGCAGAAGTCCGATACCTTCACCGAGGCTCCTCAACTCACAAAATGAGAATCACACTCCACACCATCACTCCGAGAAAACTTCCTTGCACTGGTTTTAAATGATATCCTTGCACTCAAGCACTGGACCTGATCCAGTTATGGGCCAATTATGATATATTAATTCTCCACACCACATCAATTCTCCGATATGGACTACTCTAACACAACTCACACGCGTGTATCTAGGTTTTATGAACCCACTCAAGGTCCATGGATGGAACCGATCTACATATAAATGCTATATACATTGCCTTGGAACTATTACAAGCTGCAGGTTGTTTCAAGTAAATAAAAGATGGGCAAAATGTTTAGCAATTCAAAAAATAAAATTTGATCTTTCATCCAGACGCACCAGATTGATGGTGACATTACATCCTCACGCGCCCAGAAAATTTGCAGAAGTTTAAGGTGTCTCTCTCCCACCAGCAATAACACACACTAGAGCCTCTCTCCGAGAGAGGCCACATAGTCGATGACTTCACATCCACACAAGCCCAGAAATGCTGCAAAATTTGCAGCAAGTCAAAGTGGCGTTCTCTATCTTCTTCATCAGAAAAGACAACAGAGCAGTCATTCCACTAGCATTTTCAATGTTAGAGATATTTTAAAAAATTATAATATATTTTTTTGTATCTTTACAAGATTGTATGAATATCATCTATGATTGTGCTTATCTTGATTGATATTGTTATTTTGTATAATCATATTATAAAACCTATAAAGTATAAATAAGCTCTTTATGGACTATTTTTTACATATTGAAATATTTTAAAAAATTCCATTTTCTCTTTTTCATATTGTTGCTTTTAACTTGGTATTAGAGCTTCCTTTCCTTAGGCAACTTAGTGCATCGGATGCACTTTGCACCCAGTGCACCCCATGTACCTAAAATTTTTGTTCACTTTTACTGATGCACCCTAATAAAATAAATCCATCTTGATCCTAATAGTGTCCACCCAAATGCCCTAGTTATCGTTTGAGTAATGGTTATTTTTGTTTTGAGTCTTTGATGCATTGTCAACTCGAGTTTTTTTTTCCCATGGAGTTATTTTTCGTCACTGTGAAGATGTGTCTTCACACATTAACTTTTCCCTCAAGAGTGCTTGGCTTATTCGCTTGCTTTAATCACGCCAGTTGTATTAGCTGTGTTTAAGTTATTGTCCCATAGCAAAGTCGATCGCAAAGGGCGCATGTTGGTTGGCTTCACTTCCTCTAATTCTTGATGTTTTGTGTGTTGTTTTGAGATGTCATATCATCACCAGACTCGCTGCTCTTAGGCCGGCTATTTCGCCATCAATAGCTTGCTAGACGCTGCTTCTTCCACCACGTCTTAGCAGATGGACATTGTTTAGACTTTCATTTAAACTCAAGTTGATATCTTTAATATACCTTGAGGAGATGTTACAGATATTTAAGAAAATTATGATATTTTCTATAACTTTCAAGATTGCGTGAATATTGTTACTTTATATAGTTATATTATAAAGTTTATAAATAAGCTCTTTATGTACTCTTTTCTATATATTGAAATATATTGATAATTCTCATTTTTTCTTTCATATTATTACATTTAACTTTCAATACTTCATTGTGAACTTTCCACATGAGTAATCAACATTAGCAACATTTGCTTGGTTCCAAATCTTCATAGGACAGCAACGAGATCTCAAATTGTCTCTTTCACATGGCAATTAGGGTTTTGAACTTATAGGAGAGGGAGTGACAAAACCAAAGGCAACCAAGAGTGAGAGTGAGAGAGGGAGGCGAGGCCGTGACTACGAGGGACGATCGAAGGCAGGGCTAACTTGAGATTGAGAGTGAGAGCGAGAGTGAGAGTGAGGGAGGTGAGGTTGAGATGGCTAGAGGTGCGGCCGACTTGAGACCAAGACAGAGATGAGAACGAGAGTGAGATGAGAGGCAACAAAGTCATAGAGTTGAGAGTCTTGAGAGATGAGACCGAGAGAGATTGCAAACTTAAAATTAATATTTTAGATATATAATAGACTAGTCTAGTTCGGATGGTTCGAATGGGCAATTCCATGCATAAAATTAGGAATTGGACTGAAAATCACAAGTTTCATTTTTTTGGAACAAGGAACCAAACCAATGCCCTAGGAAATTGCCTAGAATTAGTTGGTTCAGTTTGGTCCAAGCCGTTTTCGATTTGAAAAATTTGTTTTGCTCACCCCTACTCAAATCGTAGAGAATGAAAAACCCGTTTCATAACATTCTCATTTTATATTTTTATTTTATTTTAGTGGAGATGGTTAATGCTGATGGTATTAATATAAATATTAGTATTTGTGAGCATGTGATGCGGGTGCACGGAAAAAAGTATTAATGACAATTGAAAGTACTATTAATGTCTTGTGTCTTCTAATATTATCTAGAGGTACACGCTAGAGCTCCATCTATTTATATAATTGTCCAAAAGTCCTACACCTATTGTATAGTGATTAATTCAGTCCTAAAATTTTCAAATATGTCAATTTAGTTATAAACCTTTGATGATTTATCAATATAGCTCTAAATTTTTCAATTGTGTCAATATAGTTCTAAATCTGTCAATTTAGTCTTAAACTAATTATTTAAATATTTGGCCGAAATGACTATATTGACCAATTATCAAAAGATTTATAACTAAATTGATAAATTATTAAGATATTTAAGACTAAATTGGCACAATTGAAAGGTTTATGACATAATTGGCAAAATGCTAAGAATTAAGTTGACGTAATTGAAATATTTATGATTGAATTGACTTTTGTATAATAATTTTATGACTTTTTGGAAAATTTTACTCCACCTATTTTTTCGAATAAGGAGTACAAATGGTGTAGTTAAATCTTCCAGAAATATGAATCCGACCTTTATGATGAAAGACAATTTCATTGGAATGAGAATCAAATGGCAATACTATCGCCAGTATACATTGAATTTGAAGTTTATTGCACCAGATAAAATATCAAAACGAATAGCCGGCCATCTTATTAGCTTCAAACTTGTCGATGGCGATTTAACACCGTCGTTAACTTCGGACTAGGTCACTGACGACTAGATTACGTGCACCCAAGAGATTGACATTTACCATTATTGTGCCGGAATAATAATAAGTAATGCATTTAAGGAAAATTTCAAATAAGAATATGAAATATCTTTATTTTTTCAAATAAAAGTATAAAGTGTACTTTTTTCAAATAAATGGCTAAAGTGGCCAGGACATAGATAATGATCACGACAATTTCAAATAAGGACATAACTTCTTCAATGGTTAAATATTCTGATCGGTCAAGGTAATTTTCATCCAATAAAATTTTAAAAATAAATTAAATTAAAAAAGGAAGGAAATCAACTAGAGCTAGCTCTCATTGCCACTGCCCAACCATTTTCGAGAAGGATCGGCGATGATGGGGATGGCTGACCAAGGGTTGTTGAGGGTTGTCGGGCCTTGACCAATGGTCGACAACCCTTGCTAACTATAGGTGAGGGCTTGTAGGCTCTTGCCTAAACTTGGGTGAGAGTTGCGGCCCCCTCCTAAATCGGGTAAGGGTCATCAGCCCTTGCCTAGATTTGGTCGAGGGCTGTGATCCCCACCCAAGTTTGGATGAGGGCTTATAGGCCTTCACTTGTGGTCGACAAGGGTCGCCAACCATTAGCCAGGCCCTGGTGACCCTCATTGACCCTTGGGGGCTATCGATGGTGGGGTGGTGATGGTGAGGGCTTTTTACCTTCACCTTCCTTTTTTTTAAATTTTTTTATTTCATCTAATATAGAAAAAGGAAAAAGTTCAAAATAGTAAAAGATGAAAATGTCTTATCAGCCTAGTGAGGTTAGGCTATTTTTGAGTTAACTTTAAGCCCTTAAAGCCCTTATTTAACACAATGTTCATTTTAGTGAGAAAATGAGGATATTTCAAAAATCAAGACAATTAGTGGATTACAAGTATGGGTGATTGCTAATTGTTCTTAGGTGGATCAATTTCCATCCTGAAATTGGAAATCGGACCAAAAGAATTGATTCTTAATTTGTATTATAAATCTTTAATTGGTGAAAATCTCGATGGAAAAAGGCTAAATGTGCGATAAATTATAATAAAGTATATAAAGAAACTATCGATCTGGTCCGGGTGAGGTGCATCTCTAAAATTAGGAACCGGACCGACAATTACCGGTTCCAAATTTTAAGAAATGAGAATCACCGAGAACCAGCTAGTTCGGTTCGGTTTCGATCCTCATCCTTAATTACAAGCAAAAGCCCAGCCCAAGCCCAACCTCTCCGCGACGTTTGGAAGCTTTGAAGCTCTGAATTCTGCGTCATTTCTCTGCTCTTCACGATCGACCGACTCGACGGTGTTACGAATTCCTGCGACTTCTTTCTTGTTCCGTCGTGGTTTTTCCTTAGCATCGTCGAGCACTCGTCCGAGTACGCCGATGTCACAAAGCGATATATGCATTGCGAGGCGAAGTGCGGAGATTAATTCAGGCTTCGGTGATTGTGCTTCTTCTTTCTTTTTCCTCTTTTTTGGGTTCGCTTGCATTGGATGACACGCGGTCAGATTAATGCAGCTTCAGGAATCGATCGCCCGTCGGTGTCCGTCGGTTTCGATAACTTCCGGCGGAGGTGTTTGGTCAGAGGCTGTGCTCGAACGCGGTGGTGTCGGTGCTGTGGTGATCACGGCATTGATGATGATGCTCTTCGAGTGATTGGTGATCCTCCTCTTGTCAATGGTTATTTTCCTTGCGTAGATTACTGTTTTATCGTACGGCTTAGTTGAAGAAGGGTCTTTTTGTTCGGTCCGTGTGTGATGAGCTGCTGGTTGATTTCTATTGCTAGGATTGCCTGGCTGTTTATGATTGACTGTCGGTGTAAATTTCGTTGATTTAGATCAAGTAGTAGCTCTTTGAAGCGATCCATGGGAATTTCGGACGAGCAGTGTTCATCTGTGCAAACGTAGGTTGGGGATTCTGTGGCTCGAATTGGAACGTCTTCTAGATTTCAGTTCTCTCTTTCTTTTGGAAATCGTGTTTTAGGCTTGAAGTTTTAGGTGGGAACTTAAGCCTGTTTTGATTTGGGTTTGTGTGGGAGAATTATGGGTCAAACTTTTCTTGCGATTGGAGAATGCAGCGAGCCATCCTTTGATGAATATCATAATGCAGTTGCCAAAAAGAACTCCACCATACGTCGCTGAGTTGGAGGTGTAGCCTCTGGTTATTAATGAAGTTGATAAGAATCTTCCTATAGAGTAATTCAAGTAATCCATTGTTTGTTATGCGCTGCTTTGTAGCATTTCTTGAAATGAGCGAGACAATATCTCCTTGAAAATGAGACATCATCACCTTTTACTTTCTTGTTTTTCCTGAGCAACCGCTAGGAATTATTATTCATGGATACAATGCTTGACCTTTGACTACTGAGTTGTATGGCTATGTAATGGCAACTTGAGTAAGCCAGTGGAGTTAAAACACTTCATGTAGATATAATTTTGCAGATCAGAAACATAGAGTTTTACAAATGAGGGCAGCTACCTTTATTTGGAGGGGTTGTCTGTCCTGCTGTCTGATATAAACCAATGTCTTGGTCAGAATTCGTTTACATGGTTTTCTCAAGATAGCAATTGAAATTTATGGTAAGGTTCGATTTTGGGCAGTGAGAACTTCATGAACCATTGCGACATTCTAATTCATATTAGATCTGAAGGCATTATTTTAGATGAGTGAATGGGGAACGAAACGAGAGAAGTTAGAAATGGCTTAGACTGACTTCCCATATTTTTTTGACAGGTAAATAGCATGATAGGTAAAGTCTGTTAAATGCATGACTTCTGAAACTGTACGAGAAGGTGGGATACTAGCCAGTGCAGATAATGAAGCCTGTACCTCACATGGAATTTTTGAAAGCCGGAAACATTTTGATATGGAGATTGAAAGTGTAGAGACAATGTCCTAGCTGGAGGTGAAGAATGAAGGAAAGGGTAACATTGGAGACAAATATGCTTTGGCCTTCTGACTACATTAAGGAGGCTCTCCCAGGGACGATGTTAGTGCTTAAGGAGGTTGGGGGTTGAAAAATATCAATCCTATGCTGTTGGCACCAAATTCTTTCATTGAAGTTGATAGCATAAGAATGGTATCTGAATGCAAATGGAATCGGAGATTCATGGAAGAAGCAGAATATTTTTGCAAGTATCTGAGTTCTAACATTCTCTCTAGTGAGAAGGCTGCTAATATCTGTGGTTTATGATGGAGCCAGAAGCCGCATGGACTGACATAATTCAATTTCAACATGGCGATGACCGAACTGAAAAAATTTAGGCACTATGCATTATCTTCCTCTGCAAATGTTTGTCAGTATGGATGGAAAAGTTTCCACTCTCCCAATATTTGAACTAGTGTTAAAAATCGCGGTTGCAACTTGAGTTCTCAGTTATTTCAATACTTCTCTCTGCACGCAGCTTAAGCATTTTACAATCTCATTAGAGTTCTGAAGGAGCAAATATTTTGGATTTTGAAATGCTGGCCTTGGGGTTCCTTTTGACGCAAACACCATGTTAATTAAAGGTGAAAAAATTGATCAACAATATTTTCATTTTGAATTTCATTTGGTGGGGAAAGTCTTCTAGAGATGCACTCTTTGCGACTGCTTGGAAATGCTTAAAAAGTGGGTGTGATATTTGGCTATGACCATGAGTTTCTTCTTCCATACTACCTTGTTATTATGGACCCAGCAAATTGTGGCTGGAACTTGAGTTGCTAATTTTTTTGCATTTGCAAGGCATCTAGGGATTCCCATAGTACGAAATGTCTGCATCTGATGGAATGGCACTGTATATCTGGACAAGAGGAAGTGATTTCCAAAATCGTTTTGATTTGTCTGTTGAAAGAGGCTTTCTTTCATTATTGTTCATTCAAATGAATACTGGCATTGCTGCTACAGAGATGTTATTTTCAGTTTGGGAATATGCCTAATGTTGAATTACCTCGAGTTGGTACTGAGGCTATATGGATTCTCTTTGCATTAAGTCTTTGGAGATAAAAGCTAATGTTTGACTAGGAGATGCAGGTCCTTGTCATCTTCTAAAACGATGTGCAGATTTTGGTGGTTTCTCAAACTGGCAAATTCTGTTCAAAAGGTACACTCCAAAACCATAATCTTGTCTTTTATTTTGCCTAACAAGTCAAGTTGGTTAATTGATAAGGTTGCACTAATAGACCTTTTCAAGTGCGTGATGGGGATCTTCCTCCAAAAGACATGCTGATATCATTCCAATGTCAGCTAGAGAAATGGTGTGTAATGCGTACCCAAGAGGAGGTGTGTTTGGATAACCGGATTAGATTGGTTGGAAAGTCACAAATTTCAAATGCTGATGCTGCTCAAATCATAAGGGCCACTGGAGTGAAGGGTTAGGCTTCCCATCTAAACCACTAAACTTATCCGCTTGTCTTTCATATTCTCTTGTCTATACCACTTATTAATAACAACCGGGAGGCATTGCTAAGAGCCACAGAACAGTCTGTTTTATCTAGAAAGGCAATTTTGTACTCCTGGGGGCAAAAAAATGCCTATATACAGACTCAAGGTAAGTATATTCTGCATCTCGGATGCCTGACAAAGAATGCTTTTCCTCGTGTTTTTCATGGAAACGCGCTCCTCAGTTATCATTATGAGACTTTATATGGCGCAGAATGTTATGGAAATGCATTTAGATTGGTTAAAGGGTAGATATGGTCATCAGAGTCATGGCACAAGTCTCCCTAACGCAACACGGGGAGGAATTCTTTGGACATTTCTAGAACAAAAGCTGGAATATCCAGTTGGGATCAAACTTAGAACGCGGAAAAACAGCCAAGAAAAGTAAAGGACGTGTGGTCCCTTTGCATCCTTATCTATGGACCTGTTAATGGAGTTTTAAGGCCACACTGCCCATCCTTGGACTTTTTTCATTATTAGCTCCCTCTTGTCCCTCTTTGCCTCATTTTCTAGTCTCTTTTCTCCTTTTTTCCTTCTGTCTCTTCATTTACTTACTCTTCCTCATATTTAATTTCTCCCTGCATTCCAGCCTCATGTTCAAGCATACTCCTCATAGATATACTCATAGAATATTGCTCATCTCATGCCTGCCTGCGTGTGCGAATGTTTGAACACACATTTATATCGCTTTTTTTAATTGCATGGCATCTAAAAATTCGCGACAACAGTCGAATTATTCTGGTACAATTCTCCACGCGCGCATGAATATTTTATTCGGTTTTGAATATGACCTTTCGAATTGGTAATACAAAAGATCTTTTCAGGATCCTTGAGAGTGATGCATAGCGGTAGACTGCTCCCTGGCGCAACTGTTTAATCATATGGTCTACGGATCCGTCCTATCCTATATGCCGAAAAGCTAATGGTCGCTCCTAATCTCGACCGCGGTGGTCCGTCTTAACATAAGCCTTCATAATCATGCGTTGCTTTTGCAGAAGGCAGCTGAAGTTGAAGGGAAGTGTTCAATTATGTCCAATATGATACCTGACTGCTCCGTCGAAAGACCATGTCGGCTGACTCCAAGTATGTCATTGAAGCAGGATGAGCATCGAATAGCCATTCACCCTCTAATTTTACCAATTATCATCCATTGCCATTGTGGATAGGAGGGTTGTCAAATGGGTGGGTCAAATTGGGTCGAAAATGGTCCGATCCATTATGATTTTTTTAACTCGTTTTGACTTATTTTCATGCAATGTAAATTTAATTATTCATACCCGAGTCATATTCGACTCACCATATTATGAAAACAAATTAATATTCTAGGAAAATCATTTTCCAGGAAAATAATCATATTTCCTAGTATTCGACTAAAACCTAAAAATAAATTAAAAGATATTTTTCGTTATTTGGTAAGGAAAATATTTTGCTCATGCACCTCTTTCAATAATTTTTTTTACTATTATATTTTTTAAAATCCATTTTGAAATTATTTTTTAATTTTTTCCTTTTTCTCTTTCTTCTTCTTCTTTCTTCATTTGTCGATTGAGGGCCATGGTGGTGGTCCATGATTGGCCACAAGCGAGCTCAGGCCTCACTAGATTCAGCGACCCGATAATGGGTGTGAGTTGAATTATTAATAAGTTATACATGGATTTGGGATGGACCCATTTTTCAATTGACTCTATTATAATAAACACCCATATTAAAGTATCAACTGGCTCATTTTCAACCTAGTTCATTAAATATGGGTTAAAATATTGGTCATTGATCCATTTGACCATCCTTAGTGGATGGGACACTCTGGTGCAGTCACCTCAAGCAAGGAAATCTGTGAGGGAAACGTGTACAGCATCAGGGCCTGACATTTTTCTTTTGGGTAGTTGCCAAAGCACAGAGTATAGGAATCAAATTGAAACTGGCAGCTAGCAAAGCTTGAACTTTCCGTCTTCTCTTATACCAAACATATTGTCTTACCATGTACATATTTTGAGGGTCTTGTCACAGCAACCCTCGTTAACGCATGATGCTTGTCCTGAAAAGAAATCCTTATACAAAACTTTCCGATTTTTGCCTCGGTTCCTTTGGCGACGCGTGATATCAGGAGAATATCTCCGTTCGCAATCATCCAGGGCAGGGCAAAAACACGAAATTGGATGATAGATAAAGAGAATAACGCAGGACCACAACCAACTAAAAAGCTACTGGCCATCTCAATCCAGTTGCAGACAGCACAGAGATGGATACGACGGACGGGCGAGATCGGTCTGTCGCGTGACGTGGGCAGGTCTGGGCCCTTCGATGTCGGAGGGGGAGAGGAACCTGTGGTCAATGGCAGCGCTCACATGCATGAACTGGAGGAAAGCCATTGGGAGCCATAAGAGCGAGAGGGAGGGGGAGGGGGCCCAGAGTCTATTGGAAAAGGGTTGATCTTGATATGCCACCAACAGAGCGAAATTGGGTAGTTGATTTACCACTTTCTACCGGAGCAGAGGAGCTAGGAGTTAAAAGCTTGGTTGCACATTGGAAAGGAAAAGAAAGAATCTGATAAGAGGAGGCAGATAGATTTTAAAGAGATCCGCATAGAATTGCACCCTAGGAGGCGCGGCCTCAGGTCCTCGAGGTCTTTCATCAGGTCCCTCGTGCCTTGATAATAACCCGGATGGGGCGGGATTGAGGAATGCTAGCTAATAAGATTTGTCGTAGGAAATTTGGACAACCCGGCTCTATAAAAGAGAGTTAGATACCGCTACTTTTAACGCCATTTTTCTCACTTGCGTCTTCCATTCATTACCCCCGCTCCTTCTCTCTCTCTCTCTCTCTCTCTCTCTCTCTCTCTCTCTCCACTTCGCCTGCAACCTGGAGAGGTATGCTCGTGCCCCCACTTCATAATGGCCACCGAATTTTCCTTGGCTTTGGCTTTGGCTTTTTGAAGCATCTATTAATCTGAGGTCTGCCACACACTTAAATGCAATTGAATCCATCCCTCTAGAAAATGGCCGACTAGTTTAGGCAGTAAAAGAAGCTTACTATTTCATTTTGGTAGTCAAAAATCTGTTCTTTATCGAATAATCTGATATCTTCTTGAGCTTCTGTTGCTCAGATTTCTTAGCTTTCTACTAGTTTCTTTCCATTTTGAGTCTCTACTAATGTGTGGTGTCTTGCTATATATTGTCTGCCAGATACAGATGTGATGGGAGAGAGAGAAGCATACTTTGAGTTTGAGATTGCAGAATTTTGAGAGCTTGCAAGAAGGCAATCCCTACTCTGCAGGGTCAATACAATGCCGGTTCCTCTCGCTCCCTATCCGACTCCTCCAACGACAACTTATACTCCTCCGCCTGTGAATGGTACCTTCTGGTTCTTAGCTTCTTTTTCGATCTTGGGAAGATTCTAAGTGTGTCCTTCAATTGGTTCTTTGGAAAATGGAGTTTAAACGATGGACTCTCAGGATAGAAGAGTTGAAACTGCTAAAGGGCCAACTGAAGCATTCTATTTATGTTCTTGTCCAGTTCACTTCACTTATCGCATTAATTATTGAAGAGTCTATGATGATGGTCCAAAACTCAGCAGATGGCTTTTGTATTGGCATTGGATAATGAATCTATTGCTAGAGGATAACTAAATTTGCAGAGTCTGGGAGAAAATGACAGGGTGAGGACAAGCAGTTACCTGAGGAAGACTGCTGAAATTCCATTTTGTTTTTCAATAGAAAATCTGTAAACTGATGCAAGAAACCTCCAGCTTCACTTTCAAAAGTTCAGGACTAATCACTTGCTGATCTCTGTCTGATCATCTGGAAAGTTTACCTTATTGCTTAACCATATATAGTTACAGGCACTGTTTGTTTCTGGAGGCACTTATGCTTCAATGGCATAATAATGCCGATCTGAATTTCTAAAATCTGAAATGCACTTTGTTGGTGGTCAGGTACACAGAGCCAGCTTGTCTGTTCAGGGTGTAGGAATCTCTTGCTTTATCCAGCAGGAGCGACCTCTGTTTGCTGTGCGGTTTGCAATGCGGTCACTGCAGTTCCTCCTCCAGGTACCTTTCTCGGCTAGGAGCTTTAAACTTTAATTAAATTATTTAATCCTCTCATTTATGCAAAGCAACTGGAAATCTAGAATAACAAATTAGTTCTGTTCATGTGTGAGTCATGACAGGCACTGAAATGGCCCAGTTGGTATGCGGAGGCTGCCACACCTTACTCATGTACATCCGAGGAGCAACAAGCGTACAGTGCTCCTGTTGTCACACCGTCAACCTAGCCTTGGAAGGTATGGATCATCTGTGAATTTTAAATGTCATTGCTTGTTAAGTTCCCCTCGTTTTTTCACTTTGATTCTCCAATCTGTCGAAACGTAATGTTCCAAATGCTCATTTGATCGAGAACGCTTATTGAGGGGCTGATCTTACTCCATATGGGTATTGCAACAGCAAACCAGGTGGCGCACGTCAACTGCGGGAATTGCAGGATGCTCCTGATGTATCAATACGGAGCACGGTCGGTCAAATGCGCTGTCTGCAATTTTGTCACATCAGTTGGTGTGAGTGTCTCATTTTCCTTTCTTTTCTAATCTTTGGTGTCTATCCTTTGAGATACCCTGTAATTATCAGCCGTGATTTCTCCATTTCCCATTGGCCTTTGCCGTACCTTGTCAATTCCTAGTTTTATATGTATACAATTTGTTCGGCGAGACATATCTACAAGTCAAGCACTGGATATACTCTACCTGTTTACATAGAGGTAAACTTGGATTTTTTCTTGGATGTTGCAGGCTTCGACGAGCACACTGGAACAGAAGTTCAACAGCTAGAATTAGCAATAAACCTACCGGTCACAGGCCTCACAACTCATGGATGGAATGCTTCTATTCTACCGCTGCCACCACGAGTGCACATCAGCCTCATCAACACAAGCAGAGACAATCCCTACTAGTTTAACTTGTATAGAGTTAAAACTGTTTTCCGCGTCGCGTGACCTCTTGATGAATAAAGTAGTTCTCGGATATTGGCAGGTTTGGGCGTATGAGTCTAGTACTTGTAATGACAGAGACTCTTCTCTTTCTGCTGTCAATGCATTTGGATAAGGAGAGGGAAAAAGGAGAAGAACTTTCATTTTCTGATCTGCTTACTTTAACATGGTCCTAAAACATGTCGTCAAGCACACGGCATGCAACCTTATCCTCAACCCAGCATTATCCTTTTGAAATTCAACAGGGTTTCAGCTACCGTCGAGGACAAAATCAGGTGCTCATTTTCAAAATGAATAGACAAAGTTAACATGAGAGTCGTGGATTTGGAGCCGAGTCTCATTGGATAGTGATTACGCGCAGCCTCTCTTTCTTGATGGTAATCGGTTTGCGCGAAAATCACGGCCTTAACCCACGTGACAAAAGCAAAGTTATATGTCGACAGATGTTACCAGGTGAGCAGCATTTGCTTTAAATGAGAGCTCCTTTGTTCAACCTCTGACATCACTTTCTTGAACTTAAGGGAGAAGCAGATCGACCCGCGAGGGTTAATGCTTCTCTTGACTTTAATTCAATATGTAACACCAATCTCGGGTATCGACCGGCTAACTCTATGCATAAACGGCTGCAGAGAGTCACTATGCGCATTAGAGAAGAGTTCTTCTCCTTTTTCAAATACGGAAATTTCCTAAATTAGATTGCAATTTATCTACTTTAAGGATCAATTTCAATTTTGCCTCAAATTTTTTTGTCTAAAAATGCTCTCAACTTTCACTTTAGTTTTAAATCTGCCCATAGCATACAAAAATCGCTACTAATTTCTTTAAAATTATCTCCTATTGTTGTTCCGTATGAATGTGAGAGTGTTAGTAAAGTTGCATGTTCTGATAATGAACCACAAATTGACCAAAATGTTGATAGTTTTGAAAAAAAAATTAGTGGCTTTTTGTGGATGCATGGGCAATTTGGGATTAGAGTGAAAGTTGGGATTTTTTTAAACATAAACAAGTTCATGATAGAATTATGATTTAACCAATAATTAGAGGTTTTTAAAGACAATTAAGCTCAATTTTCATATTACCATATCGCCCTTCTCAAGTCTCAATTAATGAAACTCACGTCCAAAGGTTGCAACTTTGAGTTTCAAAGTTTATATAATCTTCAATTTTTATGTGGGGTCAGATAACTTTCAAACCCCTTCCCTTCTCTCTCCCTCTCTCTGTCTCAATGATTACCCAACAGAGCGTTGCCTTCCTCGCTTAATCACACAAGAAAAGTCTATTGAGTTCATCCATAGCATAGGGTTAGAGTAGCCTTTCATGATTACGAAGAAAATAACAAAAAAAGTTATAAACCTATTTTGTATTTATGCCAATTAAGTGTAAATATTTTGATAATTTGTCAATTGCATCATCACAATTAATTTTAATTTGAAATCGCTGATGTGGATATCGATTGTCTTATGTGGCATTGTCAATATTGATGTGAACAATTTTAAAAAAAATTGAACTTTTTTAGTCTTTAATTATTAATTATTAATTTTTTCATTATGCCGCGACCATCATCGACCGCAGAGGTTTTGCCCAGATATGGTGATGATGCGATAGCCTTGCCCAAGGCTTCGCAGTCTTGTCATCTGTGGAGGCCCTCGCTTAGATCTAACGGCCTTTGCAACTTCACCAACGACGGGCAAGGGTCGCCTCGTCGGTCAGTTGCCAAGGCCTTCACAGCCCTACTAGTCATGGTGAGGCAACCTTTGCCCAATTTGGGCTTAGCCTTTGTGGTTGGCAAAGGTCGTTGGTGACCTTTGTTAGCACAATGGAAAAAAAAGCAAAGAAAACAAGAAAAATTATTACTTTTTTTTTTTTAAAAAAAAATTATAGAAATTGTCCACATTGGTGCCATGAACTAAGACAGCCAGTGTCTACGTTAACGTATTTTTGATCAAAATTATCCGGAAGGACTGAATTAACAAATCGTCAAAAGAGTTAAAACTAAATTAGTCAAATTGAAATATTAGAACTTAATTAGTACAAATGCAATATACTTAAATTTTTTTTGGTAATTTCCCCACATGTGAATTCTCATCCTTCACCGACAAAAAAAAAAAATCATCCTTCATATGAACGGACACCATCGATTCATTTGCACGTGGAGAGCTAATAATTAATTTTTTTTAAAATTCTGCCAAATACGCTATAATTAATAAACCTTGAGTAATCGTCCGATATTATTTGTGTATAATTTGCTAATTTGATATGACTTGGTGCAAGAGACGATAAACGAGCTAAATTCTCTGCTGGAAATTGTTGTTTTTTCTTTCATTAATCAGTCATATAGGTAACATTATAAATAAATTATTCCACTGGTAGCTCAAAAGTCATCCAAATTTTGTGGGTGTTGAATCTACATTATTCAGGGTAACCCAGTGACCACCTTTTCACGTGGAAAAGGGAAGGTGGGGGTTCGAATTTGTGTATTCTCAAGAGGGCTAGGATGGGGATATTTAGTTTCAGATGTAGATTTAGATTAAGATGCAAGGTAAAAGTCTAATAGTGAGTTGAGAGATAGAGTAGTACAGAAAAAAAAAAAAAAAAAAGGTAAACCAAAAATTGTACATTTACAAATGCATATTTTCACCAAAAAAAAATTACACATTTTAAAATTACTCGAAACATTGTTATATTGATATCATTCACTAAGCAATGCAAGGTAACACTAAATCTTGAATTTCCCATTCCATTTATTTACGCATTTACATCATTATATAGCATTTGCATTTTGAAAGGGCACGGAAAATTCTAGAAGGTTCGTAAAGATCTCTCAAACAAATAGAATCACCAACAATAAGATTAAATTACTTCCAATCTAACATCATTTCAAGTTAATATAGAACAGTTAGATGCAAACAACTCGAGTATAATCCTTTTTTGTTTTTTTCATATATGCTACCACATGGCCTGGCCTATATGTTTTGAAGTGGAGCCCATCTTTATTTGCATCAGGTTCTGTCACAATTTTCATTAAACTCAAGAATAATAAAAAAAAAAAGATAATACTGTAAAAAAAACCTAAATTGGTACACTTTTGACAAATTTATTGCGAACTAATTTTTTTGGTCACTAAAAACTCCAAACTGATACACTTATGATAAATTTACCATTTGTTAGATTTCGTTAAATTTTACTGTCACATTATTGAGTTGGATGACCCACGACAATTGATTAGTATACCAGTTTAAGATTTTATTCTCCGTTTATGACAGTTGTATTGGTTTTGTAGTTTTTTGTAGTATTAATTTAATTTAACGAATGATATATTTGTTAAAATATATTAGTTTGGGGTTTTTCATGGTCAAAATTTGGAGTTTTTGTGGTCATTTTGAGTAAATTTGTTATGAGTGTTTTTTCATGGTCAAAAAGTTAATTTGGGGTAAATTTGTCATAAATATATCAGTTTAGAGTTTTTCATAATATTAACTTAAAAAACAAAATAAAAGAAACAGAAGAAAAAGGGAAACAGATCAATCACAGACCGTAAAACCATGAGGGGGAAACGAGGGTTTATGTTCAGACAGTCAAGATCGAGTTAGAAGAGATCTACCTTAAGAAAGTGGCTCACGTTCAGTCTGTCCCAAAACTGAGTTCGCAGAGGGGCTCTAACGTTAAATCTGATCAGAAGTTTCAAATGACTCAATCTAACACGAGCAAGATTTTCTCTGCGCACGGGACCCCATCTGACTCGGCGCGTTACAGAGAGACATATCTCGATGGGCGTTTCTTGAAGATCCGCCAGATGGCGTCTTCTGCCTTTTTTGTCTTCTCCATCGTGCCCCCTACCCCTAGCCACACAGAACTGACAGAGTCTTCCACACCAGCAACGGGCACGTTCGCCACATGTTGTCCTGCAAGGAGGTCCCGCCTCAGTACTCTTCGAGCTCAGCTAAACTGAAGGGAAGATCACGAGGCGACCCGACTGAGGGTTTCGAAACCCTAAGGGAGCCTCGAGAGAGCTCGACGAGCAAGCGTGCGGATCGAGGGGGTTCAGCTGCGGTTTGCATGGTGGACGTGCGCTGTCGGTGCGACGCCGACGCGGCAGCTGATCACGTAGCGACTTTGCGTCAAACCGCGTCTTGTCTCGAGGGTTTTGAGGACGAAGAGAGGGCGCGGTTTGGTCAAGGGTGGCAATTATTTCGACCACCTAACCTCGTCTTTGGAGGTTGGCTGGTCATATGATGTTTGTGCTGTGTTACCTGAACATGGCAGCCTGTGTTACCTGTACATGGCAGCCCGCGTTTATTAACCGTCCAAAGCGTAGGATGATCAGATTTAGCAGATGGTGGACCATGAGACAGCATTCATGTAATCGTCAAAAGTCTGAAATTTTTATTATCATTTTCTCCTTTTTTTTCTTTTGCTAGTCTAGGCCTTCGACCTCACCTAGTTTGGAAAAGGATGTTGCGGTCCTTGCCTAGATCCATGCAAGATCACTAGGCCTCGTCTGTGACAGGTGACCTTGCTTGCCTAGATTTGCCAAAAAAAATAAATTAAGAAAGAAAGAAAAGAAATTAGAAAAATATTGTACAATATCAACGTCAACTATACCGCATAGGTCATTTCTAGTCAAAATAATTTGAAAAGACTATATTACATTGACAAATTATTAAAGGTTTATCACTAAACTGATAAGGTATAATAATATTTAGGATTGTATTTGTACAATTGAAAAGTTTAGAACTGAATTCGCCATTATACAGTAGGTATATGACATTTTAAACAATTTTCTTATTTAAAACTAAATTGGCTAAATTGAAAAATTAAGAACTGAGTTGATAATCGTAAAATAAATTTATGACTTTATTTTTGGTAATCATCCCTCTTCACATTAGTATGCTACTTCGTGAAAGAAGCACCGTATGAGATATATATATCGCCCCATCATG
This sequence comes from Corymbia calophylla, assembly GCA_014182845.1. Taxonomy (NCBI): domain Eukaryota; kingdom Viridiplantae; phylum Streptophyta; class Magnoliopsida; order Myrtales; family Myrtaceae; genus Corymbia; species Corymbia calophylla. Next base: position 17,910,537 of record CM024696.1, read on the forward strand.
GAATAGATTTGAATGTCTCGGGGGTGCAAGATCGACGAAAAGCCAATAACCCGACAAGAATTTAAGAACACGTCTCAACGACGAGGAGGTCGACAACAAATTCCTCTTGTATAATCACGCGAAGTTGGGATCCATTGATCATGTCTCATCGTGAGTACGGCCAAATGCAGGTCCTAATTAATTAGTATTGAGTATTGAATCCAAACCCGCGTGAAAGCGCAAGCATGTCATGTCGTGAGGCTAAAAGTTCCAGCTCCCGAGAGAATCTTCTTCGCAACCTCTCCGATCTCCAACGGCTCTTTTCGGCCTGCACGCACTCTCACGCAAGTGACCCCGAAAGTCATCAATGGAAACCCACCAACGCTCCTCCAACTTCGCCTTCTACATATATAAGATACTCTCTCTCTCTCTCTCGCTAGTCGTTTTGCTGCCCCATCTTCGTCTCTCAACCTCTCTCTCTCTCTCTCCCAGACATCTTGTGACTCTCAGGCATAATCTCCCCATGGATTGCTTGGTCTTGCCGGTCTCGATGCTGAGGAGGCGGTCCGTGGGTTCGAGGTCGGGCTACCGGCCGCTCTCGGAGGAGGAAGAGCCGGCGGCGGTGACGGTGGTGGTGGGGAAGGAGAGGAAGGAGTTCTTGGTGGACCCTTTCGTGCTGGAAGAGAGCCCTTTCCGGGTCCTGATCGATTCGGCGAGGCGGAGGGAGACGAGGAAAGAGAAGAGGGTGGTTCTGGTGGATGTGGACTCCATCCTGTTCGAGCACATGCTGTGGCTGATGCGCAACGATTCCACCTGTTTGTTCCAGCTGAATCTCAAGGACATCATCGACTTCTATGCTCAAGATTTTTAGACAGGCTCGTCCCCAACAATAGGAGAGAAGAAGAAGAAGAAGAAGAAGACAGAACTATATATATACAGACAGGTTATAAAATACTGATCGAGATTGTAAATTTTCTTTTGTTGAAATGGGTTCTGTGCAATCAATACATAAAACATCGAATACAATAATGGCATCGTGCCATTTCGGAGCTATAGGATTTCTGGCCTCCTTTCTCTTTCAACTGTTTGTGCTTTGAATTTTACTTCATGTTCTTCAATCCATTCATTCCCTTTTTCCATCTTTTAATTGATTTTTTTGGGGGGTGTGTGTGTGTTATGTTATGGACCTCTGTTTTGTCCATGTGATGGGCTTTGTTTCCGGCCCAAGATAACGAAAGCCCATCTAGGTTGAGGTTTTGGAGAAAGATGGGCTGGGCCGAGAACCAGGAGAATGAATAAGATGGGGCTGAAGATATGTCACCAAAAGATGTAATCATCTATGAATTTTAATGCTTGGGACCCAAATGGGTAAAAGCTTTATGTGATGGAATGACAAGCTAGGTTGTCTAGGATGATCAAGAAAACACCAAATCATGATCAAGAAATGGAGTTGAACTCAAACCATTTTTTTAAGGAGTTTGCACTTGCACATCAGAACCCATGAAAGGAACCAAGTTCAACAAGCAATCAAATAGAGAAGAAGCTAAGAGATTACAACAGATTTATCAGAAAGTCAAACCGAGATCAGGTGGTGCCAACACAAATCTATGAACTTCTTTCTGACCTCTGAGATTACGAAAGCCGTCTGAAAGAAGGATTGCGATTCGGCTTCAGTCGCTCACCGACAGATATTCAAAAGAGGGGGGCGAGGGAGCTGAGTTTCTCTGCGACCCATCAACTGGAAGCTGGACATCATTAGTGTTGGCCATGTAACCGTGTTACGATTGGACGGAAGCCCCGATGAGGAGGAAACGTGTTGCGCATCTTTTCGTGAGCAAAATTGGGGGAAGACCTTGAGATCACACGACGACTGGTGGCCCAGCTGCGACGAGCTAGCTGACCACGCTCCCTCACACGGCTTGGCCTTGCCCGCCGTGGAGCCGGAAGCGGCAAGAAGGAACCCGGCAGCGACAGATTCTCAAGGACCGAACATGAATCTAGCTGCAGCAGGCTGCGGCGTGCTCCCGTCACGTCAATGACAGTAACGGTCGTGCTTGGTACACGCCCCGCGCGTATTTGGCGATGCAGTCAAAGACGGCGCAACCATTCCCAACCTTAGGAGTTGGGCCTTGAGGCTGTAGGTGCCGTCCAGGTCACGATCACCAGCGACTTCGGCTTGTTTTCAGAGCTGTAGGCCTGCGCCATCGGCAGGCATTGATTGTCCCGAGCTCTAGGGTTTGGCGGGGTGCCCTGCCGTGTGGGTCACCGCCGGAGAAATTGACGGTTACGGTTGTTGCAAGGGGGTGCATATTCAGTCTAATCAAACATTTGTTTCACCCCGTTAGTGATTCATTCAAAGGCTTAAATCAATCCGAATTTTGTGAATGCGAACAAAATTTTCCCGTACATTTAGACATTCTAAACTCATGTTGGGAAATCAATGATCATCCTTTCCATATGAGATGGGAAAGGTGGAGGGTTTGAATTTTCACCTTGTTAGGAAGGTTGGGGTGGATATGATTTAGTTTCAGGCGTGTGTTTCAACTCTCATACCTTATAAAGAAATAAGACAAAAATTTGAAAGTGAGAGTAGTAATAGAATAGGAAAAAAAAAAAAACTCATGTTGGGGGTGTTATAGAGAAACAAATTTTGGTAGGTGTTTGCATAATGGTGTCTTACTTTTTCTTCGTTTTTCCCACAAACCGCAACGTTCAAAGAGTAATTGATATTTAGGGGAAATTATACACAACTCCCCCGACTTTGGAGCAATACATGCTTGCCTCTAAAACTTTTGAATGTTATACATTGCCCACTTTAACTTTCATTATGTTATAGCAATTTATTCTCCGTCATATTTTTCTGTTAGCATGTACAATGCACATGACATTTAAGGGGGCAAAAGTTTATTTTTCTCTCAGTTTTTAAGGAAATCTCTCTAGTAACTTTGATTTTTGTAAAAATTATATAAAAAAAGAAGGAAAATGGAGAGAAATAAAATAACTAAAAAATTAGTATCAAGAAAAATTATTCGTAATTAGACTAAAAAATAAAAGTTGTCAAATTTAATGAATATATTAATAGAAACAAAAAAAAGTAGGCTCAATAGCAAAAATGTCAAATTAAAAGAATTAGATACTATTATGTAAATTTAAATGGGTAATTAAATTTTAAAAATGATTGATCACTAAAAGAATTAAAAATATCACTTACAATTTTGGTTAATCATTTTCTTTTATGAGTTAAGGGATCATTTCATTTTTATAAATTTTAAAAATATTTTGTTAATAAATAATTTTTCGTATTAATTACCCCTTTAAAGATTTTAAATATCGTTGACCCGGTGGTTTGGACTTAAATAAAAGCAAAAAGTATTTTTTCTTTCCCGTCAAAAATAAAAATAGCATCCAAATTTTAAAACTTATAAAAATATATATATGTGAATCTACGTGTTAGTATTTGAGTGTAGTAATAGCTTCACAAGTTTTAAATTTAAGAAAATAATCGAAATGCATAAGCCATTAGATTTAGATTAAACAATAGGCAAAAAGTGAAAGTCAATCCAAATTGGCCAATATTTTAACAATTTCAATAATGAGTCCTTTTTCCATTTTTATTTAAGTTGTGTTTACTCTTTTTCTTAAAGCATCACATCTAGTTCCATTAAAGTGGCTATATTTATCAATTTTATATAAAAATTCATCATTCAATATTATTTTTTATATTTATTTACTCTATTATTAGTATTTTAGTTAATTTACTTTTCTTTATTTCTCTATTCTTTTATATTTTTAAAAATTAAGAGCAAAATAGTAGTTTTACTCTTAAAAAAATGCATTGTGCATGTAAGGAAAAAAATTATGAAGGGTTAATGGTTATAACAAAATAAAAGTTTGAGGATATTGCGTAATATTTGAAACTTGGAGGCAAACATGTACTACATCTAAAGTTCAGAGGGGATAATATTAACTCCTAGAATTCTTGTGCACCGCACTTGGGCTGCACAGTGTTTTGGTCTGTCGAATTTACTTGAAAGTCTCATTTTGAAACATAGCAGAAATGGATTTGAAACCCAAAAGCTTACCAAGAAGCACTACAAGGGTTTAATTGTTTTGTCATACTATTAGGATAATCAGCCATCCTGCTTTTGCCATTCTTATTTGCAGAGTAATCACTTGTAATCTATGACATCAGTAACATGGTAATCATGGAAAACTAATTAATATTTCCAACAAAACATAATAGAATCATCATGGTCTCCACACAACTGAATACTAGGAGTGAGCGGTTTTATGTTCCAAGTTCCCTAATTTTTAGAACCTAAACCCTACCATACATGCCAAGGAACTTGGAAAATATCCTATCATAAGTTTCAAGATTGGTTCCAGAGTTTACCCAGGTTTCATTTGTACTCTCAAGTAAACGACTGTAGTGAATCATCACCTTTGATGACTACCATTTGCTAGAATTCACAAATCACATAGACACATAAAGATTATGAAATATTAAAAAAAATAAAAGTCTTAATCATGGATATTGCCGAAAATAGAAGTTCAAACTATTAGTTTCAGATTACACACTCATCATTAGGGATGCCATGAAATGTTGCAAGATTGCACGAAGACATAGAACAAAAAAAATACATAAAGACTTGTTCTTGGAATCTATCTATTGGAATATGTTCCTTGATTTTTGGAACTTGGTACCTAATATACATATCTTAGAACTTGGAATTGGATTGATTTTTAGGTTCCAAGTTCTACCCTAAAACCATGCTCACTCCTACTAAATACCATAGCAATATGGCATGACATCTAGAAGTGGGAGAAGTATTCAAGAACCTACTGATATGATATTTTGGTAAATCAATTGGTTGTGCTACTTAACTAGTTATACTACAAATTTGATTTCAAAAGCAGTAAAAAAGATACTTGCTTTCTTTAGAAACGATTATGGTGATAGCATTGTCAATAATAACTTCACCTAGTTACTTGAATAATAATTAAGTTTTCTTCGTAATTCCCTCTCGGATGACATAAGATTAAAGAGATCACGATGTTATTATTGTTATCATGTAAACCGGTTTATGTGGAACGAAATTACTTATTCAATATTATTATTACAGGTAATGTTGGTTATGAATGTCCAGTTTATGTTAAAGCTGTTGGCTTCATTAAACTAATATAGTGATTTGCTAAGATTGGGGCGGAAAGAAGAAAAGGATATGCTTAAAGAAGAAAGTAATAATTAATTAGCCCCATATTCCCCCTATATGTTGCCCTTATCATTGTAGTTGCCTGGACCACAATCACTGCCACACTGTCCACAAAACCATAAACAAATCCTCGAAGAGTAAGATTATTGATTTGATTACCGCAAATTGTATTTATACAAATACTATGCTAATTAAAGAAGTTCTTAGCAAAACTCAAGAATCAATCAGTCGTTGATTATCTTTTATAGCAAGAGGCTAAATATGTTTATTCTCACGAGACAAGCCGGTCAGGGTTTTATATTTTTGCAGTATGCTCCATCTAATCTAGGTCGGCATGTTTAGAGCAACTATCGACTTCTTTAGGGTTCCAATTACATTTTGTTTGCTTCCTCCCATATCAAATTCTATTATCCTTTATCTAACCGAAATCAAAATTAGCATCAAAAGTATAATACAACCAGAAAGGTCTAGTTGAAGTACTGATTTACAGGTTCTCTTCTTTGACCTAGCTTGAATGTTTGAAGAAATTCATGAAGGCCTAGTATCAATAATAGAAAGTTGGCAAAGCAAATCTAAAGCTTTTGCTCAGCAGCTGATTGGCGACGATGCTAATCGTTTCACCCTTCATGAGCATAGTCTTGCAGCTACATCAAACCTAATCACCAATCAGGGTTAAACACATGAAATGTTTGTCTCTACTCAATGTCCTTTTAGCGACACATATGACCGGCTTAACTCATTCATGGCGATTAGTAGCTCTTGCAGCCCCTCATATTGATCATGTGAATTGTTTTGTGTCCAAAATTGTAAAGTTAAAGGTGTCTAGGTTGAAAATTCACTTGAGGGAGAATTATTTTGTGAGGGAGCATCTTCTGCAGATCATTGAGGAATCAAATTCACTCCTTAAGCACTAATTATCCTTGCACTAATTTGTAATCCCTAATGTTCGAAGCGAACATTTGATGTACAATCAACCATGTACTGAGCAACTCAGCAGCAATGCAAGAAGTGGAGAATAAAGACTTTTGAGTACACTACGCAAGTGTTAACAATATTTAAGTGCACTTCCTGTGGAAAATGTATTTAGAACCCTAAATAAATTAATGTACCTAATGACCTCATTCGCAAAAGGCTAGAGAAGGTGGGTCGTGAATAGGATATGATGGATAATGGTTGGAATTAGCTGCCTTTTGGACAATTTGGTGCACTAAATAAACTAATGTGAGTATCTAAAGGTAAAGAAAGCAGTTAAGACTGATTTCTTTCATTTATTTCTTTTGTTAAAGAATGCGGTACATGCCTTTTTCTTTGAACTAATGAACCTGGAGGAGTTTGCGTAGAGTTTAAATGGTTACTAATTACAAAATATAGGTGGAATTTGCCAGTGAAGCTGGGTTTTTTTTATTTTGTTGAAGGAAGTAAGTAAAGGATGGATAAAACCAATCACAGTGCATGGAATAAATAGTCTAGTAGAGTGAGTTAAGACATAATTAATTAACTCTGGGTTATTGATTTTGTCCTGAAGTTCTGCTACAAACACCACCAGAGAAGGCAAAAGAGACTAAACCAATAACCTAGAGAGACAAATCAATATTGCTTTTGTTCACATATAAAGCAACAATTATTATTAGATTGACTGTCAGCGTAACGACAAATTTATACATCTATGGTTAGATGGGTGGGATGTATGTTTGGAGTAAGTTTTGTGATCTAATTCTTCCACGCATAAATAATTTTACAGTGAATGTGTAAGTTGTTTCTCTTACACCGGCAATAGACCTAATAAAAAGCCAACAATTAAGGAAGTTGAATGAGAACCGCGCCGTGCTTTGTTCGCCTATACCGACGAGACATCTGTCCGAATAACTCAATATGCATACAACGCTGTTTATGGATTTTCCATTAAAGAAGATCAATGAAGGAGACAAAAACTTGTTTTTTAAACAAAGAAAAGGTAGGGGTCGTATGTTTTAGGTGAATTCCAAAGGACAGAAAATTCTTATTTAAAACAAGTCATAAAAAAACAAAATCCGGGTTTCAGATATCATCCTTCAGTGATGATTGAAACCGAGATTTGTGCAAACTATCTACTCCGAAGACAACCTAAAGAATATCATGTCATGTTTCTATGCTTCCTAAACCATGTTTGAGCCTGGTTTTGAAGCAACGAGGAAAAGATGAACAGGCATGCTGATTAAGCTCCGAGCTGTCTCTTTTACAAGAGATCACATGAATGTACAAATAATCCCAAGAACAATATGACGAAATACAGATGATAGAACCTAGAGAATTACGTAATGTTAAGTCTTGCACTTTCCAAAGTTGCAATTACATATGTTTTTGGGGATAGGTGACTGGAATATATAATCACCTTCTAGTTATCATCTAGCATTGCCAAGAGGACTGATGAGCTGACCAAGGAGGCATTTTCAGATGGAGAGCAAGATTATTGAAGCTGAATCTCGAAAAACCACATACCCGAGTAAATCATCGAGACCGTCAAAAAATTGACAGTTACTACCAGATGCCAGCAGTTCTCATCTCCTTCGAGCGAGCCTGCTGCCTCTGGATTATGTTTTTCAGTGCTGTATTTATTATGTTGCTGAAATCAATGCACAGCCGAAACAATGACATGCCCCCGGAAATTCAACAAGAGTTAAACTAGATTCGAACAGTAATTTTGCTAATAATTTAAGGGGCATTCGATACATGAGCAGGAGATTGACCTGGCCAGACGTTTATTGTTTAGTAATAGAAATGGAAGGTTGACATTATTATTAGGCAACTAGAATGTCTCCAAATACAATCAAGAAAACTGCTGAAACCACATAATTAGTAGAGTTGAATTAATTCTCAAACCATTTCTCGTGAAGGAGTTTGCGCTTCCACATAGTGATCGAGAAGAAAAGACTATTTTCAGAACCCAAAGAGGAACCAAATTCAAGGAGTTACAGACAAAAGAGAAGCTAAGAAAAAGATCAACAGAATCAGAACGTCAAACCGTGATCATGACACTAACAAATCTATGAACTTTTTATCTGACCTTGGATATTAGAGCAGCTCTTCCCCAATTGATGATCAACACTGCAGCTTTCGAATCACCACCTCTTTTTATTCCTTCTATTTCTTTTCATCAAAATGGAGGACGAGGACCTGAATTTCCACCCCACCCATCAACTGGGAGCTGAACAGCGTTGCTGTTATTGTTGGCCATGTTACCGAGTGGCAAATTGAAGAAGGGAAGGCCTGAAGATGGATCCGGAAACGGGTTGTGCCCACCACTTGCAGCCGCTGCCGCCGCTTGCATCTGGATCTGCTCCTCCTCTTCTAGCGGCAATCTCTCGTAGGCGACGTTGGTAAAGGACGCCGCAATCACAATGACTGGCCCGGAGGCGATGAGCTCGCCGACCACGCTCCCCCCCACAACTTGGCCTTGACCCCCCGCCAAAAATATAGTCAAGCTTGTGGCACCCGGTGGAGCCGGTGGGGGCAAGAAGGAGCCGGACAGCGACAGAATCTCAAACCGCCCGTGGAGCGTTACAACGGATCCGGCCGCGGCCGGCTGCCGCAGGCTCACGTTTGTGACCGTGCCAGTCCCACTCAGCACACAGATTCCCCGCTGCCGCCGCCGTGCATAGGTAGCGATGCAGTCGAAGACGTCGCACCCATTCCCGACCTCGAGAATGTGAGCCCTGAGGCTGTTAGCACTCTCCCGGGTAATGATCACGGGCGGCTTCGGCTTGTTCTTGGATCCAGGGGGCCGGCCACGGGGCCGCCTGGCCACGATGTCACCGATGCCATGGCCGGTGTTGACCCCGCCGAGCTCTAGGGTTTGGTGCTCCCCCTCGTCATGGTCGCCGCTGCCGGAGAATTGATGGTTGTGGCTGTTGCTGATCGCCTCGTGGTCGTCCGATTCCGACTGCTGGCTATGGAGGTGTAAATCGGGTCGCTGAAGCTGCTGGTGGATGTTGAATCGAGAAGCAGTGCCTAAATCCAAACCGGCCATGCCCACATCAACAGGAAAAAACAACAGAAAACAAGGAGCAAGAACTATAAAAAACACCTTTAATATAAGAGAGAAAAATTTCCTCTTAAAAAATCACTTCTGGGTATTTTATTGTGAGATAAGTGGGATATAATTACATAAAGTAAAGAGAAAAGGAAAGTGACTGAGGAGAGAAAGAAAGAGAGAGAGACTGATTTGAGCACTGCAACACAGATTGAGTGTGTATATAAAAACGAGAAACAGATATGGAAACAAGCTCTGTCAAAAGCAGGAATTGAGATGAAGAAGAAGAAGAAGAAGAAGAAGAAGAAGCCGATGGAGTGCAGACGAAGGGAAAGGGAAGGGAAGAGGAGAGAGACAGAGAGAGAGAGACGATGGAGAGAGAGAGAGAGAGAGCGCGAGAGAGAGAGAAGAAAGAGGCTCTTCAAGAAAGAGTCATTTCTCATACAGCCCAAAAGTTGAGATATACACAATAAAAAAAACCTCAAGTGGCGTTAGCTTTCTTAATATTATTTTAAGAGGAAGAAGAAGAAGACGAGGAGCATGCACTAGATGACGAAGACACTCTCGTTGCCAGCGCGTGAAAGATTAAAAAGCAAAAAAGAAGAAGAAAAAATACAAAGTAAATAAGAAACAATCTCGACATTTATTTCGGGGTAAATAAGATCTTAGACAAAACTTGAAGAATTTGAAAGGTGGATGGAAGGAAAGAGAGAGAGAGAGAGAGAGAGAGAGTAGGGTTTTCCATGTAAAATCATTTGATAGTGTCACTTAGTCAAAACATGGTGGAACCAAAGGAGGGAAGACTAAGACTATTGGGCTTGAGTAAAATGTGTTTTAATCGGGAAGTTACTCGCACAAAAAGTCGATGTGGAGACAAACGTATTTTGCGACATGCACACACGGATTGGTCGGGCAGTACCTCTTTCCAAATGCCAATTTTGACCACCGTCCATTTTTTCGTGCTTTTGGTTGTTGTTGTTGTTGTGGTGGTGTTGTGACATCGATAATTGTCGCTAGCTTAATGTTTTAAAACGATTGGCCGCAAATTAGAGAAAATAAACTTTTATTTTCCTTTCTTGACAAGCTACTATAGCTCGACTTATATGTCGGGTTCGAGGGATGTTATGCTCAATTCTCGCAGTTTGCCTCGGCATGGAGTTGATTTTTTATCCTTGACCTTATTAAAAAATCCAACAAAAGAGTTTAATTTATAAATGAAGAGAGATTATATGTATATAAAGAGTATATCTACTCATAGACCAGTAATGTAGCATACTTTAAGGGTCTGTATGATAACTGGTCAAATAGTAATTGATTATATTATTTTGTTCCCGATAGTAGATTTAGAACATAAATCTGCTTCGTAAATATTTTGTTCCTGTGAATAGATTTGAAATAGAATTTAGAATAAGAAAAAGTTTATTATTGTTCTCGAAAACAATTCTAAGAAACAAGTTTAAGTTATTTTCTTCTCTTTCCTTCTCTTTCCTTTTCTTCTTCTTCTTCTTCTTCCTCCCAGCCCATGACCAGCCTACCACTGCCCCATCATTGCTCGCCAAAGCCTTGCCAGGTAAGGGCGAGGTTTGGTGAGCTCGCTAGGCCATCGCAAGCCTCAGCCTCACAGATCTGGGCGAGGCTTCGCCTGCCCTAGCCTAGCGAGGCCCAACCTCATGCTAGCTAATGTGACTCTCTTTGTCCAGATTTGGCGAAGCTTGCCTCGCCTAGATTGTGAGGTTGAGGCTCGTGATGCCAGGCAAGCCTCCAACAAACTTGCTGGACCTTGCCTAGCCAATTGTCGGCCATTGCCGGCGGTAGCAACCGGCCACAAAGAAGGAGGAAGAAGAAGAGAAAAAGAAAAAGAAAGATGAAAAATATATGAAAAATATAATAAAATTATTAAAAAATTAAAAGAAACAAAAAGTTTAAGAGTAATAACAAACGTATCTTTATTTCGAGAATAAAAATTTTAGGCAATTACCAAACGCCTTTAAATGCTTAGAAATTCTTCTTGATAATAGAATAAAAAATAATAATTTTTAAGCAGATATTATTTACGAGAACATAATGGTTACCATTTGCACCCTAACATCCCCTCATGTGCAAGTTGGTATAGGAACAACAGGTCAAATTTGATGAACGGTGCTTGCACAAGGGAAATAGTTGGGACAAAATCTGACCATGATACAATTTTGGGAAGTTTAGCCTCAAAAGCTTAATCTTTTAGGTAGAGGAAAATCATATGTATATAAATAGCATAAAAACCCTGAAGACAAAGTGACATCCATCAACGTTGGCTATCATAAATGAGAGGGGGGTGGGGTTTTCTCCAAATTCAATCGCATTAGATAAAAATCCTCTGAAAAAGTATATTTAGGGTCCTTCAGTAATCGAGGGTTTTCTTTAGCCAATGTATTAATTGAATCCAGACCCTCAATTACCCGTCTCCTCGAGCATCTTCCATAGAACAGATTGAAGATCTCGATTTACCCCACGAACAAAAACCCGATACCCCACTCCCTCGTGCCAAATCACTACATAGAATTTCCAATAATCTCTTCCGCTCATTGTGAAAGACGAACGAGAAGTTTCTTTGGAAATTTCCCATTTTTTTTGGGTGATTCTCCCAAAAATTTCCCTCTCCCTATCTAGAAAGATGATCGACACCTCTCGGCGTAGAATTTTCAACCATCTCTTCCGCTCGTTGCGAAAGTGTCTTCGGAATTTAGACTTTCCATTTTCTTCCCACTTTCCCAATCTGAAGAGATGCGCGTGCCCGTGAAGCTTAAGGGAGGGAGGGAGAGAGGGAGAGAGACAATTTGTTCATATTCTTTGGAGACCTATGGAATCATATTATATAATATTGGCCTCGGAATAAATAAACCCTTGAAAAATAAAGGGAACATATGTGTGGATGGGGTTTAAATGATTGATGCCCCCTCTCCCGTCGCCCCCCTTCTTCAAAGGTTTTCGTGTGGACTTTAAGATGTGCTTTCGCGAGGTTGACCGGGTCAGAGGCTTGGACAGACTAGCCATGAATTTTTTAATATTCTTCGAATTCTTTATCTTACTTCGATTTCCTTTTTTCTTTTCGAGCACTGTACGCACATAAGCTACTTGCTGCTACTATTGTGCATATGTTTAAAGTTGACAATTAGCGATATGACTAGTGCAACCTCACTTATCAAATCATCTTTGTCGTGATTCATGTTAGCCAATTTGTTCCTCCTCTGAGGAAAGAAAGTCCGAGTTGGCAGGTGGAGGAAGGTGGTGCGGCGAGCGGGTCCACCGCACAGTCACCTTGTGTTTTCTCCATTATGCTTTGGTGTAATAGCTCAATCGACTCGACTTGTTTAATGAGATCTTGTTTTTCATTGATGACAACATAGAAAGCATGATTGCATGTAATAGCTCGCATCGACCAAACCAAATTGTCTGAGAGGTTAAACTAACCTTGCAGGCTTCGTTTATATTATATTGATATGTGAATCGGCCGAATGATATAATATGTGACTATTGTGATCATTTCTTCACATTTATAATTAAATGAATAGATCATATAAGTTTATTTAAGTCTGCCTTTTGAAGGTCGACCAATGGATTAATAATTTATCCCAGTGGGAGATTGCATAGAAAGGCCTTTTATATAATTGTCGTTGCTCCTATCTATCAATCTTAAAGTAAGATATGACTTAGTGCTTGTCTTTAATTATAATGGCACTCCCAGAAAAGCCTATAAATTAGGCATTAACTGGGAACTTCTCGCCAGTAGCCACGTGCTCGGAAGAATCCTAGATTGATGCAGGCTTCTCATTGGATTAGAGTTTGTCTTAATTTTTTTCTTTTTGACAAATTTTTCTTAGGTCGACGCAGATGTTACTGTGCACCTAGACAGATACGTGTTATAAATAACGATGCTGCCAAAAAATAAATAAATAAATAATCAAAGCTAACCAAAGGGTTAGTAAATGCTATTTTACGCCGTTTACGATGTCACCTTCTCAAGCGTGTAAGACTGTATTTTGTTGATTTATAAGGGCTTCCGAATATAAAGCAATATTTAAAGCGAAACCACATAACACGACGCAATCTAATTGAATTTGTACTTTGTTAAAGCTCCGTTAGTTTACTTTATTAATGTATTCCGCTCTTGGCCTTGCCCCAATAAGATTCATCTAATTACTATTTTCGATAAATTTTACTCTTTTCCCCCACCCCCTGGTATTGCGGCTGGTCGAGGGGTCTACAAAAGTAATTAATGGGAACAAAAGATTATATAATACAAATTAGTCAGCAGTATAATTAATAATATGTTTTTGGCTTTTTTATAGATTAGATAGCATCATATGATCCGTTGTGGCGGCAAAGGCCAAGTGACTTATTATAAGAAAAAGCTTGGGGTCGCGATCAACTTTGAGCTAGAAATTACCGACGATGAGCTGAAAATAAGTGGTGAGAATTATCTTTTCGTCTTTGACAAGAAGGCGAGCCCCCGCCCCGGGGGAAGGGGATATGGCAAGAATAGCAAATTTGTCAAATCTAATTGTGTGAAAGCGGCAGTTAGCAATTAGGGTTTGGAGTTCCATGCAGCTCATAAACCTTTTTCGTCCAAGCAACTCTTGTTGGTGCCAAGGGTCTTGAAAGGTGCGTCTAACTTGGGAGTGTTGTTGAAAGGTTAATCTTATGATTATTTTGTCCTATAATAATATGTTAAATTTAGAAAAATTTGCATGTGAAATATGAAAAGCCAAAAGAGAATAGTGGTGATCATCACCCGTGGTTCGAGTCATCAAATGAGCATTAAGTTCTGTTTGTTTTGCAGAAAAATGAATAATTTGAAAAATATTTTTCTCAAAATGATTACAATGAATAAATGAAAATTATTTTCGCCATTCACGGACATGTTTAGATATAAACTATAGTCCATAATGTAAATAGTTTTCATTAACTAATTATTTCAAGTGATATTGACAATCATTTTTATAAATTTTTTTTTAAGTCATTCATTTTTCGTGAAATAAATGGAATATTAGTTCAATAAATTTCTAGATAACTCATAGAGTTCAATCTTTCCTAAGGTAAATCTTGCACGTTGTATGAGAAGTGCATGCTTTTATAACAAATTAACTATTCCACACCCCTTTTGTTTTTGTTGCCGTTTTTGCCAACATTCGAATTCATTTTGGCATCGATTTTGTGAGTACTCTTATTGAAAGATTTTATTGGACCATTGTCGACTGTTTTAAAAGTTTAAGCTATTAGATGACGGCGTTGTTTATTATTTATATATTATAACACTATTTCTGACGACGGCGTGGTTTATTATTTATGTATTCTAATACTCTTTCTCACGTTTAATCTGGTCTTTTGCCTAGTATTAAGCGTGGAAATTTAATTGGGGGAGGAAAATGGGTCTGGTAAGATTTGAATTTATGACCTATATAAGATTTTGTGGACTACCGCCGACGATTCTAAAAACTTAAACCGTTAGATAATGACATGGTTTATTATTTATATTTTCTAACCCTTATTATGTTAATCCGACATACAAGGTACTCAACTCCCTCGTCTTGTTTATTAATTTTTTTTCCTCCTAATTCGACAAGCTGCCTTTTCATATATAAATTGACATGATGCTTGCTTTTTTAATGGAAAAATGCATCTTGTGGTTGGGGTTTATCCCGGAGAATAAAGTATAGAATTTTCAAGAGAGGACGTCAATAAAAAATAGTAAAAAGGAAACGGCGCCGAGGCGAGAATAAAGAAACCACAATAAATTATACTCTCATCACTATTAAAAATAATAAGAAAAATTAATTGGGCAGGCGCAAATACTTTAATTATTCTTAAATTGATTATCTATTGCATTTTCACCCCCACTTTTCCCCACCAGCATAAAGTCATGGAGTCCTGCTTTTGAATTCACAGCGCCAAAAGAGAAAGCTTAGAAATTACTCTTTCTTTTTGCTCCCTCCAATTAAGGATCATTATCTTTTTCTATTAATTTATCTATAAAAAATGATTGAATAATTTTTTTTAATTTATTGTAAAAAGAATAATTTATTCTAAATTACAAAAAAATAAATAATAAATAATTATAAATTGTTATGGGATCCACTCATTCAATAATTTGTGACTTGCAATAAGTTAAAATTTTCATAATAATCCAAAGACAATTATGTTAGTAAAAGTCTTTATTATCTCAAAACTTGTTTCGAGAACTAATATTCAATTGACAATGAGTTGCTCTTCTGTTCCGGACATAGAGGACTTATCATCAATTCTTTTTTTTTATAAATTATGTTCCCGATTATGATATAAGAACGCCGGCCTCGTGTGCATGTGTGGTTTACTAATAATTATTGTAAGTGACACTTGACATTGTTTTTACGAAAGTCAAGTACAGAAAATGTTTCAGCTCTTATATCCACCAACTAACTATTTTTAAATTATTTTTATTAGTTTTCATTTATGAATAATAATCAAGATGCTAACAACAACCACTGCCGCCTCCTATATCTTTATTTTATTTTAATTATCAAGAAAATGTTAAATTTATTATATTTATGTCAATTCAGTTTTAAATCTTTCAATTTGATTAATTTAATCTTAAACCTTTCAGTAATTTGCCAATATAGTACTCCACTTGGTTAATTTCAGCCAAAAATTGCCGATATTGACATCGGCCATTTTACGTGACATGAATAGCACCGACGTAGATAATTTTTAAAATTTTTTTCAATTATTTATTTACTTATTTCTTTTCTTTTTCCATTTCTTCTGCTTTTTTGCTTCTTCTTTTTTCCTTTGACTAAAATCGATGAGGTTCGTGCCCTTGCCCTGCCTCACCTAGATTTGGTTGAGGTCAACAAGGCATAGGTGAAACTAGTCTTGCCAGCCATGGGTGAAGGTGGCCTTGCCCAAACCATCATGGCCGTAAGCGAAGGCTCTGTGGCCCTTGCCAGCCACAGTGAAAAGAAAAAGAAAAAGAAAGAAAAGAAAAGAAAATAATTGAAAAAAGTTGTCTAAATTAGTATCGACCATGTCACAATAAATAGCTAGTATCCATGTAAGCGATTTTTACCCAAAATTGATTAGACAAACTAAATTGGTTAAACGTTAAAATTTTAGAAAATTGACTAAATTGAAAGGTTTAAGATTTTTTTTTTGCTGGTAAAATATTTAAGACCAAATTGGCACAAATACAATAGGTCTAGGACCTTTTTTTGTTGTTGTAATTTTCCCTTTTTTCTTATTGGTCATATCACAAGCACATAAACATTGTCTCAACAAAGCAATTCTTTTGGGAGTTCCCAAATTGCGCCGGCATTCTTGACTTAATTTGGAAAGAGAATGCTACGTTTATCAAGTTGAAACTCCAAATTTGGTATATTAAATGATATGGCCCACTTCCATAACCATCTATTTGCATGCTACCATATCGTTTAGTTTGCCAATTTCGTGTACCAAAATTTACCATGCTTAGCTCGAACTTTGCTACTTTTTTTAACTATTCAATTTGAATAATCATTAGAGATGAAAAGTGAATTGCAACAAAAGCTTCAGCGTTGGCGCTTCTTTTTTCTTTTAGCTTTGCTGATTTTACCCTAGAGAAGATGGCTTTTACCCCACTCCCAATTGTGCCTTCTCTTGCAAGCAAACAAGTAGGGTTTGCAAGAAAAGGAAGCAAGAACGAGGTTAAGGACTCGAACGCAAGTTGCGGAACGAGTTGAGAGACCGACAGAGGGAGAGAGAGGGTTCACGTGCGGTCTCCGAGTCAAAGGCAGAGAGGATTAAGTGCAGCGTATGGCTGCCGACCACGAGGCAGCTGCCCATCTCCATTGGGAATTGTTCTCATCTTCAGACCCTCCCTCCTTGAATTCCGGGAGTTTTCGCTCTCTTACTCCTTTGGATTTTGTTGCTTGTCATGTAGAAGATTGTTAAATTGAAATGATGCTGTAATTCCACTTCCAAAGATCAAATGCTGTCGTGCTTCTTCTCGAACGTGACCCTTGGGAGCATGACCAGCTTGCCCAAGAAAAGACAGCAACAGTAGTTGGAAAGCAAGCTTTGCTGTGGAAAATGCAACGAATCATCCTAATGCATGTCATCTTTCTGTTTCAAAAATTAAAAGCAAGTTCGAAAGAAAGGGGGGGGATATGACAAGTCAAAAGCAAGTCATGGATGGTTAGTAGACATCCTCAGATTAGGGTTCGGACGTTAGATTCGTGTATCGTACGCAGTTTGAATTTCTTTTAGGATTCTTTTTTCTGAGAGGACAGTTTTGTTTTTTCATTTATTCAAATTAGAATCAAAGGTGCAAGGTAATTTTTCAAAAATAGAAAAGTGATAAAGGAGTGCAAATTCAAGACACTCCCCCCCGGGGTTTTTTGGTACCTCAACATTTATAATGTGTACTACACATTAGAATTTTCCCTTCACTTATTTGAACGAGTGATCAAGAAAGGAATCAAACCCTTTTTTAAAAAAATGAAAATGCCCATCTAACTTAAACATAGTGGACTACCCTTTTTTTTTCCTTTACCGGGTAATGAGGGGTGTTTTAGTTGACCGAGTACTAGTACCATAGCCGATCCAAATCACAATTTATTTCATCTACTTTCTCTTCTCACTCAACCTTTGATAGATTGAACACTTGCGCAAGTGTCATTTGAAGACAGAGTAATGTACCAACACAACATGCACACACATGTTTTTGGGTCACCAAACTAGGCTAAGGAGAATTGCCAAAAAAGTTCTAAACCTATTGGGGTTGTGCCAATTCAGTCCTAAACCTTTTTTTTTGACCGATTCAGTCCTAAACCTTTTGCGATTGTGCCAATTGAGTCCATCCGGCCAAATTTGGCCGGCCGGAGCTGACGTGGACGCCGGCCGGCACCGGCGAGAATATTTTAATAATTTTTTATTATTTTCCGAATTTTTTTATTTTTTCCGAATTTTTTATTGTTTTTTTAATTTTTCTTTTTTTTTTTCTCCCCCTCCCCCCCCCGCGCGGCGGCGGGGCCGGCCAGCTCCGACGAGGCTGCCGCCACCGCACGAGGGCCGCGGCCCTCGCCGGCGGCGGCGAGGGTCGCGGCCTCCGTCGACCGGCCACCCTCGCCGGCGGCCTCGCCTGCACCGGGCGAGGCACTGGGGGCCGCGGCGAGGCGGCCTCGCTATGGCCCGGCTGCGGGCGAAGGCGGCCTCGCCGCGGCCGACGAGGCCATGGCGACCTTCGCCCAGCCCGCCATGGCCTCGCCCCGCGGCGAGGCCGCCGCCCGCGGCCGAGCCATGGCGAGGCCGGCCTCGCCCGGATCCGGGCGAAGCCGCCTCGCCGCGGCCGGCGCCCGGACGGGCGGCCGCCTCGCCGCGCCGGCCTCGCCCGGATCCGGGCGGCCGGGCCGCGACCCTCGCCGGCGGCGCCCGGATCGGGCGAAGCCGCCTCGCCGCGGCCGGCCTCGCCCGGATCCGGGTGAAGCCGGGGGCGCGACCCTCGCCGGCGGCCCGTAGGTCCGGGCGAGGTCGCCGGCGAGGGCTTCGCGCGCCCTCGCGCAGGTGGCCGGCAGCCTCGTCGGCGGTGGGCGGCCATCACGCCGGCGGCGGGGGGGAGGGGAGGGGAGAAAAAAGAAAAGAAAAGAAAAGAAACAGAAAAATTAAAAAATCAATAAAAAATTCGGAAAATAATAAAAAAATCAAAAAATTATTAAAAAAATCAAAAAAATAATAAAAAATTATTAAAATATTCTCGCCGGCGCCGGCCGGCGTCCACGTCAGCTCCGGCCGGCCAAATTTGGCCGGATGGACTCAATTGGCACAATCGCAAAAGGTTTAGGACTGAATCGATAAAAAAAAAAGGTTTAGGACTGAATTGGCATAACTCCAATAGGTTTAGGACTTTTTTGGCATTCTCCCAACTAGGCTACAGAGGGACCCAACTCCCACAAGACGTTATGTATTTTGTAAGAAGAGAAAATTCTCGTCGTTTTTTCTTTCTCATAATTATAATCTATCTTACATCAAATTTATGTACATAAAGTGATAAACTCGATCTAGTTCTAACCAAATTATTGAGATTAGCCATATCCAACAACAAGAAATTGACGTAGTGAGTGGCGATACTCATCATTCACATACCACCCACTTGGGTGGCGTTGCTGGTTCGCGTTCTCTTCCTCTCGCAAAAGGTCGAGAGTTCGAATCACAGCTTCGTCATAGAGTGACTTAACTGGTTTCACGTGTGTGGTGGTGGCTGCGACGTGTGCCCCTGTTTTTTCCCTCATTGTCGGCGGGGGTGCGGGGGTTCCCTGGGTCACCAAAAAAAAAAATATACTCATCATTCACATCAAAATACTATAAGATTCTACATTCTATAATTATCTTCATCATACTCATTCAAAGAGAAAGAAGATGCCTCTCTCTCTCTCTCTCCCCGCGCCAAGTGGGCAAAGTCTTGACTTGGTGAATGGACCTCTGATCTGTCCTTGGGGAAGACAACCCCCAATCACCAATTCCTCATATGTATCTCCCACTTGTCGCCATCAATATGTCCATTACATCCTTCGCCGTGCGGGCATGTGCTTAAAAGTCAATACGGAAAATGAAAATCCTAAGAAATACATTATAATACATGTAAATGTAATATGGGAATAGGTGCTTACAGCTCAATCCTGTCCTCGCTCATCTTTCCTCGTCTCCGGTCTACAAATGGAAGCCCACTACCTCAAAAGGTATCGTGAATTTCACTCTCTTAGACAATGTCTTCTTCTTTCATAAAGAAAAGAGGAAAAGCTTTGTCCTCTTGATCACCCTATACTTCCTCAATGGAAACCCTAAACTTTGATCCAAAGCTATTCACAAATCCATGAATTTTTACATTTTAAATAAGTTGAAAAATACTCAAATGGGAGGGAGCATGTACTGTTGTAGATATAAAATGAAACTGCATAAGATACTAATAATCATGTGTCAATGATTACTTCTACCAAATTATAAACATGCCAGACATACCCACGAAAATAGGAGCAGAAATCCCTAACTAAGCAACACCCACCACCCCCCCGCCCCCGGTCTTTCTTTTTCCTTTTGAAAAGCTAATATTCGAATCATACAATTCAATTCTTTAGGGGATTGTAAAAGCTGATCCCTGGTCAAAGCACCGGCCGAGTTGAGACCTGCTTAGGCAAAACGGAGACAAATATAAAGAAAATGCCCCAAGTCCTCGTGTTTTGATCATTTCAAAGTGCTGCGTGATACATGACCCGAAAAAAGGACCACGT
Source organism: Corymbia calophylla (assembly GCA_014182845.1). Taxonomy (NCBI): domain Eukaryota; kingdom Viridiplantae; phylum Streptophyta; class Magnoliopsida; order Myrtales; family Myrtaceae; genus Corymbia; species Corymbia calophylla. Next base: position 17,931,011 of record CM024696.1, read on the forward strand.
CCATGTACCGATTGACCAGCTTGAATTATTGTTAGCACTAGGCTCCTTGTGATTCCTTCAAGTAAATGCTCGCATTTGCAATCTAACTACGTTTGCTAATTCGTCGTTTACCCTAATATAATATTAACGATATCTTTTAGCTAATCTCGGTGATAACAATGCGGTCCGTCAATCATAGCGTGCGACCCCCGGATGCGAAGGGAGTCATAAATCGCTCCGCAATAGAGGCTTACATCCGAGGACCCCCTCCCCCCTCCTCTCATGATTTGTTTAATGAGCCATTACCTGGAAATTAGGGAAACGAAAATTCTTTATTAGCATTCTCGATAGATTATAGTACTACCCGAAATGTTGGTTGATGCGTAAATCTTACAGGAAAGATGAGGGGGAACGCTTGCTGTTTTTCTGTTTTTTTAATTCCTAGTGTAGGGTTACATTAAGCTGTCAGCATTGCGGTTGATGAAACATTAATTTAATCACTTGATTTTCATGGCTTAGCTACCTCCAATAAGATAAACCGTGATGTCCACAAAGTTACCGAACAGAAGATAAATTAATCCTTAAATTGCTCTTCAAACAAGGGTACACATGTAGTTACCGCAGAGGACACTATTTAAAAGGATATTATTTATTAATTGCGCACTCCAAAATTTGAGCTCTATATTTAAAGTCTTTTCCGAATTGATCGTGAATGATAACGAATTTGGCTAAACCTAGGATAATTTGCTCGACTAATCATTATGTGATGAGCATTTTTCGTTGATGGAGCTCTCAAGAAATGATTATTCATTCCCGTAATATAAATATAAGATATACATTTAAAAATTACAAAAGAGGGGGGGAGAGGCTGAGGACCGGCGTACTTTGGGCGTTTTCTATTGCACGGAAACACAGTTTCTTTTATTTATTTTTTTATTAATTTGACTACTATATATTATGATGATTAATTTTAGTAGTTTAGTCATGCGCACCTCGTCAATTCTATTTTTATATTCGCCTTTCCTATATTGCATTATAATAAGATGCACTTTAATTATCAACGCATACAGAATTCTTGTTAAATATTACAGAACAGTGAAAACCCATTTTATTTACTCAATTTAGAATGAACAGATTAAAAAAAAAAGGTGGCTCGGGGCAAGAGAAACATACAAGTTAATTAACCGTCACATGCTCTCGACAACAATTGTCTTCTTTTTCTTGGAACATATGTCAATGTTTTATTTGATTTTTTTTTAGGAAAAGGGTTGTACGATTATTATTAGGTTTTCATTACGGACTTGTTAATAATGCTTGGTCTCTCTTGTTTAATTCTCACAGGCGTTTATTTTGTATTTTTTTTTGTCTTTTCAAGAAAACAGAGAAGCCGACTATGGATCCTTTCGCTAGATTTGTTGAAGTCCTCGGATGCTCTCAACATGTGAACGAGAAGCAATTGCACGAAATCGACATCTAGACTGATACCATTCAACTAATCGATGAAATCGACCTTTTCTTATATTCTTCTTCTTCTTCATTTTTTTGGGTTATTTGACTTCTCTTTTTATTAAGTGTCGAAATACCGATTGCCCCCTTTACAGGATAACTTATGGAGTGCGTGAGTCCTTTAACAGTAAGTCGGAACAAGAAGATCAGGTGTCGATGCATGTAGAATTTGATCACATCGCTTGAAAAGTTAAATATGCTCCCATTTGTTCGAAAAGTTTAAATTATGAGAAGATTTTATGAATTATATATTTGGGAAAACCGATGAAGTCTTTGAAATTTATACACTGAAATCCAAAAGATGCAAAATCTCATTACAAATATTTCTGGACAGTTCTATTAAACATTTACAAGTTTGGAAAAGATTATCAAACATTCATTTATCAATTAAAAATGGATTACGTAATAAGAGTTTGTCAAAGTGAAAGTTCTAATCAAAACATCCACAAGCTTCTGTAGAGCTTTGGATTCATCGACGTTAGAAGTGACAAGCAACGACATCGATTAGACCCTGTGTTATATAATTGCGAACCCTAAATCCAACTTGTACAAACGCCACATTTATTAAATCCATCAATCATAGCGCAATGTTCCCTTGTTCTTTTCAAAAAGGGGACCCGCACTAAACATGGGATTACATGAGCAACACACCCACTAGAGTTCAGATTCCCTGTTGCCCCCATTTTAATTAATTCGAAAGGAGATTTAAAGGACAAAATCATGGGTTCCACACTAAAACCATAACAATGAGCGAACCACGTGGCTGATAATGACCGTGTTGTCATCTTATGATTTATATGGCGTGGTCTCTATCGTCTGTACAGCTCCTATCTTGGATAGTGTTTATCTGAGGAGATGCTTATTCGAACATCATATGACGGTAAAGCGGCTCGATATTTTTGCTCTGGAAAACCCTAAAAGAGGAGGAGAAGCATATTAGCTGATTCGTGAAATCGAGGGAACCATCGGTGACCAATCATTGTCGCTCCATGGGATGCTATAAAATCTAGATTAAACTCGTTCTCGATTCAAATGTAAGCAAATTTGAACAAAATAAATCAAGGGTATGCAAAAAAATATCCAAGTTTTGTCGATATCTGTGAGCTCACGACCGTGGTATGATTGCTAAAGAATCTCCTCTCTCTCTCTCTCTCTGTGTTGTTTTTGTGTTGTTTAACAAGCTTTGAAGATGAGGATGAGCCCGTCTTGTTCTGTCCGAACATGTGGAGGAGGAGGCAATGTTGGACTGTTAAATTCTCGTATGTCACCCTTTTGAGGGGACATTGTTCTATAAAAAGGGTCCTAAAAAAGAGGGAATCAATTAGTGTGCAGTTTCCAGTGACCTTAGAATCATTCAATTTAATGCTGTGAAACCAAAGTACAAGATGCTCGATACCATTCATGCTTGTTCATATCGCTTTCTTGGATGATTTCCCTCTCTTTTCCCATGTTGGCAGAGATTTCTTGATTGCATCTCTCATCGTGTTATCTTCCTGAAACTGTGTATATACACTTGGAATTTGTGTTTTTTTTTTTGGGGGTTACTTAGGATAAATATAGGAAAATATCATAAAAATGAATATTTCTATGAATATTACATGTTAATGTTTGTATACCATGAAATTTTTGAGTATTTCCTGCTCAATAAAACCAAATAAAATATTCTTAGAATAGGCGAGAGATGAATTATAAACTTTGAAAAACCAAAAGAAAATGGGCAAGAATTAACTACTGCTTGCTAGTTGGCACCAATATAAATAAGAAATGATGTAGTTCTTTTGGGGCTCCGATGTCGTGGCTCATTTGCTCTCACCAGGTTCTCTGTCTCTGTATTTATGTGCGTGGTCAGTGACGTCATGGTCAACATTGGGCTAGCAAAATCAATCTTTTGCTAATTAAACTAGGCATAAATTTGGGCTCTCAAGATCTCCGAAATCATTATCATTGTTCGCCCGAATTATGCGCTTGTATTTCGCTTACCCAACTAGAATTATTGGCCCATTAGCTGAGCTTCTGTCACACCGTACTAAGAAGAGTATAAAAATACTCGTAATGACATTTTAGAATGTGCATTAGTAGTGTGATCAATCAAATTCTAGTGAGCTTTAGCTTCATCACTTAAGTCTTCTCCGGTGGTAAAAAAGAAAAAGAAAATAATTACATGGAAGAGTTAGGAGAGTAAGAGTTCAGCAGCAAGTGGTCATGTGCAACACACACGGCGCAAAAACCAATGAGTTTTTTTACCTTTTGCCGTGCTAATATTTTTCACTACTGTTGCTGCTATTGTTGTTATTATCATTCCCTCTAATTCATTGCTCCCACGTGAGCATAGGGCCAGGGGGTGATACAAATATTGATTCGAGGGGTCCACTCCAATCGCTGATCCAAAACAAATCAAGATGATTATTCAGACGTAACCCTTTAATAAATAAAAAAGTAATAATAAGCCACAAAAGTCAAAAAAGAAAAAAAGTTGAGAAAAGAAATGAAACCCCTGGATCTTGGAAGATGGCCCATTTTGTGATAGCCCTATGCGGTTGGTCCAATTTGAGCTTCGACTCGACATTAGATCGGACCGTATGGATTTGATGTGTATTTTCGTCTATGAAACTGAATAGAATGTTGACGCCCTCCCTCGCTCAAGATGCCACCAAAAGCTGGACTCTAATGTCTTGTCGACAAGATCAAGCAATTGATCACATCAGCGTTTAAGATAAAGATGGAAAAATTCGACAAGATGAAGAGACAATGGTCAAATATCACGTGCGTGCGTGCAAATGAGTGGTGGCCAGCCATCAAGGGCAAGAAGGGAAGTTTGCGGTCAAAATGGGAATGATGAATCACGATGAATTGTGCTGCTTCTTTCCTCACAAGGTGGGTGTCGAAAAAATTGATGGTAAATATAGTTGCCGGTTACTTGATTTTCCCAGTACTACATGGATAGTTAACAGCCGCTTTTATGAAATTACTAACTCTTTTTGACAATTTACAAATTACCGGCTTGTTCTTGTCGTTTACTTAATTAGTACTACCTAAATCGGTAGATGATTACTTCTAGTGCTTGTTTCCGGAGACGCCTTAACAACATGCAGGCCCAATCTTCATAATGAGCAGCCCTGCTCAAATGGTCAAGCCCACGACACTTTTTGGTGGTTTGGCCCGAGGATTGATGGTGAGTACAATAGATCTCTTAGACCCTTCGTTTGCCCAAAAATAAGGCTAAAAAGAAGAAGGAAACACAACGCATATGGGAACAAAACTAGAGGAAATGCAAATGGAAACTCAACTTTTTGCTAGTTGAATCACACTTCAAGATCAGAAATGTTATGCTCGCCGATTGGATCGTAATAGTTTTCTCTTTAATTGTGTTTATTTTTCCTATTGTATGAATTGATTGATGTATTTCTTGACAAACAATGACGCCCATTTCATCATTACGATTAATTTTTATTTCCATCTCATCTATTATCGGCAAGTAACACATGTGTAAAATCTGATTTCCTTGATGAAACAATTTGAAGGAAAGAGAAAATTACAGTGTCATAGGTGTAAAGTTTTAGGTCGGTTCCACACCATCGAACCTAGACACACTTTACAAAAGAACATCATTAGCCCTTTTTTTTTTTTTTTTTGTTTTGGCTGAGGTTGAGAAATTTGGAGACAAGCTTTGACAAAAGAAGAGGAAAAGGGCGAAAAGGGCTTGTCTCAACCCCAAGAAAGTCATATCAGCTGCTAGTTTCCTCGCTTACTTTGGTTTTGTTATTTTCTTTCCGTCCCTCGCGTGTCTTTTTTCTCTGCACAGCGAGATTTCCCGGCCAGGGAAAGTTGTTTGTATTGAAGACAGACACGATGTAACTAGTACTGGTGATCTTAGACTTGTTTACGAAGGAAAGTCTTTACTTGCCGAAGTGGACGAACGAGGCTCGGCAGAAGGAATTTCGACGTCTGCCGACATGAATGTCCATCTCAGTAACAATATCTATCATTTGCTGGGGAACAGGACAGTTGTAAGAGATTGGCTTACTCAGCAGATTTCGGGACAAACGAGGAATACTACATAGAGTAGAAGAAACTAGGGTTGAAATTGATCAATAGTCAAATGCAACTCCAACTCGCTGCAGCAGTCAAAGGCCGTCGCTTGAAAAAAGTCATAAAAGAGAAGTAAAATAAACATCCGCCGGTCGAATGATTCGCCGTTCAGCCTGAAGCTTGTAACGTCTTGTATGTCCTGGCATCAAGTGGCAGAACAAAGACCCTAGGCGTTCTTTTGTGGTTATTACAAAGATAGAATGGGGGGGAAATAGAATGAGGTATCGGTCAGATCAAAGTTACGTTGGATTAATCGTGCTTTCACGATACAAATTGCTTAGACATCGATAAGCACGTTCTCGATGAATTAATGTAATTTCAATAAATTTCATATGATCAATTCTTTAATGACGGTCGATGTGTCACTCTGCAGCAGTTTCTAGTCATGTCCCCCCAAGATAACCAAATACCCTTGCGGAGTTGATGACAAGGTCTTTGTTGGAGGCACTTGACAAGTTGTAAAGCCACTTGTAATCTCAATTAGGTTTCTTCGCCGACAAACATTACTTAGTAATGTAAACCTATGGATTCAATGCATGCATTATTCCATTTCGATGGATATAGGTCGGAGAAATTAATCGTACATATGATTAAGCTCAAGCATGTTTTTTCCGTTGTTATGCAAAGCAACGAGGCAGCTGCCACTCACTCCTCTCACAGGACTAAAATAAAGAAGAAAAGCAGAGTTCTATCTTGAAGGTTAGCCTGAGTGGATTTATTGTATTGGCGAGGTTTCAATCAATTTGATTTATCTTGATGCCAAATTGATGTTACAAATGATAAAGCAGAGGTCATTGCTTCTTTGTTCGGGTCACGGGTGAGCAAGCAAATCATTTCAGATACGAGAAATGTACTTTTCTTTTGGTTGATAAGTAGAAAAGTGATTAATCTATGAAGGAACCCATGTCCTGCATCCGCAGAACTATTCAATCCTCTCAAGTCTCAAAGCCTTAAAAATTAGGGATGACTTGTTTCAAATTCTAGGGTTCCAAGTTTAGGTTTCTGTAAGATTTTTACTTGAAATTTTAAATTTACTCGTTGGAACAGGTTCCTCATTTTTTGAAACCTAAGATCTACCCAGTATACTGTGGAACTTAGAACCTATCTAATCACAAGTTCCAAAGTCTACCCAAATTCTACCTATATTATTAATTGAATGATTGTAATAAATAATCACCTTTAATGATCACCACTTGCTGTTATAATTTACTAACCATAACTTATATTTAAACACGAAAAATATGAATCATTAGCAAAGTAAAAGTTTTGGTCATAAAGCTCAAACTAATTATTCAAGATTATACACTCATTATCGAACGTCATAGAATATCGCATGATCACATGAAGATATAGACCAAGAAAATACAAAAACTTGTTATAGGTTTCAGGTTTCAAGTTTTATCAATCTAAAACATAGAACTTACCAGTCAAGATAGGTTTTTCAATTTTTGAACCTACTCTACATAACTTGGAACCTTGGTCCAGTTTTCAAGTTCAAGATTTTATCCTGAAACCATACTCATTTCTAATAGAAATCGATTACACATGCAAGGGGAAAGAAAAAGCATTCTCTAAGGCAAATCGTAGGACAAAAATGAAAAGAAGAAAGGAATTGTTTTATGCAAATCAAGGTTAATGGACTATTTGTATTAATCCTTGGCACTTCATGGGTTAACCATATCGACAGGTCGGAAGGGCGTTGCGGCCAAAGTTCCATGTTGCGAAAAATTTAGACCATCTATTACATATACTTTTATGGACTAGAGAAAAATAAAATATATATGGGTGGACGAGTTTGCATATATCTTTCTACATCATTATTCCGAGTACTTGCTCCAAAAACCTTGGTGACTTCACCCAACTTTTTTTAGGGTTTCATTTTGTCCCTTCGCTATTCTAATTCCTCCCCTCATCTTCCGACTATTTAACCCTTTTTCACCATTCCCTCCTTTCCTCAACCCCCCGTTCTAATCACTTCAAACCCCATAACCTTGTAAAAACTAAGCAATTATTAGAACCATGGTTGCTCAACTCAAGAACTTCGATGCCGCGCTCCAAGAATTGGAGGAGAAGAAGGACGAAGTCGACCCCAGCTCGAGCATCGGCTCGTGGATGTGGAACCCCAGTGCGGCCCGGGAGGACGATGACTCGTGGGAGGTGCGAGCCTTCGCCGAAGACACCAGCAACATCATGGGCGCGACCTGGCCACCGAGGTCCTACACCTGCTCTTTCTGTAGAAGGGAGTTCCGGTCCGCCCAAGCCCTCGGCGGCCACATGAATGTCCACCGCAGAGACCGTGCTAAGCTTCACCAATCGCAGTTCCAGCCGTCGGCAAATCAAAACTCTCCTTTCGCTTCTTGCTCTTCCCCGTCCTCCTCGACTCTGATATTCCCGAATCAAGAGTTCGGGTACCCAAATGGAGGATTATGTGTTCTTTACCAGCTGCCTCATCCTACCGGCATCTTCAACCCGATAAAGGCGAATGCGGTGTGCCTCGAATCTACTTCCGCCGTTCTATCTATCTCGCCTTATCTGCCTTCTCCTTCGGTCAATTTTCCAATGCAGTCGCAAGGTAATAATTCTTCTCACCGCTACCCATCGAGCGAGGCCGACAGTTCGGCAATAATGGACAGTTACAATAGCCGTAATACTAGCAACAAGTTCCAGGATCCAGAAAAGGAAGAAGAGCTGGATCTCGAGCTGCGGCTCGGGCACAAATGAATTTTTTTTTTTTTTTGGAGTTTTATCTTCAATTTGAGAAAAGAGGGTACTAGAGAAGTTGTAAGAGATAAGAGTCCTAGTAACTCTCAGAGACTTATGTGAGTTTTTTTTTTTTTCCTTCTTTTTAATTTATTGATTCTATCATTTGATTTCCCCAGTAATAATTGTTGATGTGCTCAACTTGAAAGCAGGGGGGAAGTGTTTTTGCAATTTTAGAGGAAGAATATTGTGAAGAAGAGATTATTATTAGGGTTTTGAGTTGATGATAAGCTAACACATATTCTTGCAGGCCAGTGTCATTTTCTGATCCTGATTTCTGAGTAAAGCCTGAGCATACATTTCTGTGGGGGGAATTCAAACATATCTTGTCCCTTTTTTTTAAAGAAAAACCAAACACGAAAGAGCCATCTCCCTGGTATTGTTTCTGGGGCATTAATATCAAATTCTGATCAGTGGGGGTCCGGTTCATTGATTCCTTTCAAGAATTCAAGTCTCAAATTACGCACCGATTTCGCATATTATAAAAAAATATAAAAAAAATGATGAATCGAAAATTTTCATTGGGCATCTCGTTCTGTGCAATTTAAAGGCCATTACTATGTAACTTTTGTTTACGTCAACAGTTTAATTAATCAAGCACCCTTTCATCCGTGCTCTCTTTGGTCTTGGGTTTCCATCTGCAACATCTGCATTTTTTTTTTCCTTCGTTCTTTCTGTAGATCCAGTAATTGATTTCCTCCTTGATTTTCCCATTCAGGAATTCCATGAAAATTTTGGTTCAGAAATAAGTTATTTCCTCATAATTCGCCTCTGATCTTGCTCATTATGCGGTTAGCTAACTGATAATAGGTATAGTCGAGGCGTCACTTTACTGATTTTTATTGTTTCTGATATATCCACTGATGTCATTGATCATGCAACCATAGCATCACTCGGATTCTTCTTTGTGGACAATACTTGTGATCATCACCAAGGTTCAATAAATTCGGTGACAAACATTAGGACATGGTAAGTATCATTTTTGGAGAATGAGAAATCATTTTTGGAGTTGAGTATTGAAATGTTGAATCGCCTTAATCTACCGGCCAAATTGTGAAAGTTCTAGTAGATACATGAAGGTGTGGTTTGCCCTTTAAGGAATAAATCTGGATTAACAAAGACTTCTCTATAGATGTAAAATGATGAAATATGAAATTCGACAAGATTATTATTGATCCAAAAGCTTCATAAAAACTCAAGAATGTCAATCCTTAAGAAATTGTTCATATGTTTTTACCACCTCAAATATATAATCATGCAAATTTGAGCTTTGTAAATTAAATTTCGACCATACAGACCCAAGAAAAGAATTTGACTATATTAGGTAGATATCTATATAAATCATCAACTTGACCCAATTAACTTAAAGGTTTCAGTGGTGGATGCACCACAAGAGGGAAGATTGGCTTCTTATATAGAGAACTAAGCATTCGACACAATCAGTGATTTCCTTGATGGAAAATGCAAAATATTTCGAGTAATTTAAAGAATTAAGTTTATGTTCAATTAATATTTGTAGCTTCTTAATTTTCATATTAATTAGCTAAATACTTTTGAGAGAAAGGTGGATTCATATTATGTATTGGAAGTCAGTTATTACATTGATTCCTGTTTGTCTATCATCATTTCGAATTTGAGTTACAGCTCAGCCAACTTTAGCTATTACATACATAATCAATTTTGGGTTATTGCCTATCTTCATTTTAGGCTACAGATTGGACACAAATGCTAACATTCCTGTTATGTAGAACCAAGCAGCAATTTGATTTCGCTCCTATATTTCATCAATGAAAATAATGCAGCTCATAGGGAATTAAAAAATCATCGGCTGCGTCACTCCTATCTAGAACAAAAGTCCAAAATAAGACGTTAGATACATAATCGTAGACGTTTCCAAAATAAGTCAATTGAGAAGCATCTTCTTTCGGCTAAAATATGTAAAATTATAAGACGTAGGGCTTCACTTTTCCATAATTGTAGACCTTCCCAGAAAAATATTTTGTTGGCAACGATGTGGAGGCTTCCTACCTCCATATTCTCGTATAATTAGCTGTGTTTGTAATGTTGGGATGCTTACTTCATCCAATTAATGATATTTACATATTTATACCCAAAAAATATAAAATTCCAACTCAAGTTTTGGAGGTCACTTCATCGTTTCGTTGTCACTCTCTTTTTTCTTGCTTTATGAAGTCTTTTGAGGTCATTATGCTTGAAATTCCTAATTTTTTGTTTACTTCCAAGCTTTGCTACGACAGTCAAGTGTCTAGTATATCTATAGGTGGGACGAATGATACGCAGGGGCTGACCCAATTGGCAAAAGTCATTCTTCATTCTTCCTAAGACACATGAGATGAGTAGCAGGGGATGTAGAATCTTGAGTTGATGAAGAAAAGTTAGATGAAATTCCGAAGAAAAAAGATGGGCGATAAATTCATAGTAGGACCTAAGGAGCAAGGAAGAGCGAACCGCGTTCAGCTCCTGCTAACTTGAATGTTCATTATATGTACATACAATTATAAACACATTAATTTCTATACTATACACAACACATCATAATCCCAAACATTTAACTAAGAATTTCATACAAATCCAAATTATTTCATGTGATGAATTTTCATCGACTATTAAGTAATTAATAAAACCATTAGAGGGCCATTCCTTAAATTTCTTATACCTTCTAAGGCTTCATTTGTTTCGTGGAAAATATTTTTCTCATTTTCCAATATTTGGTTCGCTTAGGAAAATGAGTCAACATAAAATATTTTCTAATCAATGATTTCCTCTTTGAAAAAAATGGAAAACATTTTCTAAATATATAACTAGGTATTGGTGCTTAGACTCGAAATTCTACGCTTGGACATAGGAATCTCAACGCTGGTCTCTTGGTTCTTGGCATTCAAGACCATGTCTCTAGCTCCTTGGCTCAGGTACATCGAGGCTCGCACCTAGGTCTATCGAGGCCGGGCCTAAAAACCTGGTGGCCATGCCTAATGCCTTGACACACGAGTCCAAGTCCATAAAGGTAGTGCTCGGGTCCTCGATGCTCAAGCTTTGGTCCTTGGCACTTGGGTTCAGATCCACAAAGGCAATGCATGGGTTGCTTGGGTCCTTAGTTAATGAAATGTTCATTCTTATAAAATATCCTTTCAAAAAAAGATTAAAATTTAATTTTTTTTCTCATTTTCTTTTCTTTCTTTTTGCTTTTTCTTCTTCCTCATCCTCTGACTAGGCATAGCAACCAGCTTGCAACTAGTCGAGGAAGAAGGAAAAAATGAAAAGAGTCAAAAGAAAAAAATTAAAAAAATCAATTTAATAAATAGATTTTTCATAACAAACAGCAGAAAATATTTTCTAATTTATATTCAGGTTTTTGTCAAACGCCAGAAAATATTATCATTTTCCTAAAAAATAAAATAGCTTCCCAAAAAACATCTTTTAGGAAAGATCAAATTTTCTGTAAAACAAGCAGAGCCTAAAATTGATTTAGATACTTCCAACGTTAACTTCTTTATGTACTTAATCAAAATTTTCTTTTTCCACAATTTTACTTTTTTTTTTTGGCTGCCAAATTCCCAAAATTTTGCTTCACTCGTGCAAGACGCGCCCCCACCCCCACATGCTGTCATGTATGAATAATCATACAAGCAAGAGATGAGCAGGAACCTGCCCATATCAAATTGATATCCCCTTCCTAGAAATCTTGTAGAAACATTCACCAAGAGGATCTCTCTCTGCCACTCACCAGAAACTTAGCTGATCAACTTAGATTTTCTGAATGGTTTTAAGTGCTTCTTTGTTTTACTGTCTGTTTTATTTTTTTTTCCACTTCTCTTTTCCTGTATCTCTTTAAGTTACTGCAGAGCAGAGCGGGCAGAGTCTTTTTTATGTCGTTTGTATTGGACACTTTAGGGCTGTGCACATGGTTATATGTAGTTCCTGCAAAGCCGCTGCTTGTATGAAACTATAATTTTTTTTTTTTATGCCGCCCCTTTTTTCCATAAAGAAGCAAACATTCCTCCCCAAGTCAGATGTATAATTGCAAAGGTTAACTTATATTGTCCTTTTTTTATTTTCAGAAAGTAAAAAAAGAATCAATGATCTGGAAATGTTTGCAGAATTGATGATGGAGAACAACATATCTGCTGCCATGCAAATGGTCCATGCATGACTAGTTACTCTCCCCCGGGGCCTACATGTTTTATTTTCCCTGTCAAGATAGAGAAAAATGTTAGGTGCCCGTGATGCATACTTCTTTGGTAGTTCAAGAGCAATCATATCAATTGACATCAATTTCTGTGCTAGGTACTGCAGTTTAAATCCTATGCGCCAAAATTTTAAATAAGCAGTAACTGTTTTATTACTTAAGAGTAATTAATTAAAGCTTTCCATGAGTTGAGTTCATCTAAATGTATGGTGTAAATCTGTATCTTCATGTTTACCTCTTTTAGATGGTTGTTCATACTAGCTTGCAAATAACTAAGAGCCTAGATTCAACATATTTCTGTCTAGCTAATATGTTGCTCGTTGTCCCCGTCTCTGCCTCCGCCATGACACGTCGTCAGCCTAATTAAGAGCTCCGCTTGGGTGGAGCAGTGGTGACGAAATGATATTTCATCGTGCTTAGTTGTGCAATGGTGATGAAACCCAATTCGTTGCCTTTGTCATAATTTCATCACTGTAGTTTGGTTTTCATGTGATGATAGTAAGTCTTATCATTTTGCCCTTTGGTGTACAATACCTTTTTAGGAGGTCACAATATTGACAGTGTTCTCATTTGAGTACACTTGCCATTAACGTTTTGATACTCAATTATGTCATCCACTAGAAAGATGTTTCTTGTGCGTTAATTTTAATTTCACATATATAACCAAGAATGCGTTCCCCAAATTGGTGTGTGATTTAGTTAATTATTTTTCCTTCCCCATTGCAGAAGCTTATTAGAAGCCACATCTTCTTCGAGGCCTCACACCCTGGTGACCCCTTCCAGCCGTCAAGATTGTTTCATTTCACTTGTCGTCCTTCTATCTTCTAGACACATCTGAGGCAAAATAAAGTTGATCTTGATTTCATAATTGGCGTCTAGGCAAATGCCTCGTCATTCACTTTCAAACATACATATGACCGAGGAAAGTTTTACTATTCGAACCATGCAAAGAGCAAGGTAGGAAATAACACCCCAATATTTGGTCATTCTCTGCTCACCTTATGAAGTAGTCCAATATTTTGTTTTTGTCCAGAGGTAACCCTACATAGGAGTTGCTTTCCCCAAGAAATGCTCATCCACAATTTGTGTAGAGAGAGAGAGAGAGAGAGAGAGAGAGAGAGAGAGAGAGAGAGTCTGTGAGATCCCTTTCTGGGAAGAAGATACCAAATCTATGTCCCTCAAAGTATGCAATCGCTCATCCACAGGCTCCCCTTCAACTCCGTCAAAAATTTAGAACCCCACCAAAATCCGTAGCTTGGACAGAGATCATAGCTCTAGGCCCTGCTTGATTTTTATGTTCTTGTCAGGACACCACTGCCTCTGGTCCCCCTTCACTCCCCCTTGTGAATGAGATAGATGCAAGCGTCCTGAGGACCATGATGAACGCCTGTATGCTATTCCATTACATCGCTATGTAGCATAGCTCTCAAACCTAAGACAGCGAACAACTTTTGTAATTTTCCTCTCCAACCTTATTTAGCTCGTTCACGTTTGATTATTCTTGCAATATGTTCCGAGAGAGGGGAATGTATTGTGAGATTTTATTAGGATGACAGTCAACTGTTATAAAAATTTAAGTAATTAGAGAAATGGATGGTTTATTATTTAAATATTATAACACTTTCTCTCATGCTTACTTTTGTTCTTTTTGCCTACTACCAAGTATGAAAATATATAATTGAGGAGGTAAATATGGGCTTGGAAAGATTTGGACTCTGATTTAGGATCTCCTACTTTGATATTATATAAGATTTTGTTGGGATCATGGCCGACTATTCTGAAAGCTTAAGTAATTAGATTGAGATGTATTTTATTCTTTTTAAGGGTCTTGACAAACTTTGCTTCTCTTTTCAGCTCCTTTGGTGAAAAACCAGCGTGTAGGAAATATTGTTCTTCAGTATCCTAGTAGTTTCAGCCGGCGAAGCACTCGAATTCAGTAAAAATGGTAAAAAGATAATTGCAAAAGGTTTCTTTGCACCAATTATTTATTTTTGTTCTACAAATAAGATTTTTCTTCGTATTACACATTTCTATCCAATTCCAATGTGTTATATTTCTTCACGACTCCGTGTTCACTAAATTTATGAACATAATCGCACATGCCTTGTAGCAGGATTAGTTCTTATAGGCTGCTTGTTTTATACGGGTAATGTTGGGAATTCTTATACAATGGGCAGACATAAACCGCATAAGATTTTATTTTGTTACAAACTTGAATAAGCACAATCCTTGATTCACATATATTATTTCACTTAATAATTTCAGTTTGACTTTTGGGTAGAATCACTCAACTAGTCTAAGGAAACAATGATCTCTCGTAAATGGGAAAGTTGTCTAAAAAGCCCTAAATTTAGACCCTATTTGGTAATGTTTTTATTTCTCTATTTTTCCTTTTTTTTTTGATCTTTGAAACTGAAAAATAATAGAAATTCGTTTGATAATATCAGCTAATTTTTCTATTTCTTGGAACCTATCAATAGCTAGAGAATAAATTTGAAATAGAAACAACAAGTATAACAAACTTATTTATTTAGATACAAAAAGAGAAATAAGGTCATTTAAAAAAAAACTCAATGCAACCTAATGCTTGTCTTTATACAATCGACACAAAATCTAGTCTCTTGACCCGATCCGAGTACCCATTTTTTTGAAATAAAAAAATTCAGAAAATTTAGGAAAAAATTTAAAAATTAGATTTAAGTAGTTTTACTAGATTTTAGTGTTAATTTTAGTTTAGAATTAGTTTAGCATAAAAAAATGAAAATCTTTTGATGATAATTGGATTCAAATTACATAAGCTTTTAGGCCTATACTATTTGAATTTTTTTAATGCCATTTTCTTTTAGAGACAATGCCAAGTCGTGAAAGCTTGGTGACTTTAAGCAACATTTTCCCTTCTTCTTATAGCTAAAATGCCTAAAAGGTTTGTGCACCTATTTATTGTAATGCTAAAAGATTTACTATCAACCTTCTTATATTGTGAGTTATAAACTAGAGGAACTCCTTGCTGCTATTTCTAGCTATCCATTTTTTAGGCCATCTTAGAATATCTTAAGTCCAGTTTTTCAACATGAAATATTAAGTCTCCAAAGACAAATGCATTTCTATTTTATTTATTTATTCTGGGAATAGAAATTTTGTGCAATCACTAATGTGTTACTCTGGTCCGAAACTTGTCCAGGGAATATAAATGAAAAAAATATTTATAAAGAGAAATTTTTTATGATAACGATAGATTACTAAACGCATCTTTGGTAACGTTTTTATTACTCTATTTTTTTTTGTTCTTTTGTTCCCTAAAACAGAAAAAGAATATAATTCTATTTGGCAATATCAACTAATTTTTCTATTCTTCGGAGCAAGGATAGATTTGAAACAAAAATAAGAAGTAGAAAAAAAACTTACTTCTTTGCTCTTGGGAATAAGAAGAGAAAAATGTCATTTAAAAAAAACAAATTCAACGTAACTTAGGGTGCATTTGTTTCAATGAAAGTAGTTTCCTGAAAGTGTTTTCCGACTTTCCATTGTTTGTTTTTCCAAAAATGATTTGGTCGATGGAAATCTTTCCAGGTCAACATAAATATTATGTATTATTTTAGGAAAATGAATTTAAATGCATGGGAAGGGAAAACACTTTCCTCTTTATGGTCTTTAGGTCATTCCCTTTTTGTTAGTTCAAATGTTATTCAATCATTTTCCAAAGGGAGAATGCCACGAAAAACCCCAAACTTTGCCCATTGTGACACATTTACCCTAAACTTTTTTTTGTGACACGAAAAACCCCAAACTTTGCCCCGTGTGACACATTTACCCTAAACTTTTTTTGTGACACCAAAAAACCCTAAATTTTGCCACTGCGTGATACATTTACCCCAAACTTTTATTCGAAGGGCATTTTCGTCTTTTACTTTTTATTTTTTTTCTTTCTTTCTTTTTTTTTTTCCGCCGGAGGAGCCGCCGGAGGAGCGCCGCGTCCCGGATCCGGCGGGGCCGCCCTCGCCGGCGTCGGGCGAGGGCCGCCCTCACCCGTCCGGCACAGGCGGCCCTCGCCCGCCGGCGAGGGTCGCCCGACTCGCGGGCGGGCGCCTTGCCCGATCGGCAAGGTCGCCCTCGCCGGATCCGGCGGGGCGACCCGGCGGGCCGCCCAAGCCGGATCCGGCGAGGCGGCCCTTCGCCGGATCTGCGGCCCTCGCCGGCGTCGGGCGAGGGCTACCCATGCCAAATGGGCGAGGTGACCCTCGCCCGGCGTCCGCGAGGGCCGCCGGCCGGATCGGCGGCGGCCCTCGCCCGACGCGGCGAGGGTCGCCCGGGCTGCGCGGCCCTCGCCGACGTCGGCGAGGCCTGGCGACCTCGTCTTACTCCGGCGCCGGCGAGGCATCTTCGCCGGCTTCCTCCATTCAATAAAAAAAAATATAGAAAATAACTAAAATGACGAAAATGCCCTTCACTCAAAAAACTTTGGGGTAAATTTGTCATAAGTAATATAGTTTAGGGTAAATGTGTCACATGAGGCAAAGTTTGGGGTTTTTCGTGTCACAAAAAGTTTAGGGTAAATTTGTCACACGGGGCAAAGTTTGGGGTAAATGTGTCACACATGGCAAAGTTTGGGATTTTTGGTGTCACAAAAAAAAGTTTAGGGTAAATGTGTCACGGGGGGCAAAGTTCAGGGTTTTTCGTGGCATTTTCCCTTTTCCAAATGCGATCCAAATACCTGAAAACATTTTCAATCACATATCATCAAACACAAGAAAACTAATTATTTTCATGGAAAATGATTTCCAGGAAAACATTTTCCAAAAATGGTACGATTTTCGTGAAACAAACGCACCATTAATGCTTGTCTTTACACAATCGGTACAAGGTCTAGTCTGATGACCCGATCCGAGTCTCCATTTTTTCGGAGAAAAAAATCAGTAAATTTAGGAAAAAATTTATAAATTAAATTTTGAGTAGTTTTACTAATTTTAGTGTTAATTCTACTTTAGAATTAGTTTGGCATAAAAAAATGTGAAAATATTTGAATGAAAATTGGATTCAAAATTGCATAATCTTTTAGGGTTTTACTATATGGATTTTTTAATGTTGTTTTCTTTCGAAGACAATGCTAGGTCGCGAAAACTTAGCGACTTCAAGCAACATTTTCTCTTTTTCTTGAAGCTAAAAAAATGCAAAAGATCTACGCATATGTTTATTGTAATGCTTAAAAAATTACTATCAACCTTCTCATATTGTTAGTTATAAACAAGTGCAACTCTCTCTTACCATTTCCAACCATCCATTTTAAGGCCATTTTAGAATATCTTGATCAGTTAAATCATTACAAAAGTCTAGTTTTATCCAAACATGAAATGTTAAGTCTTCAATGACATTTTTATAATTACATGAAAAAGTTTACGAATAGAGATTTTTAGGGTTGTACCAAATGCAATTTGTTCCTTTTCTATTCTAGGAATAGAAATTTTGTGTAATTACTAAATGCATTATTTTGTTCAAAAACTTGTTCAAGGAATAGAGATAGAAAAAAATATTTTTGAATAGAAATGTTTAGTTATAAACATTTTTATTTGTGCCAATTGAATTATTAACGTTTTTACATTTTGTCAATTGAGTTAATTTGGCCAATTTTGACGAAAAATCGCTAATTCGAACGTTGGTTGTCCTATGCAACACTGTCAGCATTGACATTGATAAATTTTAATAACATTTTAATGTTTTCTTTGATTTTTTATTAATTCGTACTTTTTTCTTTCCTTCTCTTTCATTCTTTACTTTTTCCTTTTCTCTTCTTTTCTGCTTCCCTCCATGGGAAAAGTAAAAATATTATAATATTATTAAAAATTGTTTATATTAATGAAAATTGTCTACATAAAATGATCGATATCCATATTAATGATTTCTAGTTAAAAGTGATTGTATGAACATAATTGATAAATCATGAATGGTTTAAAATTAAATTGGCACAATTAAAATTTTTAATTAAATTAATAAAAATGTAATAATTTTTTTCTCAAAAGGAGGGCCGAGGAATCAGAAACCCTAAGGAGCACCTTGTCTGGTTTTTCTTGTTTCTCCTGACATGCTCGGGGTCGAATATAGATCGACCAAGATTTTGGACAACTTAAAAGTATGCAGAGGGGGGCTCGGGGAGAGAGAGAGAGAGAGAAGAACAAGAAGAAGAAGAGACAAAGCCTTACATTCACAGGGGGGGAGAGAGAGAGAGTCAGGATGAGAGGATTGCAATGATTACTAATTTTGGGGAAGACCCACGAGCACTGACCACGACTTAACCTCAAAAAATCACTCACTCACACAACCCCACCCCCCTCTCTCTCTCTGTGACTGCTAACTAGTATAGCGACGGTTCTTGCACACACTTCGCGACCATGATGATGATACTGTGTGTTTTTAGAGAGAAAAGCCTCCCCTTTCTCTCTCTCTCTCTCTCTCGCGCGCGCGCAGATCGACGCGCTCTTTGTATTTCTTCTTGTAAAGAGATTGCTGCTGTACACATATTTTTTTTCCTTGAAAATTTTCACTTTTTATTTCTGTTGTACGTTCTCACCTGGAAGCTTTTATTTATCATCTGCTGGAAAGCTTTGCCGTGTTATTTTACGCTAGAACCTTTGTGAACGTACACACTTCTGGACAAACCCCAGGACATCTTTGGGATCACTTTGCTCAGCTGATCACGCCTGCTTTCAATCGACTATTAATAGTTTTGTTCTTTGAGATCACTCTCGATTTTTGGAGCTTGAGCTTGACTCGTTACGAAAAGGGTCCGAACTCAGCTCAGTTGTTAGAAATGATGAATTCTCATTTGAGTTCGAGCTTAACTTTCGTCCTACCTTTCGAAGTGTAACTTTCTATTAGCAAACAAATATCTTTAAGAATATGACTCTTCTTGCTCTAAAGTCAATCCTGAATGATTCATATCTTGCCAATCAAGGGCCTCACTTGTGTAGGCCAACCTCACCGAAGGCCTTCACAATTGATGAGAGTCACAAGTGACCCTCCCCGGCATAGAAAAATAAAAAGCAAAAAAACAAAGGAAAATAGAAAATAAAAATAAAAATAAAAATAGACATTAGCTTTGGCCATGCCATAAAGGGCGACCAGTGTCTACGTTAGCGATTTTCGATAAAAAATGACAATATATGAAAAGATCTATGAATTAATTGATAAAATTAAATTATTTAGAACTGAATTGGCAAAAGTACGATGAATTTATGATTTTTTGGATAATTTTCCTAATTGTTAGTAGATCAACCACAGCTCCACAAAACCTCTAAGGAGATGTGCCACCTAAAATACTTTTTTTTTTGTCAAAATAAAATTATATTTATGACTCAAAAGGATACATGAGAAGTAGATAGATTTTTATGATAAAGCAAATCAAAGCACAGTAAATGGTATAATATTACAAAATAAAGTCAAATCTAGAAAATAAGGTGGATCAACAAAGCACTGAATAACATAGGAGATATTACCTTTCCCCCTCCAAAGCCAAAAACAACATCACCCTCAAGTTATTGCAGAATCAATGTCGATTGTTCATGGTGCAACTCGAGTATGGAAGGATCCGTAGTTGGAATCTAGAGAAACAAAGTAGATATTTTGATTGACGGATTCGCCAATAAAATTTTTGCCCCCTCTATGCTCATCACTGAAACCCTAGTGATTTGTGAAGTGTTGCTCTATTTCAAAGGAAGTAGAGAAGTACAAAGGAGAAAAGTTTGATCTATAGAAAGCCTTCGAACTGATCTACAAACAGTTGTCTTTATCAAATAGTTTATCAATAGTTGAGTGTATTTTGGGCTAGGTGAAAACTCCATAGGCCGCGTAGTCTGTTATTCAAGATTACGTCTCCTCGATGGCCCACCTAGGTGATGTTGGGTTGAAGTTTGTTCTAAAAGAGCAAAATAAGGCGGCAGGCTAGGTTGCTAAAGCCCACCGTGCCAATTCCCTCCCATCGAATTGGATTGCAAACCCACCTCAAACTCTAGAGTTAATCATATGTCTGGATTTTGATTCCTTATCTAATCCTTTATCCTTGGTTTAGTAATGCAAATCATAATTTCTGACCAAAAAAAAAACAATAGAGCACTGAGCACCCACTTGTGTCAGCCAAATTACTTCAACTTGTCCTTTCTCGACAATTTTTTAGAGATCAATACCTCTCATTTGGGATTACATATTGAAGATGTTCAGACTAAATGGAGGTTTAAATCTTTGATCCAAAGCCTTTGGATCACTCTAGACTAGCCGTTCATCCATCTCTTCCCATTCGGTATAACCAATTGTCCAGTGAAATTAATACGATTATATTGATATTTGTTTCACAACTATACCATAGTCATTGGATGTCCTATAGCCATTGTTCAAAGGATCATTACGGCTTTTCTTATTGAGGGTTTTTAAAAACATTATCTTAAGCATTTTGCAGAGGTTCTTGAATGACTTGACCCTTTGCCTCATCGGCAGAATCGACAATCCACTAAATTGTAGTGCAAAGCTCCAAATTTTAAACTCCATGCAACTCCAATCTTTAGCAGAGAATGGTAACTTTACATGTCAGGATCAGCATGACAAATTGATTGTCCTTTTCTCATTGCAAAACTGTAGAGATCTTTTGGCGGCAGCTTAAGCGAAGTTTATGGAGAATATTCAGAACTTCAGAAGATCCTGAGGAAAGCAGGATAAGGCTATTCCAAAGTTTTTATGATCCAATAATTTTCAAAAAGAAATGCCATGTGATTATTTTCCCGCATATCATGGCACCGGAGATGCAATCTGCCGGGCATTAGATGACTGACTACAAGCATAATCAGCCAAAACCAACGGATTTATCCCATGACCCGCAGGACTTGGAAGTGTCTTATCTTGAAGACATGTGACAATCAGATCTTAGCCCTGATACCATGAGGTGATTAAGATGGTCTTAAAGACTAAAAGATAGTGCCATCGAAAAGTCAAGAAAAGGCCTATGTTTCGGGAAATCACACCTATCTCAAATCTCCATTAATCTTCCTCTTAAACACCTCATGGATTTTCATATTCTTGGTGAAAATCATCTAGACTATCATTACAAGATAAACTCAGGTGCAGTGAAATATGAGTGAATACGTTATTAGATCACCGGATGAAGCTGATCGTATTTTACATGAACTGTGGTGTATATACTTCTCAACTTTAATTGCAAGATCATAACGGCTAGGTTAAATGAACCCAAAACATGTGTGTGAACGATGCATTGTACGATTCGAGATTGCAATTTCCGAACTCACAATCATTCGGACAACAACTGGGTGACGTACAAGCATGATGTTGTTGGAGGTAATTAGTAAGATCCTGCCTTAAAAAATTTCAAATTTTACATTATCGAAAAATGGGAAAATTGTCTAAAAGCCCCCTGTAGTTGACAAAAGGTTCCAAACCCTAATCCAATTCTGTGAGATAATGAGACATGAGGAATGAAGGAGACGGCGCACCAACACCACCAGTCGAAAGAGAGAGAGAGAAGCCAAACGAGAACGAGGGTTTTTCTTCCCCGCATCTAGAGTCGCCGCCGCCGCGAACTCCGGCACCGATATCAGTCCTTAAGGCGACGATGGTGAGCGCAAGAAGAAGATCACTCTCTCTCTCTCTCTCCCCGCTTCTAGAGATGTCTCTCAGTCCTTTGCATCCCTTCGCGTTGGAGCTTGAAAAGCCAGCCAGGAGAAGGGGAAATCGCTCTTTCATTTCTCGAAATGAAACCGAGGATATATTCATTCCGTTTCTCACGATCATCCATACAAAAGCAGACTAGCATATTAATCAGCATTTGCCCATTCTCTAGCCCAAGAACAACTCGTTCAAACAAATTTGTAGTGCAAAAAAAAAAAAAAAACTTGTTAATCGATTAAGTTTAAGCTTTTTGACTTGTGTCGATAATCTTGACTCAGAATAATTTACATGTAATTTGCTAACCCCTAGTCTTCAGTTCCTGATTTGAAAATTTCCCGACATCCCAATTACCTACTCCAGCTCCGATGAGTCAAACGGTGAAATGATATCTTGATTGCTGCTCGTGTTGAATTTCCTCAAATTGAGATGGTGGTGGACCATCATGTCCTCCTCCTCCATCCCCTATCCCTATCCCTATCCCCACCCCCCTCCTCCTTTCTCTATCTCTCTCTAATTATTTTCCTCAATTTCTTTTAATGTTATCAGCGAATTCTATTTTTGCAGTAATGCGAACGGACAAATATACCCTCTAACCACTGCGAACAAATGCATGTGACAGGCACGTGACTCGGCACTGTCCAGTTTTTATGACGTCCGAAAGCTGTAGGGACGGCTTGATACATTTTCGCCGGCTACGAGGGGGCTATTTGAGACAAAAAGCCCATAATAGGGGGAGCTTTGAGAATTCGAGACTGATGGAGGGGGAATGTGGAATTTTCTTTCCCTCGGAAGAAATAATTTCCTCAAGCCCAACTTCGTCGAACTCGGATTCGGGCCTGTTTCAGATGAGACTGGGCTACTAAGTGCTTTGTGGGCTGGCCCAATCTTTTGGACCATCGTTTGCTTTCGCTTTCCCTTCTCTTTAAGGTCATTTTCGTCCTCTTGTAAGTTTCATGCGAGGTCAAATGCAAAAATGGAAATCGAAAGTCACTCGAAAATAAGTCGCGGCGAGATTAGCTATTGATTTCATGTATGCATTGTGATCTTTAGGACTCGATTCTTTATTCACGAGCTGATCGAATATATTCTTGTTCTTGAAAAAAATGAATCCTAGAAATGTAAAGTTGGGCGATTTGATTGGAGATAATTTTATCGTGTCAGAAGAGTGCTTATTCCCTAATTCATAGTCGATCCAAAAGAAAAATAAGATCTTTCAAATTCCATTTCTTCATCAGACGAGAGGCTTGCCAAATGACCATCTTCTTTCGCACGCCTCCATCCACTTACCATCGAAATATGAAGAGTCAATCCGTTGACTTTACAAGGCAAAATCGTCCATTGATCCGCCGCACACGACATGTTCCTTGATTCCTACGGGACAAGCATTTCCGATAATGACCAACCGAGGGAAAACCGCTCCTCGAATAGAAAAGGGCAGCTAAGAAAGAGAGGATCACTTCATATCGACACTTCCCTCGTTCGCCTTCCTCAAGGTTTCGGCTTCTTCGGCGCCACCTCTCTCTCTCTCTCTTTCTCTCTCTCTCTCTCTCTCTCTCTCTGTTCGTCATGGGTTCTTCCTCAGACGTGAAGGAGACGCTGGGGGATCTCGAGAGGGAGTCCTTCACGGCCCTCCTCTCGAAGCTCATCGGGGAGGCCCGGTACGTCCAGAACAACCCTCCCGATTTGATCCCCCAGGAGGACAGGATCGTCAAGCACGTCCTCGACTCCCTCCTCCCCCTCAGCACCTCCACCGGCGGCGGTCCCCTGGTGGTGAGCCACGTCAGCTACCACCCCAACAGGGGCAACCTCATCGTGGAGTACCCGGGGACCGTGCCCGGGAAGATCTTGTCCTTCGTTGGGATGCATATGGATGTTGTCACGGCTAATCCTAGTGACTGGGTAATGACTCTGGATTTTTACATAGAAATTTTGAGTCTTTCTTTCGAAAAATTGCGTTTTTGGCTGTTGAGCAATTCAATGCGTTGTTTAAGTTCTCTGAACTGGGTTGGGTTTTATATTTTTCTGGGTTTTGATCAAAAGTCAATCTTTCGTTGGAATGGACATGGATGGGTCACAATCCATCATGGCGGCTTGGTACGATATTGAGCTTAAGTTTAGAGTTGCAATTTTGGTCGTTTTTTAGTGTTACTGTTGGGTTTTGGCTGAATGTATTGAGGAATTTGATCAGATTTGGACTGAGGATGAGGTTTCAGATTCATTGTTACTTAGCAATTGGAAATTTTTTTCACATTATCTGTTCATGATCAAGTACTTGTAAGTAGTTTGCTTTTTTATTGTTGCTGGGATTATACTAGTTAGCTGCTTCTGTCCAGCTGGTCTTTCCTGTCCTTTTTGTTTTTATATGGTAGAATTTTTAGCTGGTTCTAATTCCATTTGGAATCATTATGAATTATTTAGAGCAGGTTCATCCTTTGGGAAACACAATGTCTATATTGCTTCTCTTACTTTGTACGATTGAGCTTGTTGGTTCGGTTGTAGCATAATCTACTTCAGCGAATTAGTGGTCCCATGTAGTATATGAGCTCATTGGTAGGTGTTTGACTGATTGACATCAGCTCTTTTATTATGGGAAGCGTGTGGATTTTTGATAATTTAATAATGGTATAAACGATCAACTGTTCAGGAGTTTGATCCTTTCTCATTGAGCATTGATGGGGATAAACTACGTGGTCGTGGAACAACGGATTGTTTGGGACACGTTGCCCTGGTAGCTGAACTTATGAAGAGATTGGGGGAGACAAAGCCCAAACTGAAGTCAACCGTAGTTGCTGTTTTCATTGCTAGTGAAGAAAATTCTTCCATTCCAGGCGTGGGTGTAGATGCTTTAGTGAAAGATGGATTGCTTAATAAGCTGAAGGATGGTCCTTTGTAAGTATTCTCCCCCAACTTGACTGGACCATAACTTTGTAAGTATTTCTGCTAAGTATGGATTCAGTACAAGGTCTGGAGAGAAATCTTTACAGTTCTGAAAGAAGGATAATGTTCTCATGAGCAATCTATGAATCATTTATTCAACCATTCTGATATACATGCGAGCCATATGGTATTTTTGCTCATGTTCATTTGAATTTTGTGAAATTTTAGCCAGTTCCTTGATTTCCATGCAGATTTTGGATTGACACTGCTGACAAACAACCTTGCATTGGTACTGGCGGTATGATTCCTTGGAAACTCAAAGCTACGGGAAAGCTTTTCCACAGTGGTTTAGCACATAAGGTATGAATTTAAATTTCCTTGCACAAAATTTTGGTCCTGGACCATCTTAGTTGAATATACCATCATATTGAGATTTTTCACAATGACCTTATGAAAAGTTTGCTTGAGGTTTACATTGTTCATAATTTTGAGGTTCTATTTTTTGGTAAACAACATTTACACTATACTCTGCACTCTGCAACTTCTGCTTTCTGTGCTTGTTCTTTCCAAAGGAAGAGGCTTGGTCAACATAATTCACTGCTGCACTATGTGATGGATCAATTGTTATTCTGCATATAGTGGATTACTAGTAGATTCAAACAACAGTATGTTTGTTAGTATGGATGATGATTTTAAAAAAAAGGACACTGGCTAGTGGCTACAATTAGGGATTGTGAGGTTTCATCAGATGATAAATGATTTGTTGGATAGTAAAACTTGAAAAATTGATGTGCTTTTGTCCTTTCGGATATAACAGGCTATAAATCCTCTGGAGCTGGCCATGGAGGCACTGAAAGAGATTCAGACAAGGTTTTACAATGATTTTCCTCCACATCCCAAGGAGCAGGTCTATGGATTTGCTACTCCGTCAACGATGAAACCAACCCAGTGGTCTTGTAAGTTACAACAGTGCAAGTTCCGATTTTAAGTAAAACTAGAATTTGCGACTAAATCATATTTTCCTGCACCACAGACCCTGGGGGTGGAATCAATCAAATTCCGGCTGAGTGCATGATTTCTGGAGATGTCAGGTTTGGAAAGAAGCTTTGAATTTCTTTAACACGTATGCTTGATGGTTTTTATGCTTAATGGCCTTTTACAATCTCTGTTTACAGATTGACACCATTCTACAAGTAAGCTGCTGTAACTTGAAGTTCTCAATCTCCCCCTTCAAATCTCTAGCGATATGTCTCTAGAAATTATTATTTTTTTCCCTAGCCCAATTGTACTTGTAGATGGAGTCTGACTGATATTTTATACAGTGTAACAGATGTTCTGAAGAAGCTCCAGGAATATGTAGATGACATAAATGCTAACATAGAGAAATTAGATTCACGGGGTCCGGTGTCAAAGTATGTCTTACCTGATGAGAACCTGAGGGGAAGGTCTCTCTCTCTCTCTCTCTCACATGCATGCACGCGCACACGCATGGCGTTCTCGTACTTCTGACATTTTTTGTGTGTGCTTGAAGTCTGTTGAAACGGTCATGGTTCCATCTTCTGCAGCCTTAGTATAAGTTTTGATGAGGCAATGAACGGGGTTGCTTGTGATCTTAATTCCCGTGGCTATCATGTATTATGCAAAGCAACTGAAGAGGCTGTGGGCCATGTGAAGCCTTACTCAATAACAGGAAGCCTGCCTCTCATCAGGGAACTGCAGGTATCTAACTTTTCTCTTCTTATAGTCCCATTAAATTCTTGTACTCCTCTCAGTAATTAACTAGATGTTGTCGTGTTGTAGGATGAAGGCTTTGACGTTCAAACTTCAGGATATGGTATGATATATATGTGTCATCATTAATTGAGATTTGAGCTTTTTTCTGGCCAAAATTCTTGATACTAGTTATGATAAGACTGTCTGGTCCTTTCTTTTCATTTATTTACCGTAACTTCCCTTACAAAAGATAGTAGTCCATCATAAGAGCTGATTAGATGCTTTTGCTTGTCAATACAGGCCTAATGGCAACATACCATGCAAAGAACGAGTATTGCCTCTTTTCTGATATGAGCCAAGGCTACCGAGTGTTTGCCAGCGTCATCAGCCAATTAGAAGATTGACTCTCGACATGAAGACAGAGAAAGATCATACTGTTGCATTATTGCTTACAAGAATTTAGACAAATGACAACAAAAATTCCCAAGAGGTTATTTTCTTTTTTTGATGAATAAATTTGCGCAAGAGTTTGTCAATTGATATGGAGACTTGTAAAACAAGGTTTTGCTTCCCTATATTGCTTATGCACCATCTGTTTCACTTGAATGAACTTGGAATTATAAGATTATGTTGTTAATAATATGTGCTGCAATCTCACTTCTTTTTCGGTTAGACAATATTGCAGTCACTGAATCGCACTCTTGAAATTAAAACATGCTATTGTGTCTGGCAACCAGCAGCCTACCAAAGTAACTCCTTAAAAGAGGCTGATATCATGTATACAGCTTTGAATTTCACTTACATACTGTTGATGTATAAGGTGATTCTACTAAAATTACATCTACCGCTAGACCAGAAAATAGTAGACTCTATGTAATGTACAAATTCCCTGCATGCTGAGCTACGAAGATATGCAGATTCAGTGTTCATTTTGAGTTGTTTCCCTCTCTAAGCTGCTGGATTCGTTGGCGTAGTCTTCTCCGGTGGTCATGAATCTTCCAAAGCCCATGTCCGAGTATTACAGCAGAATAAATCCCATGTGTTATCATAGGTGCCAGGATGTTGTTTGTCTGTCACATGTGCATCAGGATTTAAAGTCAAAACAATCTGTAGTCTCATCTGTTGCATGTGAAATAAGTAGAGTGCTCAAATAGGTTCTCTTAAAGCAAACAGCAAGTTACCTGAATCCACTCAAACCCAAGGTAGAGAGCTAGAAGTCCTTCTAGAAGAGGAGAGTAGATTTTCTTCATTTGCCTTCTTTCATACCAGGCTGTCACATAATGGAAGATGGATCAACAAGGAGGCCAAGTAATGCACATAGGTCACCATCTAAGAAAAGGGTTAAACTTTTGCTTTCCCAGAAGTTCCAGATCAAGAATGCAGCATGGTCATGTATTGCTTTGCGACATCCATAAGATAAGTCATAACCACAGAACAGAGATCAGGAAGTAATCAGTGTTTCTAACTAAATTGAGGGCCTATCAGAATAGGCGACCAATGTATTACACAATCGAGTCACGTTGTCTATTGCTACTTCATAATATGTTCCGGTGTCTTAACTATCAACTATTGTACACTGGTAAGGGCATGATCAACTATCGTACACTGGTAAGGGTATGATCGTAATTGAAATAGCCACAGCAGAATATATTCAAGATATGTTATCTGAATAAGCACCTGCAAAGAGCTTTTTCAGATTGTCACGACCCGAGTGAGATTGTAGAACTGGAGCTACTACATATGTGGGATCTACAGAAGCACAAAAATGTTTGTCAGTGTTTTGACCGAAAGAAACAAAAGACGGAGCTTTGCAAGGACTCAGACACTAATACATACCTTTTGGGGAGGCAGCCACATAATATAAAGAACCCGTTAGTGCAGCGGTAATAACCGCTGCAAATGCCTGAGCAAAAGGGACAAAAGGCGGTAGAACTCCAGTCTGCATAATAAGAGATGGAAATTAGTTACGTGTTTTTATACAGGAAGGTAGGAAGCAGTCGAGGATGAAATTTATACCAGGGCAGCGATCCCTTTAGCGTCAGTGACCAAATCTGTGCCCCTCAAAAACATATCGGCAAGTGCTCCCTGTAACATGAAAGACATTCCATCACAACATATGCATGTGATATTCTGGATTATACCAATGAAAATTTCATGGTTACAGTAAAAGAGTCAGCTGCCTCATCTTCGTCAAAGAATAGGAACCATGTTTTCTCTGTTAAATCAATACTAATCTATATTGCGTAGCAGAAGGTTCAAGACACCGTGAATCTTCAAGACAAAATATATTGGCAGAAAGACCTAGAGAATATCCTATTAAATCCATATATTTAAAGGCTGACATTTTTCCATATGAACGTACCTGAATCGCAGCTCTGTAGAAAAGCTCCTCCCCAACTGAGCTAGCAGCAACAATTAGTATGAACTGCAAACTCGAGAATTCAAGACACATCAGACAAAAAAAGTTCCT
This sequence comes from Corymbia calophylla, assembly GCA_014182845.1. Lineage (NCBI taxonomy): Eukaryota > Viridiplantae > Streptophyta > Magnoliopsida > Myrtales > Myrtaceae > Corymbia > Corymbia calophylla. The sequence goes on from CM024696.1 coordinate 17,960,275, forward strand.
TACTTTACTTCAAAAGTTAACCAAGTTCGAAAACACAAAAAACACCACACAAAGCAGGCATAAGACAAGATGACTTTACCTGCCAGGGCGACATCCCATAAAAGAAGCTCCAGAGCTCTTCATCTTCCACGTCTCTTATAGCCCGAGCATGAGGTGACAACTTCACTACTTCGTCCTGGAAGAACAATTACCTTGTGAAGACAAGTCCCCAGACTAAAGTCATGCATCTAAAGCTAGCATTTGCTTCACCCCATGCAAAAAATTTAAAGCCCCAACCGGGAAAATCTAGTTCATCCGAAACATGAATCAATACAATTTATCACTCGAACAGATGCACATACATCTAGTATAAACAGAAGAGCCATGATTGGAGGCACGGCGTATCCGAGCCCTTCAACGATTGCCTCTAGCGAAGGATGGAACCCTCCCATGCAATCTATCCCGGTAAACGAGCAAATGAATCGCCCGGCCAACGCCATTGCCCCGTATATACCTGAGACAGCAAAATTCACACGGGAACATCAAGAAAAGCAGGAAAAAAAGGCGAGACCCATCATCAAGAAGAAGCGCCTTTACGCTTTACTTTTTTTACTCTGTAGTGTACCCTTGCAAAGAAACGAAACCAATCATTGCTACAACATAAAAACAGATGCTTTCCGAAAGCAGTTGAAAAGGAGTTGAGGGAACAGAGAGAATTGCAAATTTCCCGTGCAACTGGACCGACCTAAGTTGACTTTCTGATTTCAACTATTCAGCTACTTCTAGCAAGAGCAAACCTCAAATTCATCAACTACAAGTCTTGCAAAATCTTCACTTTTCATCATCGAGCACCAAATTGACTAAGGAAGGATAGAAGGCAAATGATAAGGAAAGCAACTGGACGGACCGATTCCGTAACTGAGCCGCACAACGGCACCGATCTTCTCCCAAATCGGGAACTCCGAATCGCCGAAGCTGGGGTCGAATGTGGTCACCTCCATGGCGGGACCCGCGAAGCGCCCTCCTCCCGCGCCATCCTTCCCCCTGCTCGCATCGATCCCGTCGCGGGTCCTCTCGGCGGAGGACTTGACGCACCGCACCTGATGTTGAGGCGACCTACTAGCTTCGCCGAAGCTCGCCCGCCTCCTCCCCCTCCCCCTTCCGCCGCCGCCGTGGTCGTAGTAGAGCTTCGCGGCGCGGCCGGAGGAGGACGCGAGCGAAGCCGCCGAGGTGCCCGGCGACAGCGAAGGCAGAGACAGCTCCATGTCCGGCGGCTGCCGCGCGGCTCGTCAGGCGCTCCGCCTCGGGTCGTGGCCGTCTTTTCGGGGCTCCGAATCGGAGTGCATAGCTTGGCTCGCTCTGCCTCTTCTCTGTGGCCGGGATTGACCGTTCGTATTTTCTTCTCGGCGTTCGGATTATTTTTAAGCGAGAGAGGGAAAGAGGAGGGACAAGGGCCGTTGGATTCCGCAGGAGAGAAACGGACGGTAGAGAGGGCGGAAGGACATATGGTGTGGGACCCGCAAGGGCGGTTCTTTTTTATGGTCAGATTCATCTCCATGGGCTCTGGGATTGAACACGCGACTGATAAGGCTTGCATATCCGTGCACCCAATGATGGCGTGACACGTGGGGAGAATCTGAGCTTCTGCCAGCGTGGAATTTCGAAGCCTTCATGCATTTTTTTTTTCTTCGCCTTTCGTTTTATGGTATCTGCGCGACAAGAAGAGAAACGATTTGCAACCTCTTTCTCCGACTTGGGTTGTCTGATTTTTTTTTTTTTTTTTTTTTTTTTTGCCTTCTATGGTGCGGTGTAAGCACGGCTAGACATTAAGACATTGGACCGAAATGAACTGGCTTTATCGAGCGAATTTCAGACCAGTTTACATGGAAATGCGTTCGATTCTCGAGAATGAGATTTGGATACCGGTTTTGCTACATTCGGTTCTTGACTCTAGCTAAAAACGAGAAATTAGGAAGTCGGTCCATATGAATGGATTTCCCCGTCTTGGCCAATCATATACTTTAAAACCAAAAACGAGATTCAATGCAACTTTCGAGTCTCCATTTTGAAATGTCTCCACTTGAATTTCGTTTATGTCTGAAATAAAGCTCTATTCGTTTCACAAAAAATAAAGAATTTGAAAAAAAATTTCCTAAAAATAATTTTTTTTACATCTTTTTGATTAATTAGTCAATAAAAAATATTTTTATTATCAACCACGATTTATATCTACATATTTTGGTGGATGATAAAAATACTTTCCATTTATTCATTTCCAAGTAATACAAGCAATCATTTTTTTGGAAAATATATTTTAAATCATTCATTTTCCGCTAAAACAAACGAAGCTTAAAATCTTCAAGTCATGTATCGGACCATCATATAAGACAATATGGGCAATTCACTTTCAAAATGTGCTTCGCTTATGAATATGCTTCTTTCATTTACTCCTTGCCATTATTTACACGTAAACTCGTCAAATAGCTAGGTCAAGTTGAAAATGATGTGATTTAAATCAATCCATTTCCATCAACCCAACCCATATGGTCAGAACACTTCCATATTTCTTAATCCGAGATAGAAAAACTCATATCCAAATTGATATGAGAGAGCAGAATGAGTGAGCGCCATCAAGAGAGAGAGAAAGAGGAGATAGTCATTAAGGTTGGTCAGTTTTAAGTAAGTATAACATTCATATTTTCTTTTTCTCCGGTTTAACCATTCTTAAATCCACTCATTTATTGAATATGTACCGACCCGCACATAATAGCTTGGTCAATCCAATAGGGGTTAGGAAACGGACATATGTGTTTGCACCCCAAAACATTAGTAGGAATGTATAGCCAATGCCTCCATGCCGTCGGTCGCTAATCACCAGCTGCCACCCCGTCGCCGACCGCCGCCACCCCTCCCATTACCGCCGCCACTTGAGAAAGTGAAATTTTTTGATTATCAAACGAATTTCTATTCTAAGAATAAATTTTTTTGTCGTTATCAAACGCATTTTTTAGTTCAGAAACTCATCCAGAAATAGAAATAAAAAAAAATCTATTTCCCTTACAGAAATCAATTTCTAGCCAAAAATGTTATCATTCACGCCCGTAATAACCCCACGGCTCTGGCCTATGTTTCATATCCAGCAGACCATGACAATTTGCTCTCTATAGGGAGGGCCTCCCCACGCCGCGGTCAGTGCGCCCTTCTGTAAGAAAACGAACAGCTCCTTCGGCCTGTAGCCCATGTGGACCAGCGGGTTGTGAATGCAGAGCCACTAGCACCCGGTCACCATGTCTTGCAACTACATTGGCGATAAACAACGGAAGCGATCATCTATGAGCATGCGTTCAGGTTCTCATGTCTAGCCTCTTGATCATGTATGCAGAAGAAATGAGAAATTAGGGGTATCAATGGGTCAAGTCTTGATGTTACCTGACTCGACTTGAATATTAAGGATCACGTGCTCTGACCCGACCCACCCGACCCAAAATGTATGAAACACGAAGTGAAAAATTGGGTCAGATCGGGTCAGGGTTTTATTTTTTTTTGGGTGTGCTTCTCTTTTATCTTCTCAAAAGTGGCTTTTCTCTTCAATTCTTTCTAGTCTCTTGTTTTTTGTAATTTGGGTGATTTTCTAGACATGCATATTTTAAATGTTTAGTGTCTCTTGGGAATAATTTGCCAAACAGAACCCCCATGCACGAGATGAATTTGTCATAGTCGGTCGAGAAAATAACCTTCTCTGCAAGTAAAAGAACTCATGTTTTCCTCCCAACAGATATAGAGATAGAAGAAAGGATGTTCGGGTTATAGATAAATCTTGGTGAAAAACATTCAAAATGCCTGTCCGAGCGCAACAGCAGGTGCTTGACATCAAATGGAAACATCTTGAAGTGATCGGCAGAACAGTATCATCGGAAGATTAATCAGTCTCATAGCAACATGCTCCAAATTCTGCTCGCTAGGAGTATCATCGGAACGCCTGACAGCAAGATGCAATACCACACGATCTCAGCTCATGAGAGAACCTGAACGATAGTCAATGGAGGGGAAAGAAAGAAACCCATCAGCCCGAACCTCCAAAATCTTCGAAATTTGACAAGTGGAAGAACTAAAAGCAAGCAGACAGACCAACCCATCATAAAACCCACCAATACTCGAAGCTCACCAACATCGAACCAGCAGAAAGCCAAAAAGAAACCAAGAACAGCTAAAGAAGCGAAGGAAGCTGAGAAAATCGAGTTTAAGTCGTCAGCGATGTAGAAAACGTGTTTGGGTGAGAGAGGTGAGAGAACGTGTTTGGTGGTGGGAGAATGAATAATGTGTTTGAGCAATGTTTTGACCCTAACTCGACTCGAAATATGTTTATTTGCTTGTTTTATAATCGTTACTTAAATAATATTAAGACTCGAAACATGTATTATACTTGTTTCATATTAGTACATGTTTTGAGTCGTGTTTGGATCATGTTAGGGTTGGATTTTTGGACACTCCTACGGGAAATCACCTAAGAGAGTTAAGGAGACATCACACGCCGCCATTTGGTTGCCGCTTGCACATCACACGCACGATATTTGCACAATACCTGCATGTCGCTCGCACATTGTAACCATCCTTTTGTCATTTCATATATCAAATATAGGTCATATCCATGCTTTTCAAACCTCGTGATTTAAAGCAACCATGTGTCGTTTATATATTCTCTTATGCTTTTTATTACAGTTCTATTTCAATGTAACAATTAAAATCAAATCACTTCCTCACACAATAAACATTACAAGTAATCCTTGCGCAACTACAATCTTCTCGTGGTTTGTTTTGATCCAAAGGAAAAAAAATATTCGCACCCACTCTTTGACTTACATTATACAAAATGAAACGCATTCACAATATGATTATTATAAAAAAATTAATTCTTTTAACCAAACATACGCACACATTCCGCCTCCCCGCTAGTTTTAATATCAATTGGAGTAAGCGTTGATTAACTTACCCATGAGGCCATGACTAAGGAGAACTGCTACGTGGGCTAGCTCTCCAAGAAGAAGAAGCCTCTGTTCTCTTTTGGACGAAACGTCCTCTTTTAAAGAGTTAGAAGAAATAGGATCGAGGTCTGTTCGTCTCGTGCACGCGCAAACATCAACAGCACTAAACATGCTCGAGTGTTTCTTTCGTCCAACCAACTCCAGTCATCATCCCACGAACTTGTTTTCATGAATTTTCTTATTGCAAAATATATTTTATTTATTCATAAGGTTGCCTTAAAGAAAACACAGAGAGAAAACACACGCACATACCCATACTCGCATACGCACAGAGGGAGAGTATGTGTTGAAGAGCATCGAGCCTTAAAGCTGCTAAAGAGGGTATTCTTGGTAAGGCTCTTGCCTTGATCAGATCTTTCTTTGTTACTCGAGAAATGGGTACAAATCCAATTGGCCATGGTTTTGATTAGATTGAAGAGCATCGCCCCTTAAAGCTGCTAAAGAGGGTATCATTGGTAAGGCTCTCGCCTTGATCAGATCTTTCTTTGTTACTCGAGAAATGGGTACAGACCCAATTGGTCATGGGTTTAATTAGATTGAAGAGCATCGTGCCTTAAAGCTGCTAAAGAGGGTATCCTTGGTAAGGCTCTCGCCTTGATAAGATCTTTCTTTGTTACTCAAGAAATGGGTACAAATCCAATTGGCCATGGTTCTCCCAACCCAAATTGTACAGACTTTATACATGAAAAATTGCGACCAAAACTAGTGACATAAAACGTTGGTTGTTTCTATAAGAAAAAGAAACTAATTACAATAAGCCAAGGAGAATACTTTACGCAAGTAATTCTATATCGACTGTTTTGACTTGCTTATTTTTGTTAATGGAAAAATCAATGGATATTTACCTGAACTTTGTGATTCCTCAACAAAGGATGAAGCGGTGATGGTTGTTTATCAATACAATCAATGATATCGCTTTCTTCAATCTAGTTTAAAATATCAAACACGATTACCAGTTGTGCAACATGCGATACTCACAGAAACTTTGTTAACAATACAAATTGCAGCTTAGCATCAAACTATATTAAACAAAAGAGAGTCAGAAACGTTGCCAAATTGTTGGAGAGATTATTACCGTAAATGTCTTAACTGCTGCTTTCTTCATCATTTTGACCTGTCTTTCCAACTCTGTCATCGCCTTCTGAAATTCTCCCAATCTCACATAGAAAAACACGAGGAATACAAACGTCAATGGCAAGACTTTCATTTTGTATTGCATGGTGGCATAGGAACTAGTGGATTTTGTGTTAACAAGCAGTGCTTGGGCTACACGGGCCTATATACCTCTAAAAATGTGGTCTTCGCCACTAATTACTTTCCATCCATGTCTATTTTACAAATGTTAATCTTTAACGTATGGAGTTATGGATAATGGCGCTTATGGGTGAAAGACAAAGAGCATCGAAAGACTAAAGCTGTCCTTGAAATAAGGCATGGTCGCCATCTTTTCCGTAATAAAATGCATGTTTCCCACTTGTCTTCAAAATCAGGCCATGGCCACCTCATGCAAAACTAACTATTGAAAGGTTTCAAGACATCTTTTCATAAAAACATGGGGTGTTAGGGTCAAATTATACTGGTCATAACGGCCCCTTGTCCTATCGAAATCAGGCAATCAATGACCAAGTCCAATGGGGCACAATCTTGCACAGATTTTAAATGCACATATCACGAATATGTATATGTATATGTATCCTATATGAGCTCAGTGGGTTTAAATACTCATTATTTTCATAAATCGATTCTCGTGATAAACTAGGAAGCACATGATTAGTAGATGCTAAAATCACATTAATGTTCTATTTGAAATAAGATATAGGACCGTACAAGTGAATCCAACTCACATAGTCATTAGGAATAAATATTATGCTTACAAGTCCAAGGTACATAATAAATCAAAATGATTTTATAAAGTATATAAAGCTATTACTAGATAATTGTCTAAAAAGTTATAAAGCTATTATAAGACAGTCAAATCAATCATAATTATTTTAATTATATCAATTTAAATATAATATTTAAAACCATTAACACTTGGATTTAGATGTCTTGAGGCAAGTATCGAATAATGAATTACCTTAACCGGTTGAACAGTAAACCTTTGTGTGCCAGGTACATTCATCAGTCTATTCTTAAAGTGTTACTTGATAACTTAAAATCAAAATAAAATTAGTGAAATTTTTATTTTCCCATCAATTGATTTTGCTATTTATCTTTGATAATTTTGTCCGCGGCATTGTGCAAGTAGCTAAGTAGTTACTACTAGTCTTAGGTTAGTCGGTTTTGCATAAAAAAAAAAATGATTGTACTATTAATTTTGCATATGTGATGGTCGCGTCGTTATTATTATTATTTTTTTGGAAAGGATAGACTTGACGGATTGGAGCCCCAATTTGTTAATATCGATCTTGTTAACTGAGGATTTGAAATAGATGATTTGAGATGGGATAAGAGAAGGAAAAGATTGTCGTACTGTGTGAAAATCTTTGGGAAATGGGATGATTGTTAGTGGAAGTTATGCTTACACTAATATTCCAGTCAATTCAACCTTAGAGAATTAAAAGGAATATATTTATTAAAAATATAGATTTATGATGCATTTATTTCAATTGAAACTTCATAATAAAAAAAATATTTTCCATAAAAATTATTTTCAAGGAAAATTGTTATTTTATTTATTTATTTGGCGATTTAGAGAACTTAATTTTCTTCTTGCCAAAAAGAGTCATTTTCCATGAACATAGCTCCTTATTTTCAATCTAAGGACAACGAGTTCCGTAAATTGTTTAGTTTTCCATCCGTCCAAATACCGAAAATTGGAAAATAACTTTGTGGAAGAGGTTTTTCATCAAACCAAACAGATAGTCATTAAGCTTTACTTCTTGAATAGTTCAAAGTAACTTCTCATTAACTTGCTACCCACTACAGTTACCTCCAGGCCCACCATATCCAATCCAATAACCCAAACTTCCATCATAACCATAGTTCTTCAAATCATAGACATTGGATTGATCCAGCGTTTCAACCACGTTTCCCGAAGGTAGTGAAAACGCGCCATTTGCCTCAACCCGGTGCAGTATTCGGAAGTATGTTGCATGTCTGTAATCACCATCGGGCTTGTGTCCGCTTCCGATTGGAGGACAAACTCCATCACTTCCGGCGGAGCCAACTCCTCCCCAAGCCGTAACTTGGCAACCATCTTGGAGATTTTGAAATAGTTCCTTTGGCCAGTAGCCTACTTTAGCTGGAGGGAAACCAATCAACAACCACCAATTCCCAGTTGTACGATCCTGATTAGAAGTAAAATCTACTTATATGTTTATTATATGTGAAAATGATCCTAATATTTTTGATGAAATTTGAAATAATAAAAAATTGATCTAAATGAAGCATCATATTATGGAGATAGCCACATTTATCAACAATCGATATTTTGAAAACTAGTGTATCGTTGAATTTATAAGCTTATCCAAATTTATTATGTGTACAAGTAATTTATCTATACAAGAACATTGATGGGTGAATATCATTATGGTTTAAATAGATTTTGTTAACGTGAAGGTATCGCTTTGTGAATTTAAGAAAATAAGCTAATGTCTATAGACTTTTAGACCAACTTAACTTTCATAAGGATAAAGAAAAATGATTAGGTAACAGTTTTTAATCTACTGTAAAAATAATAATCTATTCTAAATCAAAAAAATAATAAATAATTATAAATTATTATAAAGCCCATTCCTTTAAGAATTTATGGCTCACAATAAGTTGTTATTCTCAACCCAAAAATTATTATGCTAGCATGTCTTAAAACCAATGCTAGGCATATATAAATACCTGAGCACAAAACATAAGACTAATCAAAGGGCATTCAATTCTCCAAATATTATTTTGAAAAGAAAATGATTAATGGATAGTATCAAGGAAGATCAAAATGTATATATTGTTTATAAAAATACGAGATTTATGTAATATTATCTTAATTTTTAAACTAAAGATTTTCAGTTTGTGATTCCTTACTAATTTTATTTTACTTTGGTTGATGTAAGTTGAACATATTCTTGTTTTCAATTATATTACAATTTAATTGAATTTGAATTTCAAAATAAATCTTAAATGTATATTTCCTTTCTAATCCATCTCATTTTGTTCAAAATTTTTGGCTATTAATATTGTGTGTGTGTGTTTAGAAAGGGAGACAGGGGAGGGGGGGGGGGGAGAGAGAGTTTTATAGAAAATTACGGTGATAAATTTAATTATTAATTCTAATGATTAAATAATTGACATAAATAGTTTTACATATTTTGGTGGGGGTTGAGATTAAACTAATAATTTGGCAAACAATAAATTGTTAAGACATACCAATCACATTTTTCACAGTATAAATAAATCTCTCTGGTAACCCTAAAAAAATGAAGATGGAAACTATTTTGATTTCTTTCTCACAAGTTAAACCTAAAAAAATTAAGATGGAACCTAGTTTCATATCTTTCTCACAAGTTAAAGGCAAAGTTAAAAAAAAAATAATAATAATAATCTGAAACCAAATCTCCCTTGCATATTAGTAGTGAAAGATTCCATTCTCATCGCCACTGATAATTGTACAGCAGCAATTTGACGTTACTTTTCAAATTCAAAACAATTGCCTCCATACGTTTGGATAAGCGTTGCGATGGTAGCACAAGTTGGAGTTTGTTTTCAAATGATACTTACCTGTTGGACAAGGATCGCAAGCTCATGTTGATCTCCACCGTAAGTAGAACCAACTAAGGGTGTATTGATAGGTGTTCCACTGTCTACGATGACAAAGCCTGGACACAACAGGTTATAGCATCCATCGCGATGACCATCACCCTATCACGATAATGCTTAGTCAACAATAAGCCAATTTAGATCTAATCTCGTGTTGGTTTTGCAATATTGTATGAATAACTTATCAATTATCTCTACACTAACCGTCCAGTATGTGAAGATCCGAGAAACACTATCACCATTGAGTTTTGGAAAAACCTAGTAAAACAAAAGATATTAGATTTAGCCAACTCTTAGGAATTTCCCAGAACAATTAACTTCTCAATACGTATAAATTTAATTACTCACTGTCCAACCAGCTACAATCATGCTAGCATGATCTGGAGGCCCGGATTGAATCCATATATTATGTGCGCTGAATTGGTCTTGGGCAACAGTTATATTGTAGATGAGGTTCTCCCATAAAGTCCATATTTAATATCATCCGTCTTACTGTCCCCCAAACAAATCACCTGCAAATGATATTGTATATTTTAAACTACTGAAATGGAGAAAAGTTGAAATGGATGACAAAGTATGGTAGATGGTTATATTGTACACAATTGTTCATATGTTGAACTATATATTGGAAAAAGTTGAAATATATGATAGATATGGCTGTTGTCTGTGCCAAGTTAAGAATTTCCCGGAAAGTCTAATTTTCGAGGAAAGCCATGTCTAGCAGCGCTCTTTGAGCTTGGTTGCTCCAAGGGGGTCACATATAGTCCACAGGCCAAGCCATCTTGTGTTCATGTTTATGTCTTCTGCTGAAACGTCGTTTCTTTAGTCCATAGCGATCTTTGAAAGAAAATACATAGCGCCTGTGTAGAGACAAACGCACGCCCACAGGCACGTACATACCCATACACGCTCGCTGAGAGAGAGAGAGAGAGAGTACATGTTGACTAGGTTGAGCAGCATCCAATCTTGAAGATGCTGGGAATGGCATCCTTGGTATGGCTCTCGTCCTGATCAAATCCTTCTTTGTTACTCGAGGAATCGGTACAGTTCCAACCGGACATGGTTCTCTCAATCGAAATTGGATGGACCTCATACGCGAAAAATTGCGACCGAGGCCAGTGACATGAAAGGTCGGTTCTTTCTACAAGAAAACAAAACCAATTATAATAAACCAAGGATTCACATGATGCAGGTGAGTTTTATTGACTCATATGCTTTTTCTTTGTTGACGGATTTACTTGGACTTTGTGATTCTTCAACAAAGGATGTTCTAGTGATGGTTGTTTATCAACGTCATGCAGTCAATGGTGTTGCCTTCCGCAGTCTACACAAAAATATCAAACACAATTGCTAGATTGTCAAACATACAAGGCCTGCGTCAAACCTAATTAACAAAATAAATTGCAGCATAACAAAAGACAAAAAAAAAAAATAGAACAATGCCAAATTGTTGGGGAGATTATTACCACGAATGTCTTGACCGGTGGCTTGCTCATCATTTTAACTTGTTTTTCCAACGCTGCGTCGTCATCTTCCGAAATGTTTCCAACCTCACATAGAGAAACACCGAAGAATACGAACAACAGTAGCAAGACTTTCATCTTGTATTGCATTGTGAGAGTTATGACCATCTTTGGTACTTAGGCTGAATTTAAAGGCCTTGTCCACATTCGATCTTTAGGGCAAATGCTTATATGGAAAATTTCGAGCATCAAAAGAGTGGACGTACCCACAAATCAAAGAGGATTGCGGGATTTTTTAAGTTCCAAATGGGTCACACCAATTTGGGCAATGTTTGATATCAAATTCACACATTTCCTTCATTTTTAAGTTGTCAAAGATTTCATATGCATTTAGTAGATTTTCAAGATGCGATTTGAAGACTTTTCCCTAAATCAAAATTTTTTTTCCTTTATAGTGTTATTTGATTTTAATTATTTGATTATTTTCTAAATGGCAACCTCCCTATGAATAGTCGCCAATACATTGTAAACGGCACTTCATTATTCAAAATAAATACTATCTTTTACAATCCTTTTCCAAGCATACCTTCCTCTGCTTCACTTCTCCTTTGTACTTCCAATCAAAACTTGGAGGCCAACTTTCATGTTAATATCCGTAGTCTAACCCACTTTATTTCCTTGCGCAGCATATTTAATATATATATAGGAGGTGTGGCTCTAGAATAATACAATTTTTGTGGATCTTTCCAAGTAATTTTATTGATTTCAGGAATAGATTCAATATCAGATTGATCCAAAATATTGATTTGGTCCGGGGTATCTTTTATAATAAGATTTGCTATTCCAAGAGTATCTAAAATGAATGAGTTAGAAGTAGAACTAAATTTTCCTTTCAAAAGCCTTTTTCTTTCTTCCAAAGCTTTAGCAAAATCTATGCTAGGACTTTTTGGCAATTCAAGTTGTTGGTTAGTGGTTTGCTAATAAATTCGAAAATAATTTTTCTATTTAAAAATTAGGTCTGGATTCCTTCATCATCAACGGTGAAAGGTTGTATTAATCTTATGAAAGGGGTCCCTAGTATGACATCTTGTTTAATATTTTTGACTAGAATGAAAGGTGTTTTGTAAGAGACATGATCCTTTATGACCTCTGCCTCTGGGATCTTATAATTGGTTTGAAGCCTATCACCAGATACTGTTTTGAGTGAATGAGTGGTTTTTTCAAAATATTTGGTAGGAATAAGGCCTTCTTTTATACAATTAAGATTTGCTCCAATATCAAAAAAGGCTGTTGTATTTAACACAAATTCTTTATTGATTTTTATGGAAATATGAATTAACCATTTTCTATTTGTTATTTTTGAAAATAATAGTAAAAATCCTGGATTTTTAGGGCTAAGAGGATCTTCTTCATTTTGTTTTAAATCCTAAAAGAGAAACATTTCTTTTGCAAACTGACATTTCTAGAGCTAATACTATCATTCCCATAATTATTCAATGGAGCCAAGTCACCTTTCCCGAAAAATGGGAGCTGGAAAACCATGTCCGCCAACAAGTTGTTCGCAATTCGGACCCCACCAATATTACCCAACATCCAGAAGGAAGAGTTACTATACAATTTTCCAGAATGTCTTTTGATACTCCAAGAAGGTCCTGCGATATTAGGACGATTCCTTCTTTCCACTCATCTTCTTCCAGAAGATCCGTCGATTTTAATCCTATTTTACCTTCGATTATCGTTCAAAATGAAACTCAACCTAGTACTCATCTTCCCACTAGTGTTAGTGGCATTGACAATAGATCAGGAATATCTAGACCAATATACCAGCAATAACAAACTCCTGATTATCCTGAGCCTACCCCTTCTGAAATGGCTGATCCAGAAATCAATGTTTTGTCTGAAGAATTTGTTCCAAACAAAGCCCTTTTGAATCAAGAGTTTAATTCTTTTGAAAATACCGCAATTAGAAATTGGTTATTTCTAAATTTCAAAGACCAAGCAAAACAAATCAAGGAAGAATATTATGAATACATGTATGAACATGAGATTCAAATACCCTTTTTTGATTGGCTTGAAGACTCGTTTTTGAAAAACAAAGAAATTTATGTTTTGAATCAATTTTACAAATGGAAGCTTTATGATGGCCAAATCATAGAGTCCAATCACCCACCTCTTCGACAAATCAAAATTCCTCATAAAGACACCGAGGTCATTGCTTCCCCTTTCAAAACTTCCTCAGAAATCGATGGAATAGGAATCAAGAAGATTGTTAAGCAAAATAATTACTCCAACCAACACCTTCATACTATAGGCAAACAGTTGGATATGTTAGAATCTTCTATCTATCATATTAACATTCAGTCGAAAGTTTTGAAAACTCCTTTGTTTAAAAATTTTGAATTGCCAAAAAGTCCTAGCATAGATTTTGCTAAAGCTTTGGAAGAAAGAAAAAGGCTTTTGAAAGGAAAATTTAGTTCTACTTCTAACTCATTCATTTTAGATACTCCTAGAATAGCAAATCTTATTATAAAAGATACCCCGGACCAAATCAATGTTTTGGATCAATCTGATATTGAATCTATTCCTGAAATCAATAAAATTACTTGGAAAGATCCACAAAAATTGTATTATTCTAGAGCCACACCTCCTGATATTGCTTTAGAAGAATCAAGTGCTAATACCCAACACAAATACTCTTCATGTTCAATATATGAATGGAACATAGACGGAGCCTCTGAACAAAATCTTTTAAATATTTTGAGCCAAATGGTTATGCTTGCTAATACCTATAAAACCATACCCGATACTACTGACCAATCAGTGGCTTATTTTTAATAGCTGGTCAGTTAAAAGGTTGGTGGGATAACTATCTTACTGATGAGCAAAGATCACAAATTCTTAACGCTTATAAGTTAGATGATAATGGTCATGCTATCATGGATGAAAATGACCAACCCATCCAAGATGCTGTGAATACTCTCCTATATTCCATTTCCCAACATTTTATAGGCGATCCTTCACACATTCATGATAAGAATCTTGATCTTCTATCCAATATGAAGTGTAAATCTCTCGAAGAGTTTAGGGAATACAAAGATATTTTCTTCCAAAGAGTTCTTCTCCGATCTAATTGTAACCAACCTTTTTGGAAAGAAAAATTCCTTGTTGGTCTTCCTAAGCTTATAGGAGAACAAGTTCGCGATAAGATAAGAGAAGAACATAACGGGCAAATCCCTTATGATCTCCTTTCTTATGGTGAACTAGCTTCCTATGTTTATAAAATTGGAACACAATTGTGTACCAACATACGTCTTCAAAAACAACTCAAAAAAGAGCAAAAAACCTCAAACAAAGGTTTGGGAGACTTTTGCGCCCAATATGACCCATCTTTTATAAATCCAAAAAGTACAAAATCTTCTAAATCCAAATGTTCGGACAATTGTCCAAAAAATTGCCCTCAGTGCTCTTCAAGAAAGCCAATGAGAACTTTTAATAGATCCAATAAATCTTTCAATAAGGATAACAAAAGACAAAATTTCAATAAAACAAAGAAAATTTCTTATAAAAACATTGAATATTACAACTATGGTAAAAAGGGTCACACTTCCAAATTTTGCAAAATTAACAAAAAACTTAATGAATTACATCTCGAAAAAAAAACTTTTAATAGTCTTCTCCAAATCATGGCAGAAGAAAACAGTTCTTCAGATAATTCTAACACGAGAAGATGGCCTCCCGGTTAACGACATAGAAACCTCTTCGAATCCGATAAGGATGATTATCAAGAATCATTTGAAATAAACTTTTTGACTATGGAGGAAGAAATTCTTTTGCAAAAAATTGACCAAATCCAAGATCCCGAAGTTAGGGTAAAACTTCTTAATAGCCTCCAACCTTCCATAGCACCCATACTTCAATCCAATATCCCTTATAACATTTCTACCATTTTGGATAGAGGAAAAAAGGTAGTTTCCGACCTATTTCTATAAATGATCTTAATCATGAGATTAATAACCAAAAATTGGAAATTCAAAATCTTAAAAAAAAAAAACCCAAGTTGAAATGCAAAAGGAGATATTAGAAATGAAAACTTGTTTTTTAAAACAAAATGAAGAAGATCCTCTTAGCCCTAAAAATCCAGGATTTTTACTATTACTTTCAGAAATAACAAATAGAAAATGGTTAATTCATATTTCCATAAAAATCAATAAAGAATTTGTGTTAAATACAATAGCCCTTTTTGATACTGGAGCAGATCTTAATTGTATAAAAGAAGGCCTTATTCCTACCAAATATTTTGAAAAAATCACTCATTCACTCAAAACAGCATCTGGTGATAGGCTTCAAATCAATTATAAGATCCCAGAGGCAGAGGTCATAAAGGATCATGTCTCTTACAAAACACCTTTCATTCTAGTCAAAAATATTAAACAAAATGTCATACTAGGGACCCATTTCATAAGATTAATACAACCTTTCACTGTTGATGATGAAGGAATCCAAACCCAATTTTTAAATAGAAAAATTATTTTCGAATTTATTAGCAAACCACTAACCAGCAACTTGAATACTCTCCATGAACATTCTATTTCTGAAATAAATTGTATAATCCAAAACAAAGAAAACCATCTTCAATTCTTGAAGGAAGATTTTGATTACAAAAGAATTGAGCAAAATCTTTCAGATCTTAACATCAAAAAAGGATTACTAAACTTGAATCATGTATAGAAAACTCCATTTGTTATACCATTCCTAATGCTTTCTGGTCAAGAAAAAGTCATGCAGTAGGTCTTCCTTATGAATCGGATTTCTCTGAAAAAAAAAATCCCAACCAAGGCACGGCCTTCCTAAATGAATCATGAGGTCATGAATTTTTGTCAAAAGGAAATTCAAGAACTTCTTAACAAAAAACTCATCAGGAAAAGCCAATCCCCTTGGGGTTGCTCTGCTTTCTATGTCAACAAAAATGCTGAACTAGAAAGAGGAGTCCCTCGTCTTGTTATTAATTACAAACCTTTGAATGATGCCTTAAAATGGATAAGATATCCCATCCCTAATGAAAATGATTTATTGAATAGACTCCACAATTCTAAAATATTTTCCAAGTTTGATATGAAATATGGATTTTGGCAAATCCAAATTGATGAAAAAGACAGATATAAGACTGCTTTTACTGTCCCTTTTGGACAATATGAATGGAATGTTATGCCTTTTGGTTTGAAAAACGCCCCTTCTAAATTCCAAAGGATTATGAATAATATTTTCAATTCTTACTCAGATTACATAATCGTATACATCTATGATGTTCTTATATTTTCTCCAAATATTGATCAGCATTTCAAACATGTTGGCCACTTCATTAACATAGTGAAAAAGAATGGCCTAGCAGTATCTCCTAGCAAAATATCTCTCTTTCAAACCAAAATCAGGTTCCTAGGACATCATATCCATCTCGGAATAATCATACCTATTGAAAGATCGATAATATTTGCTGAAAAATTTCCCGAAGAAATAAGAGATAAAAACCAATTGCAAAGATTTCTTGAAAGTTTGAATTATGTTATAGATTTCTTTCCAAATATTAACGTAATTTGCAAACCTCTCCATCAGCGGCTTAAGAAAGATCCCCCTCCGTGGACTAGTATCCACAATGATGTGGTAAACTAATCAAGAAGAGTATAAAAGAAATTCCTTCCTTACACCTTGCCGATTCCTCTACATTCAAAATTGTTGAAACCGATGCTTCGAAATTGGTTATGGAGGAATTCTCAAACAATCAAAAGACAAGTAAGGAACAAATTGTCCAATTTGTCTCCAAACACCGGAATGACTCGCCAAAAGAACTACTCCACTATAAAAAAAGGAAATTCTTGCTATAGTTTTATCTATCTTCAAGTTCCAATGAGATCTTTTAAATCAAAAGTTTTTATTAAGAATTGATTGCAAATTTGCGAAAGATGTTTTGCAAAAAGATGTCCAAAATATTGCTTCGAAACAAATATTTGCCAAGCCATTTTATCTGTTTTTTATTTCGATATTGAATTTATAAACGGCTCTTCAAATTCCATACCAGATTTCCTCACACAAGAATTTTTACAGGGAAAATGCCTCCCAAACCCACCGGAAAAGACAAAGGCAAGGAAATTGCCCAGTCTTCAGAGACAAAGCCCAAAAATATGACCAATATCGAAGTTGGTTACAAGCAGCCCGGAACCTTCCAATACATCAAATTCCCAGATTATTAGATGCGCAAAGAGGAACCTTCCTCGCCACCTTCAAACCTTCAAACCCCTTTTTCTATATCTAACCTGTCCCATCAAGACGCCCTAAAGCTTCTTGAAATAGCCTTCAATAATCCAGATACCAATCAGGTTGAGGTAAGCCTAAATCCTTCCCCTCTGAGTATCAGAAAACCAAAGGGGAAAATGACTCTTAGTGAGGTGGTGATTCAGCCTACAAAGGCAACCCCTCCAAAATCAAAATTTTTTAATAAAACAAATTATCAGAATATTTGCACTGTTGAAAATGGTTTTTATGATGAAATTTTGCAAAAAACATGTTTTCTGAAAAGTTTAATTATACTCCACATGATTCTTACAAAACAAAGGGAGTTTTATGAAAGGTTTTTGACGAAACCAAATTTGTCACTTTCAAACATTTTGCTGACAAAAATCATATCAATTACTCCACGACTAGGATTCACAAAATCATTTATCCTATCATGTGGAAACCCTCTCCCACAACCATGGTCAAATTCGATACCAAGATCACCGAAGCCATTCCATACAGAACCTCTTATTCATATTTTGATTACCAGCAAGCTTGGTGGAATGCTTTCCTTAGGAAAAATGCTAATAACTCTCATACATAGCTGATCTTTTTCGAAGATTTAAATACCCGCATGATACATTTCTGGTTCATTCCTTGGTGGGAATATTTTGGACCCATTAACGATATTTTGCACCCTTGGGTACAACCCAGTTTCAAACTCTTCTCCAGCAAATACAAATCCTTGTATTGATGCTCTTTTTCATATACTTCGGAGTATCATGGGTTATGGCATGGAACTTTGAATACAAAAAGACTGTTGAATCAGACACTCTTGTATTAACTCGAAAATTCAGAGTAAAATGGTGGGATGGTTTTAAATTTTTTGATAGGGTTAGTGAACAATCGGTTACAGACTGTTTGAGCAAGAGAAACCCTAGCCAAGATTGTTCTAATATCCTCTCCACTGAAGGAGTTACCCCTTTCCTCCATGATAAGGGCTTTGTTTTATCTAAATTGGCTTTAACTCAGTCTCAAGATCAACTCAATGGACTTTTAAAACAAGCAATAAGTGAGTTGGAAGAATCAAGCTCTTCCCACTCTCACCATAGTGGCAACACCAACGAAGATGATTGCTATGGTATTAATCTGGCAGAAGATGAAGACTGAAAAGCAAAGGTGGGACAACCAATGCCAAAGGATTCATCACGTGGTTCTGCTCAAAATTCTGCACAAAGACTCTCACTGAATCTTTGTGCTCTTTAGATCAAATCAGATTCTATATTTTGAAATTTAATACGTTTTCTCACTGTATCACTGAGCACTTTCAGTTCAATCAAGTCACTTTTTACTATAGACAAATAGTAATCACTCGTGAACACACTGTTCACCTTTTGTCTGTAGTAAGTAGTCTCTCCTTTAAATAGACCTTTTCATAGAAGAAGGAGGCAGGCTTCGAACAACTCAGAAAACTCTTCTACTTCATCTTTACCTTCATCCCAAGAAATCCCTCATCCGAAAGGAGATCTTCACTCATCTTCACTCCTCTTCACTTCCTCATCCAACAACCAATATTCTTACATTTTCTTTCAAGATCAATAACCAAAGTACTTGGTTCTGATTGGTCATTGGTAAGATTTTCATATTTCCATCTTACCGTTCTATTATCATAAACCCCCGTTAGATCAATGGTTACAAACCCCGTTCATGGTTTGTGAATCATAAGATCTTTTCAATATTGCACTTGTATTTCTTATGCAACTTTGAATATTTGTACTTGTGACTTTCAATTAATGCAATACTTTATTTAAACGTTCATGTCTATTTAAATTACTTCTTCTTACTATTCTACCCTTATGCTTGCAATTATATTTCATTTACTTCAATTATAATTCTGCATCATTCTGCATCATCTGTTCTGTTTCATCTCATTTTACCATTACTCCTTTACTAAATCTTAATTAAATTCGTTTTTCCTAATTCTGCTTAATTAAGATTAAGCTTAAGCTTAATTACACCTCAGATCCTTTCTCTAACAAGTTTTCATTTCTAATATATATATATATATATTGAACTAGTTACATTAACAAATTCAAAATTCGGTTCTAATTTGCCCTAAATTGGCTATTTATTGTTGGATATTGGCCATGAATGCCATTCTCTGAGTAAAAAAAATTTACCCAATTTTATAACGGTTTTGCAACTTCCATATAACGGCTTTCTAATGGCTTTATAGTGGCATTGTAACGTTTTATTTATTTATGGACGTTGCTCAGAGGTCTTGTGGGCCATAAATTTCCATTCAACGGGAATGGGCAAGGAAAACAAGTCTTGACAAAAAATTCTGAAATATCAGTAATTGTTTTTTTCCATAAAGAAAATGAAAATTCATGCTTGGCCTATTTAATACTTCGAATAATGTTGCGACCTAAATTTTCCTAAAATAGGTTTAGGGGTATTGTTAATTTTGGGTCGACGGCCCTTCATTAACTCGGGCTCCCCCAAGCCCATACCCCACGCGACATTGGGTATTCGTAAAAGTTTTCAAACAAGGAGTTGCCACTAGTCTATTGTGGTCGACTAGGAATCGAGTGAGGCATGGGAGCGTGCCTCACTTTTTACACAACCAGAGAATCTAAGGTCGGGGACTTGATTACGTTAGTCACGCGACTAACGCCTTTTCGGTACCTAACTTAATCGTGTGTTAATAAGGTCATGGCAACCTATTCGAGAAATCTAAGGTTTATCCTAACCGTTCTATAGTAAGGAAATGACATCCAAAATATCATCGCAAAATAAAGTGCATAAATAATCCTATTAACGTAAACCAGAATAACCTAATGTAAAGCCCTAAAGGCTTATTCAATTTTGCATGTTTTCTTCTTTTTAAGGGTTTTCTAATTTTTGAAATTTTTTTCTGAATTTTTTGAATTTTTATTTTTTTAATATTTTTTAATATTTTTAATATTTTCGAATTTTCCGAAATTAAACAAAACAGACTTTCAAGATTTTGATTTGTTTTGGCTTTTCTGAAAATTTTTTAAAAAAAAAACAACAACATTTATTAATGTTTTTGGAATTTTCTTTTTTTTTTTGGAATTTTTGAATATCAGAAACTTTTAAAACCTTTCTAAAATTAAAACAAAACATTTCTAATTTTTGATGATTTTTCGAAAATTTTTAAGATTTTTTAAGATTTTTAAGATTTTTTCAATTTTATGAAACTTAATTCTGTTGCAAAGTACTCGTGAAAACATTCTCACTAATTCTAGATACAATAAAAGTCAAATTAATAACCCACACCTGTATCTTGACCTAATTTAAAGAGACTTCAAAGAATTACTGAATAAGCGGAAAAATTTGAAAGTTGGCTAGCATGGTGAAAAAAATGGGGTTGGACAAAAAGAAAAAAAAAAGTATTAAGGTAAAAATTTTAATCAAACAAATCCAATATAGTTAAACATTTATAAAATTCATTTTTAGTTAGCCATGAGATGATCATCATATTGATTTTGAGTTAACTTGGACCACCATGACTTGAGCAGAATTTATTGAAGTTTTAATCAAACAAATCCAATATACTTAAATTTTTATATGAAATTCATTTTTATTTAGCCATGTGATAATCATCATTTGATTTTTGAGTTAACTTGGACCGCCATGGTTTGAACATAATTTATAGAAGTTTTAAGTTACGTAAAATAGGTATTCGACCCTTTATTCTAACAATTATATATATATATTTTGTTCATTGATGAATATTTTCATTTATGACTGCAAACGTGAAAAAATTTAATCTTAGAGATATTGTTAATAGAAAGCCAACATTAATTTTGTCTTAGAGTAAAAATGTTTAAAATGTCCGTTTTATATTCAATGTAAAAATATTTTATATTGATGGTGCTTTTAAATAAGTATCATTTCTAGTTTTATTTTATTTATTTATTGAATCCACTTGGTGGGACCCACCAATTGGGATCCACAGTTTTCTCAACTAGTTCGGTTTCGTCGGGAAAACTCGTGGTGGGGGCAGCACCGTGACTCTCCAGGGAGTGAAGGTGCTGTCACCCTCTCATTTTCCTATATTTATTTATAAACTCTTTTATTTTTTTATAAAGGTTATACAATGGTGATCTTATTCTTTAATTACCAATTGATTTATAACGATTTCCAAATGACTCTTTTTTTTCTTTACCTATATAGTTAATATATATATATATATATATCTCGATATATCAAAAGTAGAATATCATTATTTCTTTTTTTTTTAATCTCGTACGTAATTTTCCTTTCATTACTAGATTATACACATAATGTTGCTTCTATTTCTTTCTATTATTCAATGCGGAATAAAGAATAAGTTTGTTGTATCTCGGGAGAATATCCTTAAAAATAATACTTACACACCTCAAACGAGTAATATTATTTTTCTTATCTTTTAAAATATATTTCCTATAATTATTATTATTTTGAGACGATTGATATTATTTTTCTTATTTTTTAAATATATTTACTATGATTATTATTATTTTCATGTTATCTAACATCTTTCTAACATCTATAATACTTATATGAATAAGTTTTAACATAATCTAACACATTATATCTTATGGCAGCATCATATGCCAAATTTGGGCAAAATGGGACCTTTTGATATTCATGCATTCTCTTTTGATGGATTTTGTGCAAGAGGGACAATAGTGAAGACACCAAAGAATGTATTTGTGTGATTATTTTTTTTCTCATGATAATGCTAGTAGAGAAGAAAACTAATAGAAGATAAGAATATGTTAAGATGCATAAGTGAGTGATGGTAGGAAATCTCACGTTGGAAGACCACACAAAAAATTGTTCAATATTCAAATGCAAATTAAACTTGTTTGAGTTTTATATGGCAAGGATATTGTGATTAATATTTAACCAAGTGTGGCAACGCATTTAACATTTAAAAATCCTTTCTCATGAAGTTCGTTTGTAAATATATCCCAAGAATAGTCTTTGCTAACAATAGCAGTCAAAAAGGAAAGAGAAAAGGCATTGAAGAGTCGTCAGTCACGAGCCTCATGGGTCAAAGACGAGCATCGAAGGAGTAAAGCTTAACTTGAAATAAGGCACGGGTGCCATTTTTTTTCCAAGGAAAATGCATGCTTTCCACTTGTCTTTGAAAGGCTGCCATGTCCAGGACCATGCATAAGTAGCGTCGAAGAGTTTGAGACATTTTCATGACGTCGGATGTTCAGTCAAATTATGCAGTGCATAACGGTCCCTTGTCCTACTGAAAGCCAAGCAATCAATGGCCAGGTTCAACAAGGCACAATTTCTATACAAGGTTCTGTTTATTTCACGCGGTCGCCGAAGAATTTGGTTTTATGATATATGATCATAGTGATTCCACTAAAGGCAACTTATATGATTAAATATGACGTTTAAAGACTATCAAACTAGAATTGGTATCTTCTTTGTTTATTTTGTAATCCATTATATAACAAGAATTATAAAAAAATTAGGAAAGAAATTATGAAATCATATTTCTAATATATTATGGATTGATAGTGTTTCTTTGGAAATGTAGAAGAACATGAATATTATTGACGTATATTGAGGAGATGGTAGACAAGATTTATGGAGAAAGAAAACATATGAGACTTGTCGGGGGGAAAAAGGAAAAAAATTGATGAAAGATAGGAAATAGACGTAGAGTGATTTAATCTTTCTCACTTGGATACGCAGCATGATATAGGGAACATAATTTCCTTCTTGCTGAAAGGATACGTTGTTTTTTTCGGATCTAAACTTGTTGTTTTCGATCTAATGAACGCTTTCCATTGATGGACTAGTTCTCCTCATTCAAATAGAAAAAATTCTCCAAAATCTTTAATTTATTACATTTTGGTCAATTCAATTACAAACATTTCAACTATGCCAATTGAATCTTAAACTTTTTTATAGTTTGCCAATTGAATCCATCCTGATAATTTTAATGAGAAATCGTTGACATAAACATCAGTCACAGGCGAGGGCCATCCAACCCTCACTAACCACACGTGAGGACTGATGACCCTCGTTGGCCACTAAGTGAGGTTTGCAAAGCCCTTACCAATGGAGGGTGAGGGCCCCAACTCACCCATATGTGGCGAGGGCTGCAATCCTCACCTGCAGCTAGCAAGGTTTGACTAGTGGCCTACGCTAGGCTTGGGAAAAAAAAAAAAAAAAATTCAAAAAATATTACAAAAATTGTCCATGAAAAATGAAATAGAGTATGCCCCAGAATTTTTTATTTTTTATTTTACACCCCGTAACTCTTCCTGGCTTTGTCAAAATAGCAGAGCAAGTCAAATTAGTAATTAGTAGCATAGCAAAAATGCATTCCTTGTCATTAATATGTTTGCTTGCAGTAATGGTGGCCTCTCTGGAGAATCGATAATAGTATCTTTGAAGATGACGGGCGTACCATGTAGAATAATTGGTCTCAATGTCAATGATTTCTAATAAAAATTGATCAAATTGACTCAATTGCCAAAACGTAAGAAGGTTTGAGACTTAATTAGCAAAATTGTAATGTTTAATTCTGAATTGACCAAAATATAATAGGTTTAGAATTTTTTGGATAATTTTCCCCATCCAAGCACTGAAATTTCTAAAATGTTTCCAAGAAATGATTTTTCATCAAACAATTTGACACAAAGTTTTGAAGAAATTGACAATCATCTATTGTTTTTCCTATAGTATCATAATTCTTTACGATTGTTTCGGTCTTTCTTCTAATATGTAGTACCTTTTGGGAAAATTTTTCCCTAATTTTCTTCTAATGTTTTGATTTCATTGAATTTAGATAATTCTTTCTCTTTTTGTTTTCATTTTTTTACACAGTTAGAACTCTAAATTTTCATTTCAGTAGAATGACTTCATGAGAAGCAATTCTACTAACAACTTGGCTACCTTTTAAATCATCTGTAATAATCAGTGGCAGAGTTAGGAGTTCAATTAATTATAACGCGATACATTTAATCTATATATATATATATATGTTTTAGGGGTCAATTAGCCCGAGAAATACTTAAAAAGTTTTTCATTGTCATCTTTGTTTTCTTGTGATGATTATGAAGTTCTTTAAGCCCTAGAGACATTGGCCCCAATTGCAGTTAAAAAACGAAAAAGTTCCATAAACGAGCAAAAAAGGGAATAAAATCAGTAAAGGATGAAAATATGTGATTTGAACTTCAGGATATAGTATGATATTTATTTGTCATCATCAATTGAGATTTTAGCTTTTTTCTGGCCAAAATTCTTGATAGTGGTTAAGAAAAGACGGATCCTTTCTTTTTATTTATTTACTGTAACTACCCTTTCGCAAGACAGTAGCGTATCATAAGAGCTGATTATATGCTTTTGCATATCAATACAGGCTGTCGTGTGTTTGTCAGCGTCATCAGCCAATTAGAAGATTGACTCTCCATATGAAGACATAAAAATATCATACTGTCAGATTATTGCCTCCTAGAATTTAGTCAAATGACAAGGAAAATTCCCCAGAGGTCCTTTTCTTTTTTTGATGAGTAAATTTGCGCAAGGGTTTGTCAACCGGTATGGAGAGTTGTCAATCAAGGTTTTGCTTCCCTATATTGCTTATGCACCATCTGTTTCACTCAAATGAACTTGGATATTGTAAGATCATGTTGCTTAATAATATAAGCTGCAATCTCACTTCTCTTTCGATTAGACAACTATTGCAGTTACTGATCATATCGCACTCTTGAAACTTGTTAGATAATATTGAAATATTTATATTCTAAATATCTTTAATTATATATATTAAGATATTCTAGATATTTTGATATCTTTATTTTTTTGAATATTCTTGTCATATTTTGGATATCTTTATTATTCCGAATATCTTCATGATAGATTTAATTAATTGTATAGTATTTTATTACTATAAATAACCTCCCTATAAAGCCTATAAATAGACTCTTGTATTCTTCATTACAAATCATTGAAATATATAGAAATTATTTATTCCTCTCTTCTTTATATCCAAAATATGGTCATGATATCTAGAATATTAACGATATCCAGAATATTTAGAATATTTCAATATATCTAGCAAAACCAAAACATGCTAATGTGTACGGCAACCAGCAGCCTACCAAAGTAATTTTTTAAAAGAGGCTTCAAATGATATCATGTATACAGCTTTGAATTTCTCTTACATATAGTTGATGTATAAGGTTATTCTACTAAAATTACATCTGCCACTAGAACAGAAAATAGTAAACTCTATGCAATGTACAAATTCTCTGCATGCTGGGCTACGAATATGCAGATTCGGTGTTCATTTTGAATTGTTTCCCTCTCTAAGCTGTTGGATTCGTTGGTGTAGTCTTCTCCGGTAGTCATGAATCTTCCAAAGCCCATGTCCGAGTATTACCGCAGAATAAATCCCATGTGTTATCATAGGTGCAAGGATGTTGTTTGTCTGTCACATGTGCATCAGGATTTAAAGTCAAAACAATCTGTAAGTCTCATCCGTTGCATGTGAAATAAGTAGTGTGCTCAAATAGGTGCTTCTAAAGCAAACAGCTAGTTACCTGAATCCACTCAAACCCAAGGTAGAGAGCTAGAAGTCCTTCAAGAAGAGGAGAGTAGATTTTCTTCATTTGTCTCCTTTTATACCAGGCTGTCACAAAATGAAAGATGAATCAACAAGGAGGCTGAGCAATGCACGCCAGTAATCATCTAGGAAAAGGGCTAAACTTTGCTTTCCCAGAAGTTCTAGATCAAGAATACAGCATAGTCATGTATTGCTTTGCAACATCCATAAGATAAGTCATAACCACAGAACAGAGATCAGGAAGTAATCAGTGTTTCTAACTAGATTGAGGGCCTATCAGAATAGTGCGACCAGTGTGTCACAGCCGAGTCATGTTGTCTATTGCTACTTCATAATATGTTTCAGTGTCTGGAATGTCATACTATCATACGCTGGTAAGGGCATAATCGTAATTCAAATAAACACAGCTGAGTATATTGAAGATGTGATATTTGAATAAGCACCTGCAAAGAGCTTTTTCAGATTTTCATGACCCGAGCGAGATTGTAAAACTGGAGCAACTACATATGTGGGATCTACAGAAGCATATGTTTGTCAGTGTTTCGACCAAAACAAGCAAATCGGAGCTTTGCTAGGACTCGGACACAAATACAAACCTTTCGGGGAGGCAGCCACATAATATAGAGAACCCGTTAGTGCAGCGGTAATGACCGCTGCAAATGCCTGAGCAAAAGGGACAAAAGGCGGTAGAACTCCAGTCTGCACAATAAGAGATGGAAATTAGTTACGTGTTGTATACAGGAAGGTAGGAAACAGTCGAGGATGAAATTTATACCAGAGAAGCGATTCCTTTAGCATCAGTGACCAAGTCTGTGCTCCTCAAAAACATATCAGTGAGTGCTCCCTGTAACATGAAAAACATTTGATTACAACATAAACATGAGATTTTCTGGATTATACCAATGAAAATTTTGTGGTTACGATAAAAGAATCAGCCGCCTCATCTTTGTCAAAGAATAGGAGCCATGTTTCCTCTGTTAAATCAATACTAATCCATATTGCATAGCAGAAGGTTCAAGACATCATGAATCTTCAAGACAAAATATATTGACAGAAAGAGATGGAGAATATCCAATTAAATCCATACGTAAAGAATGACATTTTTCCATATGATCGTACCTGAATTGCAGCTCTGTAAAAAAGCTCCTCCCCAACTGAGCTAGCAGCAACAATTAGTACGAACTGCAAAATCAAGAATTCAAGACACATCAGACTAGAAAAGCTCCTTACTTTAATTCAAAAGTTAACCAAGTTCGAAAACACCAAAAAGCATGAGACAAAGCAGGCATCAGACAAGATGACTTTACCTGCCAGGGTGACATCCCATAAAAGAAGCTCCAAAGCTCTTCATCTTCCACATCTCTTATAGCCCGAGCATGAGGTGACAACTTCACTACTTCGTCCTGGAAGAACAATTACCTTGTGAAGACAAGTCCCCAAACTCAAAGCATGTATCTATAGCTAGTATTTGCTAATGAAAACTAAAGCTTCAGAATTCCCAAAGCTCCGCCTCATGCACAAAACTCGAAATGTTTAGGGTGTTAAGATGCACGTGTGAGTGAATTGTATTAGAGAAGTTCCACATCAGAGAATTGATGTAGTGTGAAGCATTTAATATATACTAGTTGGCCTACAACTCATTGGCTTTTTGAATGAAGGTAAAGGTGGGTCCAACTGGATATTTAGACAAGCTCAAAAACTTAGGTTTACTCTTGGCGATCTCTCTAGGTGTAGGTATCAGGTTTCTGCCGCGCGCTCCCTAAAACCATTTTACTCTTGGCAATCTCTTCAAGTGTAGGTATTGAGTTTCCTTCAAGTGAAGATATTGAGTTTCTACTGCGCGCTCCCTAGTATCAGAGCTGATGGTTGCAGTTTCTCGACAGATGGGCATTGTAGCATAGCAATGCAGGCCCATAAGAATGAAGTTGGACTACAGTTTCTCGGCAGATGGGCATTGTAGCGTAGCAATGCGGGCCCATAAGAATGAAGTTGGACCAAAAGAATACCTGAATTAAAAGGGAGCAAGCCTAACACTAGGATGGATGGTTGCAATTTCTGGGTAGGTGAGCGTTGCGATGTAGCAACACAAGTCATGAAGTTGGACCAAAAAATACCCAAATTAAGGGAGAGCAAGCCAATACTAGCATGGAGTTGGACCAAAAGGATACTTGAATCAAGAAGAACAAGCCTAACACTCTCACATGTGGGGGAAATTGATATAGTGTGGAGTAATTAAAATATATTCGAAATGGGTTCAACTAGATATGTTGACGAGCTCGGATTTGGGCTCTCGATCTCCCCAGCCAAAGGTATTAAGTTTCTGCAGCGCGCTCCCAACATAGGGCCACAAAGAAGCCCCACCCACGAAAATCAAATTCATCCAAAACACGAATAGATATAATTTATCACTAGAACAGAAGCACATACATCTAGTATAAACAGAAGAGCCATGATGGGGGGCGTCGCATATCCGAGCCCTTCGACGATCGCGTCCAGCGAAGGATGGAACCCTCCCATGCAATCTATCCCGGTGAAGGAGCAAATGAACCGTCCGGCCAACGCCATTGCCCCGTATATACCTAAGACAGCAAAATTCACAGGGGAACATCAAGAAAAGCAGGAAAAAGGCGAGACTCATCATCAAGAAAAGCGCCTTTAGGCTTTTACTCTGTACCCTCGCAAGAAACCGAAACCAATCATTGCTACATAAAAACAGATGCTTTCCGAAAGTAGTTGAAAAGGAGTTGAGGGAACACAGAGAATTGCTAATTTCCCGTGCAACTGGACCGACCAAAGTTGACTTTCTGATTTCAACTATTCAGCTACTTCTAGCAAGAGCAAACCTCAAATTCATCAACTACAAGTCTTGCAAAACCTTCACTTTTCATCATCGAGCACCAAATTGACTAAGGAAAGATAGAAGGAAAATGAAAAGGAAAGCAACTGGACGGACCGATTCCGTAACTGAGCCGCACAACGGCACCGATCTTCTCCCAAATCGGGAACTCCGAATCGCCGAAGCTGCGGTCGAATGTGGTCACCTCCATAGCGGGACCCGCGAAGCGTCCTCCTCCCGCGCGGTCCCTCTCGCTGCTCGCATCGATTCCGTCGCGGGTCCTCTCGGCGGAGGCCTTGACGCACCGCACCTGAGGTTTAGGCGACCTACTAGCTTCGCCGAAGCTCGCCCGCCTGCTCCTCCTCCCGCCGCCGTGGTTGTAGAGCTTCGCGGCTCTGCCGGACGAGGACGCGAGCGGAGCCGCCAAGGTGCCCGGCGACAGCGAAGGCAGAGACAGCTCCATGTCCTGCGGCTGCCGCGCGACTCGTCAGGAGGTCCGCCTTGGGTCGTGGCCGTCCTTTCGGGGCTCCGAATCGGGGTGCATAGCTTAGCTCGCTCGCTCGCTCGCTCCCTCTCTTCTCTGTGGCCAGATTGACCGTACGTTTTCTTCCTGGCGCTCGGATTATTTTAGAGCGAGAGGGAAAGAGGAGAGAGGAGGGCCGTCGGATTCCACGGGAGAAAAACGGACGGTGGAGAGGGCGGGAGGGATATGTCGTGGTGGGACCCGCACAGGTGGTCTTTTTTATGGTCAGATGGATCTGTGGGCTTTGGGATTGAGTGCGCCACCGGTAAGGCTTGGATATCCGTGGGCCCAATGATGGAGCGACACGTATGGAGAATCTGAGCTTCTGCCAGCGTGGAATTTCGAAGCGTCATACATCTTTTTTTTCCTTCGCCTTCCGCTTTATGATATCCGCTCGACGAGAGACGATTTGCAATCTTTTTCGACTTGTGTTGTCCGAATTTTTTTTTTTTTTTGGATATATTCATTTGAAGTCATAAATTATTATGAAAATATAATTAAGTTTTAAAATTTATAAAAATTGCAATCAAGACCCAAAAACTGTCATGAAATATAATCAAATTCTAAAATTTTATCAAGTCTTAAAACTTATCAAGAAAGTGTAGTAAAGTTTTAAAATTTTTAAAAAAATATAATTAACAGAAAGACTTGATTAGATCAAATTTTACAAGTTTTTAGACTTGATTGCACGTTTTAAAAGTTTTAGAACTCGATTACACTTCCATAAAAAGTTTTAGAACTTCTATAAACTTTTCCCAAATTTTTTTCTCCTTCTTTGGTGCAGTGGCTAAACATTAGACATCAGACCAAATTGCCTTACCAAGCTGATTTCAAACCAATTTACATGAAAACTTGTTCGATTCTCGAGAACAAAATTTGGATATCGATTTTGGTCAGTTCAATTCCCAAATTCTAGCCAAATTCGAGAAGTTAGGAAGTCGGTCCATATGAATGGATCCCCTCATCTTGGCCAGTCACACATTAAAACTAGAAATGATAACCAATGTAACTTCTGGGTTCTCATTTTGAAACATCTCCACATGAATTTCGTTCATGTTTAAAATAATGTTCTATTTATTTCGCGAAAAATAAAAAATTTAAAAAATATTTTTTTAGAATAACCATTTGTGTCACTTCAATTAATTAGTTAATGAAAAATATTTTTATTATTGATAACAATTTATATCAAACATTTTCATAAACGACAAAAAACTACCGAGGGTTCGAATCCCTCTCTCTCCTTTTGCTCAGTGAAAATATTTCTTTCCTTACCTTATTTGAGTTGCCTGACTTTTTAGTATCATAAAAGGAAATGGCTCGGCTAAGTGGTATAGGGTGCATTTGGTAACATTTCTACTCCTGGAAATAGTTTCTTTTGAGAAATAATTCTTTTCTATTTCTACTCCCTGGTCGCCGGTTGTCGGCCGCCACCCCTAATCGCCGTCCACACCCCACCACCGCTAGCTGCCCCCGCTCGTCGGTCGCCATCGTCGCCGATCGCTGCCGCCTGCCAGTCGTCGGCTGCAAGGCGAAGGACGACACCAAGCGGCCGGCGGCTGGTGTCCGACGGCCGGCAGCCAGCGGTGGCAGCAGTAGGTGGTGGGCAGGTGGCAACGTCCAATAGGCGGTGAGTAATTTCCAAGAAATAGTTTCTAAAAATTGTTCCCAAGAATAAGAAGCTACTTTTTTCTACTTCTCATTTCTACTCCAAATTTATTCTCGGAACAACTTTCTATTCCCGAGAATAGAAAAATCAATTGGCGTTACCAAACGCATTTCTGTTCTTTTTCTATTCCGGGAACAAAAGAATAAAAAAATAGAGGAATAGAAACGTTACCAAACGGAGCCATAGCTATTTTTCCGCAGGACCTCCCCTACAGTATTGTCATTGCAATGCTGGCCATGCCCGAAGTCGTTACCTTAACAGCAAGGAGGGGGATGCCGAAGACAAGGCTAGTGACTGGAGTCAAGTCGTAACAAGGTAGCCGTACTGGCTGAATAACTTAGTAAAATCAATATAACTGCTATGGATGGTCTATTGCCTGGTCTTCACTGCTAACATGAGTAAGAAGTAGATTTTTATGGCCAATACCAAGTATATAAGTAGTAATTTCAAATCCATAGATAATAAATAAATAGGAGTTAATATCATTCCAATTGCCATTAATAAATCCAAACTTTATTACTATGTTACGCCCTTTTGACAATTATATATGATTCAAAATTTGGATTTAAATAAGTCATGAATCTATTTAATATCCATATTCTTTTTTTTTTATTTAATCATTCTAAATTCACCCATTTATTGAATATTTACCAATTCACATAACAACTCGATCCATTATATATGCGTTAAGAAATGAACATATAATCCAGTAGGCCTATCTACACCCGGAAACATTACTAGGGAATGTACAGAGAATGCCAACATGTTTTGCAGTATCCTCCTGGACCTTCAAAGGAGAAATAATAACCCCAGGGGTCTGGCCTATATTACATATCCGGCAGACCATAACAATGGGGCGGTGCGCTCACTTCCTGGGTCATCCCTTCGTCAGGAGGATAGCTCTTGCCATTTTGATCCATCCATTGGATCTTTCTGAAATAAGCTCCTTTCCGGTAATCTGGATTCGGCAACAGGCCATTCCCCATGGGCGGGCAAAACTCCTCCTGGCTTTCGAAAGCGATCCCTCCCCACGCCGTTCTGAAAAATAAAAATGAACAGCT
This sequence comes from Corymbia calophylla, assembly GCA_014182845.1. NCBI lineage: Eukaryota > Viridiplantae > Streptophyta > Magnoliopsida > Myrtales > Myrtaceae > Corymbia > Corymbia calophylla. The sequence goes on from CM024696.1 coordinate 17,992,472, forward strand.
CTTTCAGCCAGTAGCCCACGTGGATCAGCAGGTCGAATGCGGAGCCACCAATTCCCGGACACTGCCTCCTGCAACGACATCGGCGACAACAATGGAAAGTGGTCGTATAGGCACGCGTTTCAGGTTCTCATGCCTGAGTCTCTTGATCGTGTATGTAGATGAACCGAAAATCACCTGGGAGACCTCGAGCTTGAGTTCGTATATGGGTCCGCCATATGTAGGGGTGGCTAGATGACCGGGAGTTACTACTCTATCCACTTGTACAAAACCTGGGCATAATACGTTGTAGCAACCATTGCGCCAACCTTCTCCCTGGTACCAATAATGCTCCGGTTACAAGATAAATCAAGATAACGCTAGCTATATAAAGGAAAAAAGAAAGTTGATTTATGGAAGTTATTGAACTTTGTAAGGAATACGAAGAAATACCGTCCAATATGTAGTTAGTCGAGGAAGATAATCGTCACTCAGAGCTGGATTGATCTAATACAACAACATATAATTTTAACTAAAAATACTAACCAGACGTCACTACATTCATGCGGTAACTAACCAATACCTTTAAATAAAATGCTTGTCTTCGTGATACTAGGAAAGAGTGACAAAAAAGATTTAATTCCGTGAAAAGAAAAAAGAAAATGTTTTCAAATTCAAATAAGTCACACAAGTGGATATTAAATTGTTGTTGTGGAATGGGGAAAAAAAGAGATTGAAATTTACATTGAGAATATGGAAGATTTATGGAACTAGATAGGGAGTATGAACGGGTAATTATGATCTTTTTCGATTGTGCATCATAATTTAACCAGCACATTAGGGCATTTATGGAACTGTAAAAAAATAAGGTTCAAACCCTCCTTCAAATTTTATTTATATACGATAAAATATATTTACATGCCAACTAGCTACAATAATACTGATTCAATCTAATGGTCCAATCGAAATCCATATATTATGTGCACTCGATTGATCTTGAGCTACAGTTAAATTGTAAACGGAGATAAATGCGCTAGCATCATACTTTAAGACATCAAGTTGATTGTAAATGGAGATAAATGCGCTAGCATCATACTTTAAGACATCAAGTTGATCAAACCGTTTGGTTGCACGCTTAAAAATACACATTTTGAATTGATCATGTAAGCCATATATATAGAAAGAGAGAGTACATGTGGCCTGGAATCATCAAACGCATAAGGCATTTTAGGAAGGGACCTTATCCTTATCAAATCTTCTTTTTTGATTCGTTGAATGGGAATTTTCCAATCGGACAAGGTTTTCTTTATCGAAATGGCACATGCTTCGTACTAGAGGAAGTTTTGGAGAAGGACCCAAGAGACAAATTGGGTTTTCTCTATTAAACAAAAAACACACAAGAAAGAGAACTCGTAGTTAGCACATAATAAGAAGTTTTACTTATGCGCATCATTCAACAATCCATCCTACAAGTAAATGAATGCAGAAAATTACCAAAACGGTTATAAATCTATTACAATTTTTTCAATTCATTCCTAAACATTTTTCTTTTCTGTCAATTCAGTTCTAAACCTTTTAGAATTGTATTAATTTAGTCCATCCAATCAAAATTGGCTTACCAATGCTGACATGAATGTCAACTGGCCAACGAATGCTGATATGTCAATTTCTTAATAATTTTTTTTTTTTTTAATTTTTCCAATAAATTTTTATTCTTTTCTTTTTTTTTTCCTTTTTCCTTTCTTCCCCCCTTCTTTTGGCTGATCGCCACCGGCCAGAGGTGAGGACCGGCGAGGTCAACTCATTGGCCAATGGCGAGGCTCTCCCCCACCAGTCACTACCGAGGGTGAGCCTCGCCCGGAAACGGCAAGGTTGCCGTCGCCATGGCTAAACGATGCCTTGCCTGATTTGGCAAGGGTTGACCTCGTCAATGGCCGGCAAGGCCCCGCTAGATCTAGCAAGGGCTATGGCTACCCTCGCCATGGTTGGATAAGGTGAGCCTCCTCAAATCTAGTGGGGCATCACCCCCCCCCCAATGGCGATAGCGATCTCGCCAACTAATGGCAAGGCTCGCCCCCACCGACCATTAGCAAGGGCGAGCCTTGCCTAGCAACGACGATCTCACTATCACTATGGCTAGGCAACGCCTCGCCAAATCTAGCGAGGCTTCACCCAGCAATGGTGAGGGCTAGCAAGGGGTCACCCAAGCAAGGTGAAGCATCGCCTAGCCATGGCGATGGCAGACTTGCCATCACTGGGCAAAGCTTGCCCTCGACAATAGCCGATGGGGGCAAGCCTCACTATTGGCCAACGAGGCTGATCTCGTCAACCCTCATCAATCGGCTACAAGAAGGGGGAGAAGGGAACAAGAAAAACGAAAAAAAAAAAAAAGAATAAAAAATTCAATAAAAAATTCAATAAAAAATTGCCATGTTAGCTTTCGCCAGCCAATCGATGTCCACTTTAGTGCCATCCGGCCTAATTTGGTCGGATGAACTGAATTAATACAATTGTAAAATGTTTAGGACTAAATTATGAAAATTGCAATTGGTTAAGGACTATTGGAGTAATTTTCCCTAAATGAATGAAATGTCAAATAATGTTAATCTGAACTTTGTGATTCTTAGGTAAAGGACGATGGAGCGCCGGTTATTTGTCAATATTGACACAATCAATAGTATCTCCTTCCATGGTCTCCACACCAAAAGAGAGAGAGAGACTATTATTATTAGCAAGAAATGGTTTAGAAAGATGAAACGGCTTGGCCGGGTTTCTATCCCATTGCCATAAATGTCTTGACCGGCGGCTTGTTTAGAAGCTTGAGTTGCTCTTCCAATTCGATGTCCTCATCTTTGGATATATTTGTAGCTCTACGCCTGTAGATCAAAAGCAAAAACCATTGCAAACACTCCCTGTTTCAATGCCATGGTGATACCAGGAAGTTGCTACAGCTAGTAAAGGAGGACTAGAGTCTTATACCAAGAGCTTAGATTCCATATAGAGAAGGTTCAAACTCAGTGAGTATCTCTTCCACTTTTGGCCTGAGATAATCATGATATTAGGGGAAGAAGATTTTGTTAAGTTATTATAACAATAAAACTATACTCTGATTATTCACAAATTAGACTCTTTATAACCATTAGGAAAACGGTGCAGGAAATCTATCGGTTTCCTGAAAAAAAAAAAAAAAAATTTGTGGCTGGCCTTTAACCTTCCCCCCGCCACCCGCCATTTTCTAGAGGATGCTAGCCACTCCCAAACTTCTTGCACCGGTTTAAATTTTTTGACTCCATGTTTTCTTTTTCTTTTTTATTTCTATGTTTCCTTATTGCAAGCACAAATTAAGAAACGAAATCATAAGAGGGCCCACAAAATTAATTTTCTTAAATATGAAGAAAGGAAAAATAAATTAGATATCAAAATATAAATAATTACATAACACTTATTCAAAAGAGATAGTTAATGCCATTGTATGGATCTGATAAATTTAAAAGATAAAACCCCCACCTCCTTAGGTGTGGGTTTCGACTCCCATACCCCATAAGGAGGCGGGCAAAATATTGAGAGTGAAAATTAAAGTGAGAGTAAGAGTATGACCGACCAAAAAAAATTAAAAAGATAAAAACACACTTTAAGCGTTGGCTTTGCAACTGCTAATGAAATTATTGTGCAATGAAATGACTTCTCATTCCTTTCACTCAAATTAAATTGCTCTAGAATGACTCTCAAGTGACCTAAAATTAAGGCTAGTGATATAGATTATGTAGAAAATAAATGAAGAAAATGAAATATCAAAATAAGAATAATGAATTAGTAGAGAAAAAATTTACCCTGTCGATCCATATCTTGTATATGGAGATGTGTAGGGATCCAAACTATTACAAAATCAAGCAAAGGATCATGTGAGTTAAAGCTAAAGTTGAAAAAACGAATTTTGTTTGACTTCTATACAAATTTTACCTAATATGGCTTCAATGTTTGGTTCATTGAAAAGATTCATGTGACCATGAGGAACTTGACCTTATATCATTTCATATGAATAAAAAGTTAATTTATAATAAGGTGTTTTATTTCAAAACAAAATGATAAAAGTACCAACAATGATTGAAAACCTTCAATTATTTCTTTATTGCAAATCAAAATTTGAGAATAGCTACGGTGACTTATCTACTTTGAATTACCAATTGAGTGAAAATCAATAAAATTCCTTCTACCCTTGTTTTGGCAGTTTGTATTTGTTAATTCAACTCTAGGACATATATTGTCACGACCCGAACCCCGAGCACGCAACAACCCCTTACCATGGTCAATTGAAAGCGACATCCCAAGACTCGTTAATGACCATTCATTTTAATCTTTCATTATGCGCAAACGGAAGACGAACCATCCTCAGTTTAAATAGACAATCAAACAATCAAACAAGGATAGAGGGATGAACAACAAAGACATCGACTACTCATTTATACAATTACTAGATTAACCAACGGATGATCGCTTTCCAATTTACAAGCCCTACAAGAAGGGCCGATCCATCCTTTAAGCCAAGCCAAAAAAAAACTAGGCTAATTTAGCTATACAAAATGAACTCTCAAGTTCAGCACCACGGTCACTCGGACCCATCGGACTTGGCTCCATTAGGTCGATCATTGGTGGAGCGGGGGCAGGATTCTCCACTGTGGGTGCGCCATTCTAAAAGCCTGAAAATGGTTAACCACGATGGGTTGAGATAAAATCTCAGCGAGTTCTTCCTATAAGCCCTGATTAGTACACCAACTAGACCTGAGATATCTCTCCAGAACCACCCTCACTCAACCCAACAACAAACAACCAGCAATCAGCAATTAAACAACAGGCAGGGTCAACCAATAATCAAAAGTCAGTTCGCATGCAACCTTACCTGGTATGCCATACCCTGCACATTATAAATCAACACAACACACGCAATGCACATGGCCGTTAGATGATGCAGTTCACCAATCACATGCTAGTCACGTCACAAGCGATCTCACCTGGCCATTCCACACCCTGCACGTTATCAATTCATGCGTGCGTGCCATAAATAATGATGTGATCACCTTATGCATAATCGGAACCAATGATACAATGTTTCTCATACACTCTAGCATCCACACGTGTTCCAATTATTACTGCCCCATAGGGCTACAACCGAGACGCAACGACGCTACGGCACCCTTCCTCTACAGAGGCGCAACCGTGCCCCAAAGACGTCAATGGATACTCTCCCAAGACGGCAATGCCCAAAAGAATGTCAAGGGATACTCTCTTAAGACGGCATGCCCAAAGAACGTCAAGGGATACTCTCCCGAGACTGCATGCCCAAAAAAAATGTCAAGGGATATTCTCTCGAGACGGCGGGTTCAGTTTAGCGATCATGCAAGCATACCGTCACAACCCACTTATTATCTTAAAGCATTAGCCAATGCACACATGTTTGTATATAAAACCTCAAATCATTTCTCATAAAAGCGGTCCATTTCCGGTGTCCCTTAGACAAATCGTTTTTCACTTTTTTGTAAAAATCACACTATTCAAGCGGATGTTAATGCAATGCCACATCCAATTCACTTCATATGATCAAGGCTCATGAAATTATACACATTTTTAGCTTCCGAATGAATAGTGCAATGAATAATGAAATTTCAGAATTTAATAATTAAATAATTAAATTCCGAAATTAAAATAATTAAATAATTAAATGCAGAATTAAGGCAAAACATGAATAATTAGCACATAACACACAATTAAGCCTAATTAAGCATAAATAAGCAAGATTAAGCTAAGCTAAACTTAATCAATTATCTAACCACCTATCTTAGAGTTAATGCACTTAATTAAACACCTTAATCATCCCTTAGCACTAATTAACCCAAACCCTAAGTAAGTTTAGGCACTAAATAAGGTTTAGGAGCTAAACTCACCCGTTAAGTGGGCCGGAGACGCGGACGCGGCAACGACGGAGAGGGCGACACTTGAGGACCTCGAGCATGACTCTCTAAGGTGGTCCCGGGTCAAAAATTACAGCAACAACCTTTGCTCAAACCCCAAACTCCAAATGACAGCACTGCAGTGGAAGGAGGCTGTTGGTCGGAGCAAAAACAAGCTGGCCGAAACTCCGGCGAGCTGGTGGCCGGCGGCTGGTGGTTCCAGGGGGTTAAGGGGGAGTTGTGTGTGGCTGATGTGGGCAATGGGTAGGCCAAAAATGGAGAGAAATGGAGGAAAAAGTGAAACTGCAGAGGGGATGCACTACAGTGACGGACGAAGGACCGCTGACTTCAGGCCGTTGTACAGGACGGCCGACGACTGGTTCCGGCGATCAGCCAACATAGCTGGTACGAATTTCCTGCACTGATCAGTTTGATAGGTGGCTCGGCCCGAGATTCCACCGGGAAGGCAATGAACAACTCAAATTTCAGTGAGAGGTCAAAAACAAAAACTGCAGAAATGCAAGGAGAAGCAAGGGGAAGAAGGGCTGCGATTTTTGTGTGATTAAGCTGAGTGAGAGAGGATTATTCAACAGCTAAAAACCCTTCATCAATGCCATTAATGACTGCTTCAATTTCCCAAGCACATGACCTCATCTTCTCTCTTTCTTTTGTCTCTTCCCAATAATATCTAGGGGCAAAATGGTTATTTCCACCTTGCACAATTCCCAAACTGCTCTTGGGCTAACAATGAAAGGCGGGCCTAGGAAACGGGCTAGGAAATGGGTAGGAATGGGCTCGGGAATTTGTTGAACTCGAATTGGCTCAAGTTTGGATAACGGGCTAGGACGGGTGAGGGGTCGATCGGGTTCAACGGGCTTGCTCGTTGTCTTAGTCTTCCACGGTAGCTGTCCCACCTTGGGCGTGAGGCCCTCACTGTTCTTGCTCACGTCCTCATAGGCTTGGTTTCTCGGTCCAAAATCCCTTTCTCAAAAACTCGGCTCAACCGGCACTGTCAACTATCGAGGAAACATCGTCTAAAAGTCCGTCCCGGACGTTCCCGAAAATTCGAAATCCAATCTTGGATTTTCATACCTTGTCAATTTCGCCCGAATGCCATTTTGGTACTACTCAGACTGACAGGCGGCTTTGAGGATCCACGCGTAACCGACTCGTGCCAATTCACGTTCAAGACTTCTCGACATATGGACGTCATTGACTGCATGAAATTACGAAGGATCGATTCTTATTTTAAAATACACGATTACCAAAGATCGACATAGGGCCGTTCGCGGATTCGATAACAGTAGATGGAATCACCCGTCGTCCCTTTATACTCTGTCTATGAATCGACTTCTAATCGTTCCTGAAATTGGCCTGCATATCTACAGGATCGTCCTTACGCAAGTCTCACGGTCAAGTCGTTTTCCCAGGTTAAGTTCTTTAGTCGCACGAGTTATGTTCTCATTAGCCTTTCCCCTCAAGGTCAGTATCTCATGAGTGATAAATTCCGAGTGAGATCAACCAACAATGCATTGGCGAAATTAATGTTCATTCCTCCCTTAAAGGACTCGAATTTCAGGACGTCACATATATTATGAAAGAATTCTACATAATTATTGGTAAATAATGTAGAAACACCAATAAGTGCGATCCAGATTCACTCGAGAGCCAACGTGCATCAAGTGATTAGGGGTTGTTTTCTTCTACAAGAAAGTACAAATACATTAACAAACTACTATCAAGCTAAAAACAAATATATTGCAAAATTAAGTCATGTAAACCACAATTATCGATGAAAAAGTTCTCCAGCTTTAAACTTTGTTGTTTAATACGAACAATAATAGCAATGGATCTTAAATGCAATATAGATAAATCGGCATAAGTACAGCGGGAGTGCCACAACTTGGCACGAAAGGACACTTAAGTGCCATAACTTACAAACAGTACACTTAAGTGCCATTTTTTAAAAAAAATGGATCACTTAAGTGCTAAGTGGTCGGAACCTTGCTGGAAATCCTATGTGGCATTTTTTATTAATTTTCTTGCCTACGTGGCTCGCCGGAAACACTAAATCGGTGAAAAATCAGCCAAAACGACGTCGTTTTGGGCGACGTGGATTTATAAAAAATTATTAATTAAATAATATTAAATAATAAAAAATATTATTACAAAATCGATTTTATTTATAAAAAAAAAAAAAGAAGAAGAAGGAGGGGATCGGTGAGGGCTGTGCAGCCCTCGCCACCGCCACCATCGCCGCCCCACCCTCGCCGGGAAGGGCTGGCGACGGTGAGAAGGGTCGGCCGGGGTTGTCGGGCCCCGGCCAGTGGCCGGCGACCCCAGCCGGCCTACGGCGAGGGTCGCGACCCTCCCCTTAGATCCGGCAAGGGTCGCCGGCCCTCGCCCGCCGGCCCCGCCCGGCCGCCCAGACCACGCCAGATCCGGCGATTGGGTTTCTCAATGGAATTCTTGAATCGATTTTCTCTTGGACGATCCGGTCTCTTTCCTTGGATTGGATCATTTGTCTGGATGCTTTAAATATTATTCTCATAGAAATTGATTGGGTGCTCTGTAGCCTCATCCGTAATCTGAATCTTTTTCTTTGCTTTTTCCAATACTTACACTCTTTGGATTTTGAACCTTCTTATACAATCTAGATAACATAATTAAGTGATCATACCATTCATTTTGGATTGTCAAAATTGAAACCGTTAGATATGGAGTTCGAAAGGTACAAACATTGGAAATCACTTCTCCATTGAGATAATATGAAATTGCTCAGTATCTCATTTACCCTAATGCGATGACGATCACATAGTGCATGTCTATAGAGATAAGCCATAAAAGCAAACGCCCCACAAATGCAGTGAACTTCAGTTCCCATACTACAATATTAAACCTAAAATTCAACAATTTTGGAGTTACTATTTTAATGATCACATTGACGCTCTTTTACTCTGAAAGTTGATACTACTCCACCTCTATGTACTTGAGTTACGTTAAACTATGGTAGCATCGTCTCAACTTTAAATAGAATCTTTTAAAGATGCTATGGGTATCTATGGAGGAGAGTTGCTTCTCATGATAACAATTGGTTTTCAACCAAGGTTCCGATTGTTTGGAATCATCAAAATCGGCACAAGCTTCTTTTTGATGCTTGTCTTTGAGTGCAAGCTCATATTTGGAGATCACTCAAGCATGTTTGTCTATCTACATAAGCATTCATTGTCTCATTTCTTTCGATAGTTGACAAGCTTACACAAAAGGTATTTTTCAAGTTTACTAGCACCCATTTTTCCCGTTCCTCCTACAATGTTCAAAACCAATCATTATCATGGCATCCATCTGCATCAATTGGCTCCTTCCAAGCAATTTCAAAGTCACTTACATATATGCTCATAAATTGTTCTGTCTATTGCTAACTTTATACCATTTTTATTTTTGAGAGAGAGAGAGTAAATTTTCGTCTAAAATAGGGACCGGGTGGGTCGGATCTCCGGATCCGGTCCAGGTGGAGACCAACCTGGGCTAACCGAACTGGGCCGAGACTTGGGCCTGGCTCCTATACCAAGCCCGGACTGACCAAAGCTCTAAACTACACATAAACCTAATTCCGTAAAGCCCAACTATCTAATATTAAACCTAAGCCCAGCCTGAATCCCATTTTCTACTCTAAGCCCACACTAAGCCTAGACCCAAATTTTTAGCCAGCCGGCCGGACCGAGAGCCAGCCCAGACCAAAGACCGACCAGCCCATCTTCCTTGATCTAATCTTTATTAAGATTACACCAAGCCCACGCTAAACTCTAAACTCCTCCGACAACCACCAAACGTAGTGGGCACAAACACTAATTTATAAACAAAGGCAAAACATGTTCAATCGGGTTGACCCGACAATCCCTTGACCCGTGAAGATAAACCAGTCGTATTGCAGGTGACGTCAGCTCGAATCGACCGGGCAGGTTTTGGGTCATTTGATCACATCCTCGAGTTGAACCAGGCCCAACTATATGCTCCCAAAAAGGTAGAAAACGTAGTATTTAATTTTTATTCTATTGTTTTACCTAACTTATCTTGGTTCCATGATTGAAGAAATTCATTTTTGGTGATATGAATCATGTTTTTTTTTTTCTGAAAAATCTTATAAACGTTTGTTTATAACTGTGAATATTAAAAAATGTGACTGCAAAGGTTAACTGTTCAAGTTTATATTGTTACTATTACCCATAGGTTAGCGTGTTATGCTTAAATTGTATTGTTGATCTATTAAGTTTGAAGTACCAAAGCTTAATTTGAATTAAGGCATGGCTGCCAATTTTTTTCCATGGGAAGTGCATGTTTTCCACTTTTGTTTGAAATACTGCCATGTTCACATCATGCATTACTAGCGTCAAAGAGTTTGAGATATTTTCATGACGTCGGATGTTCAGTCAAATTATGCTAGTCATAACAGTCCCTTGTCTTAGTGAAACCAAGCAATCAATGGCCAGGTCCAACGAGGCACAAATTCTATACAAGGTTTTTTTCATTTCACTAAAAAGTTTTGGTCGATGAAGAATTTGGTTTTATGGTATATGATAATAAGTGAATTCACTAAAGGTAGCTTGTATATTTAAACTTGACATGTAATGATAATGAACTGGATTCAATCTTTGCTTTATTTATTCCGTAATCCATTATAATATGCATTAAGTACCAAAAAAATAGTAAAGAAATTATGAAATCATATTTCTAATATAATATGCATTGATAGTGTTTTTTTGGAAATGTAGAGGAACACGAATATTATCAAGAGATGGCGGACAAAATTTCTGGGAAAGAAAGCACATGAGACTTGTCGAGGGGAAAGAAAGAAATCAATCAATCAATGAAATATAGGTCATAGACATAGGGTGACTTAATCTTCTCACTTGGATGTGCAACAAGATATTAAACATGATTTTCTCCTTACCGAAAGGAGATTGTTTTCCCCAATGTAAGTTTATTGTTTTTAGTCTAAGGAACGCTTTCCATCAATGGGCTAGCTCTCCATCAATCAAATAGGAAAAGTTACTTAAAAAGTCATAAACCTATTACACTTTAGCTAATTCAATCCTAAACCTTTTAATTGTTCCGATTGAATCATAATTATTTCACATTTTTTCAATTGGATCCATTCAACTAATTCTAACATAAAATCGCTAACGTCACAGGTTATTAGTCATAGACAAGGGCCGACCACCCTTACTGACCACACGCGAAGGCTAGCGACCCTCGTCAGCCACTAGGTAGGGGCTATAACCCTCGCCCATAGCCAGCGAGGATTGGCTAGTGGCCCACGTTTGGCTTGGAAGGAAAATAAAGAAAAAAAATAAAAATAACAAAATTACAAAAAAATTACAAAAATAATTCAAAATTTTTAAAACATTATGAAAATTGTCCATGTCAATATCAGTCGTGCCACATAAGATTGTTAGCATCCACAATAATGATCTCCGACTAAATTTGGCCAAATGAGCTCAACTAGCAAAACATAAAAAGATTTAAGACTCAATTGGCAAAATTGAATAGTTTATTATGGAATTGGCCAAAATATAACAGGTTTACGACTTTTTGGACAATTTTCTCCATCTAAACACTAAAAATTTTTAAAAAAATTTCGAAAAATGATTTTTCATCGAACAATCTTGTCATGGCCTTACTTCAAGGTGCACCACCTAGGGTTCGGCTAATAGATTATCAAGTCTAGACTTAGTTTAGGCTTTTTCAAATCCATACCAATTTGCAACTTATGATTTGAGTTCTTAATACACAAATGATGTTCAATAAGGACTAGCCACTAATTAGTTTATAGAGTGGAGCTTAAAAACCCAAGAAAAGTAACGGGAGATTTATTTTACCCTTGCAGACGGCAAACTAGAGATTATGAGCACAAAGAATTAGTTACACTAAATTTCTTTAATAGGTACTTTTTACGAAAAGATATTTAGCACGCAACTTGGAAGAATTTTATCAAAACAATTATTGTGCTAACAAGCCGTGATTCGGTCTGATTCTAATAAGATTACGCGTGCCCAAATTAGGTAACAATTTTATTCTATTTGATTTGAATATTTAATTACTAATTTTGGATTGATTTCATTATCTAATTGTGATATTAGAGATTTTAGACATCATCAAATTAGGGCATTATTGATAATAGTCAATTTAATTACTAATTTGATCCGTAAAGATTTTGGATTTTTTTTAATTACTTTGACTTAATATTGGATAAATTTTTGTGCATAAATTTTGTGATCATCTTTAATTTAACCTGTAAGGCGTTGGGCTATTTTTAAAATTTTCGCAATCTATTAGTTTGAAATTTCCGTGAATTGCGCTTGTGGATTAAGTGAGACTTTATCTTTTGTTCAGACAAATGCAATGTTCTAAAAATACCGAAAAAAAATTCATCTTAGAATGGATTACATTTCTTTTCCTAGTTCAAATTGCATGTTTAAATTAGGGCATTTTCAATTACGAATTTTGATAGGAAATACCAAAAATATCATGTGCATATGCTATGCCATCTCATGTGCATGTTATATAGTTTTTTAACTACATCATCATTATGCCATGCCATCATGCCACATCATTACACACCATCATCGCGCATGTCATCATGCCACGTCATGTGCCATATCATCGTCCATTTCATCACATATGCTATGTCATCATTTGCATGTCATTTAGTGATTCGATGTTAGGGTCATTAAACCAATATGCATGTTGTGCTAGGATAAATGCATATTGATTATTGCCCATCATTAGAATTAGGACACATAGTTGAATATCATCAATTTTTCTATGTCATTTCATTTAGAGTAAGCTCACATTGCATAAAGCTTAGTTTTCATCAAACAAGAAAACCCAAAAATAGTTGGTTGAAACTGTGTGGTGATTGGAAACCATATATAGAAGTTTTTCTTATTATCCTTGCAGATCCTCACATTGCTTTAAGGTGAGTACCCTTTCCTTTCCTTGCAATTTATTCACTGATTTGATCATTGGGTATTTTATTAATGTTTGCACACCCATGCAGTCATCTAACATGTTACGGATAGGTTAAAATGAATCTAACCTATGTGTTAAATATTTTTCCAATAAGAAGGACGATATCATAAGGATATTAAAGATATCTAGTGTAACCAAGTCCAATAACTCATTGAATCTCTAATTCATAAGAGTAATTTACTTGTGTCTTTAAAGACAGCTCTATTCGGGTGTTTCTTACGTTAGTTGCAGTGCATGTTTTAAAGTTAGAGCAACTCAACGTGAAAACAGCTTTCTTATATGATGAACTTGAAGAGAAAATTTATATGGGTCAACCAAAGGGTTTTCAATTTGAAGATAAGAAATATCATGTTTGTCTATTGAAAAATCTATATATAGCTAGAAGCAATCGCATAAATAGTGATATAAAATGTTTGCTTCGTTTATAGTGCAACTTGGCTATTGTAGGAGCAAATACAATAGTTGTATATATTTACGCAAACTTTCTAATGGCTCTTTCATTTATTTGTTATTATATGTTGATCGTGGCAAAAGACAAATCTAATATACAAAATTTAAAGCCACAGTTGAGTACTAAATTTGAGATGGAGGAATTTGGTGCGGTGAAAAAAATCCTAGGCATGGAAATTCGGCAAAATCGAAAAAAGGGAATATTATATCTTTCCCAAAAAGCTACATTAAGAAGTTATCAAATCATTTTGGCATGAAAGATGCCAAACCAATAAAAACTCCTCTTACTGCTTATTTTAGATTATCAACTAATTTATGTCCACAAACAGATGAAGAAATAAAATATATGTCACAGTGCTCCATAATTTATTGCAATTGCTAGTGTTATGTATGCCATGGTTTATACTCGACCTGATATTTCACATGTTGTTAGCATGGTAAGTAGATATTCATCACGCCCAAACAAAGTTCATTGGCAAGCTCAGAAGTGGATTTTGAGATATTTGAATGGTACTCCTTATTTTTGTTTAGAGTTTTGGAAGACTAGTGATATTTTGACAAGTTACATTGATTCTAATTATGTTGGTGACCTTGATAAGAGGAGGTCTTTGACTGGGTACATTTTTAATATTGGAGGTTGTGAAGTCGGTTGGAAAGTTACTTTACAACATACATTTGCTTTATCTACGACAGAAATAGAGTATATAGCTATTGCAGAGGTAGTTAAAGAGACCATATGATAAGAGGAGGTCTTTGACTGGGTACATTTTTAATATTGGAGGTCATGCAGTCAGTTGGAAAGTTACTTTACAACATACATTTGCTTTATCTACGACAAAAATAGAGTATATAGCTATTGCAGAGGCAGTTAAAGAGACCATATGATTAAGAGGCCTATTTAAAAAGCTTAGCGTCGATCATTGTGTGACTGTTGTCAATTGCGACAGTGAAAGTACTATACATCTTACTAAAGATCATATGTATCATAATAAGACAAAGCACATTAATGTACAATATCATATGGCTACATTAAGGTCTTGAAGATTGATACAGAAAACAATCCAGCTGATATGTTGATGAATCCCTTGCACATTGCCAAATACAAGCATTGCTTAGATTTGGTTAATATTTGCTACAGCTGAGTTTTACTGTAATGGGAGGACAAGATTGGTTGTTGTTGTTGAGTATGTCTTGAATTTCTTTTTTAATGGGCTTAGGCCAAGGCTTGGGGGCAATATAAATATTATTTTCTCTCAAGTTATTAGGTTAAGAAGTTGATATAAAAAGAGTCTTAATTTCTCATAGCCACCTTTTGTAATCCTTGAATTTCTATAGTGGATTTTGCTTCTCCTCTCTCCGTGATTTTTCCCGCATGGGTTTCCACGTAAATCTGGTTTTATTTATTCTTCTTAATTTTTATTTCATTATTATTTCTGCCTCCGTCATAACAAGTTCCCTATTTTGCATGATATAGATAGATCCATTAATACAAGGAGAAAAGGTTTTGAGAATAATAAATAATTCACCAAATCCCTCAATTCCTTTTTTTCTGTCCTGTTTCTATTCCTCCTCCTTCTGCCTATTCAATCTTACCGTGAAAATTGACTTTGTTTTCCCCTGCAAATGCGCACGTACGCATATCTCGAAGATTATGCCGATTTTCATTTTATCTGGCCAAAAATCTTGATGACATAAAGCTTTACTGTTTCAAATTTTGATCTAGAATAATCAATTTTTCCTAACTTGGTACACAAAATTTCGGCCACTGCGGGCTTAGGCCTATTAATCTAATTAAGCTCACCCCCCCCAAATAAAAGTCCATTAACTCAAACACAATCATATATGTTTAATATTATTAATGCAATTTTTTTAATATGCGAGTCAAAATTAATAAGATATTTTTATTAGGGGTTGGGGTCGACCCCTAATTTTTCTACTCAATGAATAATGGGTTGTCAAAATTTAGATGTCAACAACTTATCACAAAAAATTAAATCAATGATGATTTTGGATTAACCAAAATTCCATGGGAATATTTTCCCAGCAGAATGAGCACTCTATGCCCGTTATCTAGCGACTTTCGCGCGTTGAGTAGCGGGCCTTGGGTTCTCATATGGCCCCGAAAACGGTTCCAGAGCATGCTTGTTACCTTGGTATAAGCTTTAGGGGTAAAACTCGCATGTTTCTGACCTTGTACGGTTTAATTCTTGCCGTTATGGTTTGTTTGTACAAAACCATCATGTTTTGAGTCATTTAAATGTCCATACAAGCAATATTTAGAATATATTAAGAAGGAAAAAAAAATGATAAATAAAAAAGTGCACGACTAGAGGAAAAATTATGTTTAAACGATGAGTCTTTTTTTTTTTTTGCAATATTTGAATTCATGTTTATTTGCGCATTGTTATAATTTAATTATGATTAAAATTATAAATTTCGAGAAGAAAATTGTATGAAAAAATCCTAGGGATTGTGTAAGTCTACTTTATCTTGTTTTACTCCATGACTCTATGGTTATACTCTTTCTCAATTCTTCACATATTGGATGGTTAGTTTGGAGATAATTTGTCACGCCCCGAACCCTGGGCACGTAACAACCCCTTACCATGGTCAATTGAAAACGACGTCCCAGGACTCGTCAACAACCATTCATTTTTAGTCTTTCATTAAGTGTAAGCGGAAGGCGAATTATCCCCAGTCCAACAGACAATAAAACAATCACACAAGGATAGAGGGATAAACAACAAGATAACATAACTACTCATTTATACATTCATATTGGATTAACCCACGGATGATTGTTTTCCAATTTACAAGCCCGACTAAGGGGGCCGATCCATCCACTGAGCTTGACAAAAAAGAAATTAGGCTCGGCTAATCCAACTACAAAAAAAACCCTCGGTCCTTAACCACTATCACCCTAACTCGTCGAATTCAGGCTCCGTAGGGTCGTAGTACGGGTCGATCACTGGAGGAGCGGGGGCGGGGTTCTCCACTGCACCGTTAGGAGGGTCCAGCCCCATGGAATCCCAGTCGTCGTCTTGAGAGCCCCTACCGGGCGGTCCATCGAAACCTCGTAGGGGACCAATCAGCAGATCGTCCTATTGGATGTACCACGCTAGGAACCGATGGGGTATCCATTGCCCCGGTCCCTCATCCACCCAGATGGTGGTGACGTCCTTCTCATATAAATGCACCCGACTCGGGAACTGGTGGTGCTCACAATGGTCTCCTAGTCCTGGGGGACCCCAAACCACACTAGCTGGGATGCCATCCTAAGGGCCTGAAAGTGGTTATACAATAATCAGTGAGATATAAATCTTAGCAAGTTCTTCCCCTAAGCATCGGTTAGTACACCAACTAGACCTGGGGTATCTCTCCAGAACCACCGCTCATGCAATCCAACCATACACAACTAGCAGTCAGCTAATAAATAACAGACAGGGTTAACCAACAATCAAAGGTCAGTTCGCATGCAACCTTACCCAGTATGCCATACCCTGCACATTATATATATATATTAGCATAATACACGCAATGCACATGGCCGTTAGATGATGCAGTTCACCAATCACATGCGAGTCACGTCACAAGCAATCTCACATGGCCATTGCCACACCTTGCACGTTAGTAATTCATGCGTACATGCCCTAAATAATGATGTGATCATCTCATGCACTTTGGCATCCACACGTGTCCCGATTATTATTGCCCCACAGGGCCACAACTGAATTCCTGCCGGTGTCTATTGGTGCAACTACATTAGGGGATACTCTCCCAAGACAGCTTTCCCCAAAGGATGTCAAGGGATACTCTCCTCAGACTGCATACTCAAAGAACGTCTAGGGATACTCTCCTGAGATGACATGTCCAAAGAACGTCAAGGGATACTCTCCCGAGACGGCATTTTCCAAAAAATATCAAGGGATATTCCCCCGAGACGGTGGGTTCAGTTTGGTGATCACGTAAGCATACTGTCACAACCCACTTCTCATAAAAATGGTCTATTTCCAGTGTCCTTCGGACAATTCACCTTTTTCCCATTTTTATGAAAATCATACAATTCATGCGAATGCTCATACAATTACACATTCGATTCACTTCATAAAATCAAGACACATGAAATTACACATTTTAATTTCGAATAAACAGTGCATGAATAGTGAAATTTCAGAATTTAATAGTTAAATAATTAAATTCCGAAATTAAAATAATTAAATAATTAAATTCCGAAATTAAAATAATTAAATAATTAAATTCCGAAAATTAAATGCTTAAATACTTAAATCCTTAAATGCATAAATTAAATAAATCCTTAAATTAAACAATTAATCACATTAATCAAGCAATTAAGGCAAAACATGCATAATTAGCACATAACACTCAATTAAGCCTAATTAAACATAATTAAGTATAAATAAGCAAGATTAAGCTAAGCTAATTTTAATCATTTATCTAACCACCTATCTTAGGGCTAGTACACTTAATTAAACATCATAAATAACCCTTAACACTAATTAATCCAACCCTAAGCAAGTTTAGGCACTAACTAAGGGATTAGAGGCTAAACTCACCTGTTAAGCGGGCCGGAGACGCGGATGTGGCAGCAACGATGGCGACAGGGGCGATACTCGAGGACCTCAAACATTGCACTCCAAGGTGGTCCCAGGGTTGAAATCACAGCAACAGCCTTTGCTCAAACACCCAACTTCAAAAGACAACATTGCAGTAGGAGGAAGCTACTAGTTAGAGCAAAAAGAGATTGGCCGGACCTCCGGCGAGCTAGTGACCGGTGATCGGTGGCTCCAGGGGGTTGAGGGGGAGTTGTGGGTGGTTGGTGTGGGCGGTGGCTTGGTCGAAAATGGAGAGAAATGGAGAAAAAGTCGGAGCTGTACAAGGGTGTGCTATAGTAGGCGGACGGCGGACCGGTGACTTTCAGCCGCCGTATAGGACGGCTGACGACTACTTCTGGTGATCAGTCGATGCAAGCTAACGAAATTTATGTGCTGAACAGATTGGTGGGTGGCACGGGCCGAGATTCCAATGGTAAGGTAATGAACAACTCCAATTTTGGTGAGAGGTCAGAAGCAGAAACAGCAGGAAGACAAGGGAAGCAAGGGGAGAGAGGGGCTACGATTTTTGTGAGCTGAAGAGGAGAGAGAGAGAGAGTGTGTAATGAGCTGCTAAAAATCCTTCATTAATGGTATTTATGGCTACTTCAACTTCCCATGCATATGACCTCATCTTCTCTCTCTTCTTTTATCTATTCCCAATAATATCTAAGGGCAAAATGGTCATTTCCATCTTGCACAATTCCCAAACTGCCCTTGGGCTGAAATTGAAAGGTGGGCCTAGGAAATGAGCTAGAAAATGGATAGGAATGGGCTTGGGAATTTGTTGGGCTCGAATTGGCTCGAGTTTGAATAATGGGCTAGGAAAGGTAAGGGGTCGGTTGGGTCCAACGGGCTCGCTTGTTTGTCTCGGTCTTCCACGGTGGCTATCCCACCTTGGGTGTGAGGCCCTCACTGCTCTTGCCCGGCCTACATCTTCGTAGGCTCGTTTCCTCAGTACAACAATCCATTTTCTTAAAACTCGGCTCGACTGACATTGTCGAATGTCTAGGAAGCATCGTCCAAAAGTCCATCCCGGACGTTCCCGAAAATTCGGAGTCCAATCTTGGATTCTCATGCCTTGTCAATTTTGTCCTAATGCCATTTTGATACGACTCAAACTAACCGGTAGTTTCGAGGATTCACGATTATTCCCCCTCAAAATGGCTTGAATTTCAAGACGTCACATAATTAACTAATTATAAACATAAATTTTTAAAAAGCCAAGTTGAAAGTAGATATAAGTTGGCTTATTTGTTGAATAAGCATCATTGTGTCGAGGCAATGGTTATCGTGACAAATGCTTCAAACACCAAATTTTGTCCTTGTACATAGGAGAACACCCCCTCAGTAAGCCCTTGCGGGGTTCTACTTAAGGTGGAGATCACTATGAGCTTCTAATCTATGTCGAGCAGGTAAAGGTCTGCATAATTTTGAACTAACACCCCCCCCCCACCATCATATTGTGCTATCTTCGTGATGCATGATTCAATATGGATGAAACTATGTTGAATTTGAAATGTAATCTCAAGCTGCTGACATGATGTACAATCATCACTAGTGGTGGAGATCACTATGAGCTTGCAATCTATATCGAACGGGTACAGGTCAGCATAATTTTGAACTAACCCCATCATTTTGTGCTATCTTCGTAACGCATGATTCAGTATGGATGAAATCTGTTGAATTTGAAAAGTAATCTCAAGCTACTGACATGACATACAATCATCACTAGCGATGAGAATCAAATCTTTCACTAGCAACAAGTATGGCGATATAAGGATTACATATACCTATAGGTCACCCAATACATTTAATTGTATCAATATATTTGAGCAGATTGAATATAGCGATTGGTACTTTGTTTTTTGTTGAAACAACGAGTTGCATTACTAACCTAAAGATAAGGGATTACAAGAGAAATCGAATCAAGACAATAGAATTAACACGTGGGATTGAGGTGGATTGGCAATCCAATTCATTGTAGAAAATATGCACGATAGGCCTTGACTACCCAGTTTGCAGCCTTATTTTATTCTCGCATGATAAATCTCAGCACAACATCTCCTAACTAGGCCATCAAGGAAGCACAATCCATTATAATTTTCACTAGCTAAATTTCAGGGTGAACGGGCCTAAGTTTCCTTTGCCTTTTATAATAGATGCAACTGAAAATGATGAACCCCACGAGGATAGTGGTGCCAACCACTCCTCTTGCAATACATAGGAGGATCCATCTCTTCATACTATTCGGTTGTGATGGTCCACTGTAGAGCTCCGTATCAGGAAAGAAATTACCTAAATCAGGAAAAAAAAACAAAGTTTCGATTGAAATAACTAAACTAAATTTTTCCTGGTGAATATAGAATGTCTAGACTTAGGAGACTACTATTCCTATTTGCACAGTACTACAAAATCTCTAGCATTATTATGTATCATGTTACACATTCGTATATGTATGAGTGAATACAATGTCGATCCTATATGAGCATTCCTCCATGCATTTAGTAAATCATCATGTGAAAAATCTAGTACGGAGAAAATGACATGGAACTTGCAAATGCAAAAAATCATTATACACATGGTCATTGCCTTTTTTCTAGCATAACATGGGGAATATGAACCTTTGGTTCAATTAATCTACACAACACATGCAATTGCTTGATCCACATTCATTAGTTCTTCCCAATGAAATAAGTTGGATCGTTTATGCTCATGGTTTGTGATACGAAATAGCTTTTCACTAAAACTGCAGCTTACTAACTTACTACACGTACAAGAAAATGACAAAGATTACAGTTCATAAGGAGTAATGGAAATTATATGAAGCATGAAAGAATGATTATTAAGTGCCATTGGTATCTTTGGAGTTAAAACGGTATTGAGAGAAATTAAAGATAACAAAGATCCAATCGACTTGGACTCTAAACAATATGAGCAGCTTAATCCACATAATCAACATCAATTAAAACAGAAATCGATTAACTTACCCATGATAAGGAGAACTCTAACGTCGACTACCGCTCCAAGGAGGAGGAGGAGGAGCCTCTGTCCTCTTTTGGACGAAATGCCCCGCTTTTTTATAGTTAGAAGATTAGATCGAGGTCTCTTCCTCTCGTGCACGCAAGAACAATAATAGCACTCAACATATAGTGATCCAGAGAAATCTTAGAGTTTCGTGTAAGGTATGAAAAGGAAAAAAAGAGAGAAATATTTGTAGTGATCCATCGAAGCATAGGGACTTCAGAAGACGCACTGAGAGAGAGAGATGGGTTGAAACCACCTTTGGTTCAGGTTATCCTCTATTGCAATTAATCCTCGAGCAAGTTCGCATTAATGCTCAAGAAAGGATTCGAATTGGACGCTCGACACGTGGGAGATGTCCAATTTTCTCTTTTATCATTTCATTCGCAATCTTACCGTCAACGAAAAAATTATGTTTACTCATTTACCCCTTCATATAGTGGAATTTTTGCTTAGTGAACGTTACCCCTAGTAATTATGACATCCCATAGTCTCTCTTTAATTGAAACTGGCCCTATTAAGTGATTCATAAGTCATCACCCAATCCCAAATGGTCACTACATTATAAAGTTATTAAGCATACTCTTATTGGGGGTTTAGCTCACTTGAAAAGAATTGGCTCATTATAGATGATATGAGAGTAAGAGCTCATTTAGTAGATGCACAATTCATGGATAGACTAAGCCTCCATCTAACGAGTACAAGAAGTGATTGTTGAGAGAGAGGGTTCGAACATGGTCTGACTTCTAGTGGGCTTCTTAGATGGTAGAGGGGACATGAATAAACTGAACCACATATTGAATAAGGGGGAAGTTCATTGGGTGGTACGAGTTGACATTGACAAGAAAATCAATTCTCCTTTCATGCATTGACCTCATGTATCGGGTCGAGTAGTTATAGTAGTTGTAGCCTCAATCTAGAGAATTAAAAGGGATGCACATAATTAGTAATAAAGATGTAGAATAATAATTTTTTGTTGAATTGATTGAAGGAACTTCCTTGGACATGTTATACCCTACAATAGCCTCCGGGACCTTCATAATTACACAATAGCCACTCGTTTCCTAGAATCATAGTAGTATTTGAAATCGTAAAAAGGGAGATTTATCCACCCATTTAGATACTTCTTTGGAAGGACATAAGAGTTCACCATTTGCATTAATCCACTGTAGTTTTCAAAAGAATGCTGCATGTCTGAAATAACCATCAAGCTTATGACCCCTACCCATTGAAGGACAAACTCCATTACTTCCGGCTAAGCCAATTCCTCCCCAAGCTATATATATATAGCTCCTTTGGCCAATAACCAATTATAGTCGGAGGATATCCAAGCATCAGCCACTAGTATTCCAGTTGTACGATCTTGATTATAAGTCAATCTATTAATTAGGTTTTTTATGCAAAAGGGATTGATTTCTCTCAATGAAATTTCAATTCACAAAACCTCAAATCAAATGAAACACTAAATTATGGAGATAGCTACACAATTATCCTCAGTTTGACGTTAACTATCCATTGAAACCACACGATAACTTCCTTGAAATTAACCCCAAAAAATGAGAGCTTTCATCCAAAGATGAGCTTTTGAGATATATTATTTGATATGTTTTAAGGAATAGTCTTTGGTTGCTCGTGCCTGCATTGGGCATTGATAATTTTAAACACAAATGTCCAACATGGAATAATATTAGCCTCTATCTTATAGGCTATTCTTTCCTCCACTTTGGTTGGTGGAAACTCCATCCATTCTTACCTCCGATCGATGTGTAACATGTCGTGGACATCACCCGCCTAGCAGAAGACTAATCAACAAACTGGTTGGAGGAAGTTCTTTCCAACTGGGAAAAGAGGAAGATGCGACCTTTCTCTCAAATGCTACGTACATGATGACAAGATTTCCTCTACCACCGATTGTAGAAAGTCCTCTAACCACTCTTCTGGTTGAGTAATCATAAAATGTGTAGACGTAACCCATCTTTATTTTTATTCAATTTTACATGTGATGTTTATATTGATAACCTATGAATCAAAGACCTAGTTTGATAAGGGAATGGAGGAAAATTAAATTAACATACATATTCTTTGCGAACACTCATTAATCAACGATCAATAACTTGCATAGGCTCAAGAGAATAACAATTTTGTATCGTTGAAATGATTAGCTTATCCAAATTGATGATGTGTACAACTAATTTCTTTATATGGTGAGATGTGTCTACTTTAAAGATATTGTCAGTAATCAACCTTAGGTTGATAGCAAATGCACTCAAAAGACTTACTGCATCATTAAAGTTAATGGGTCTAATGAATTTTTATAACGAATTTATTATGATTTATCTAGAATGGTTAACATAAAGCTATTACTTAATGAATTTAATAATCTAAGCTAGCATCCATAAATATTAAACATACTTATCTTTCATAGTAGGTCTAGTGATAGGCGTGGATAAAAAGCATAAGTACGGAACATAAGTAATTTCGGGGAAGATCAAAATGTATATTGTGTTATACTTAAATAAGTTTTACGTAATCTTATCTTAATTGTAAACTGAAAATTTTCAATTGTGGTTAATGTAAGTTGTATCCTAGGTTCCACCAACCTAGAACTCGGAACCTATTTATCGAAACAAGTTCTTTAATTTTTGAAACCTGAAACCTATCATATATACCTTAAAACTTGAGATTGGACAGATTCCTATTGGTCCAATTCTCATGTTTCAAGTTTTATCCTAAAACCATGCTCACCCCTACTCAACACATTCTTCAAGATTTACTAAATCCTTAAACAATCCACATTTGCATGTACCCAAACATGTTTGCTAGCAAACAAAAGGAAAATAAAAATGGAACATATTTTCATGCTCACCTAAAAAAACAAAAGCTAAATCAACCTTTGTAGATCGCGACACTCGCTACTAGCGACACATTTGGTCTCATCGCTAGTGATTACTGTACAGCATGTGAGCAATTTGAGATTATTTTTCAATTTCAATACAATTTATTTATATGAGAATAAGTGTTACGAAGATGACACCATATGATTTTGTTTCAGAATTATGCTTACCTTTTCAATTTGGATCAGCAGTTTAAATTGATCATCCCCGTAGGGAGAAGCACGCAATTGTTCATTGACAGGTACTCTCTCATATATAAGGAAAAAAACAGAACAAAACAAGTTGTAGCATTTGTCACGGTAACCATTGCCCTATCACAATAATGTTCATCGACAAATAAGCCAACTTAGATCTAATCTTGTGTTTATGTGTGTTTGATTCAGATTGATTTTAAGTGTATGCTTATGTAATTTAATGCAAACTATCATCAATTTAGTTGTGGACGAAAGCAATCATACGATTTCATTTTGGAATTATTGAATTATTCTTGGCGATATGGTTGATTTGGACCATCAATTCAATTGTGGAAGGTCCAAATTAACCCAAAAAACAAAGAATCAAAAGGATTTGTTGGTTTCGCAAAAAATAATTTTCAGAAAAGCGTTATCCGAATTTTTCAGCATTTATTTCATGGAACATAAACTGGTCAAGGAAAATATTTTCCATCGACTAAAAGAAGTCTCCTCAAATAGGGAAAAATATTTTCCACTTTTCAAATAGAGGAAAACATTTTACTTCCTCAATTTCTCTTATATCACACCCATTGGCCTCCATTTCTTTCTTCTTCTTCTTCTTTTTTTTCAAGCTCGCAAATTTGGTGAGGCTTGAGCCTCGATGATTTGGTGAGACTTGAGCTTGCAAAGCTCTGGCGAGCCTCGGCGGGCAAGCCCGAGTTCACTGGAAGCTCTTCGCCAATCGTCGTTGTGCCTAGTGATTGGTTGAAGAAGAAAAAGAAAAAAAGATTTACAATAAAATATAAATAATTACAAATTCAATTTTTACAAAAAGAGGAGAGCATAAACGAAAATCAAATGGGATTTTCCATACTGAGCTACAAAAAACATTTTCTAGCTCATTTTCAAGTTTCAGCCAAATACCAGAAAATATTATCATTTTTCTAGAAAATGACTTCCTGGACAATATTTTTTAGAAACGCTACATTTTTTTGTAAAATGAACAGAGTCTAAATTAACAAAATTATGTTGTCCTTGTGAAAAATCACGCACGTTAGGAACCTAACTCCCCAATTTCTCATGATGTATCCTCCTCTTTATGGAGGTAAATTGAGAAGAAGAAAAGGGACGGAAACAACAAGGGCAAACGAAAATTTTAAACATTCATTGGCACAAACAATAACATTTATAAACAAAGATAAAACATGTGGCGACCCAGACCCCAAGAGTGGGCAGTATGGCCTGGACGACAGGGGTGGCTGCACCGGCGGGTGTCTGTGACCAAAAGTAGGTGAGGCTAAGCACATATCTCCTTGTCCCACATCGCTTAGGGGGGAGTCCTGAGCCAATTTATAAGACTTGAGTTTTCTACTCTGCATGACGCGTTTCACACAAGCTTCCGTTGTGTTGAGAATAAAGCCTTCAAGGCGAGACCGTATCTAGATGGCGATGTGTCCTCATCCGTGTAGTAGGCCCAAAGAAGACATTATTGGGTTGAGCTGAGAGATGGCAATGCGGCTACGCCTCTAATCTTAAACAACGCGTTTTAAACCCCCAAAGCAAGTAATATTATATACCGATAGTTTCCAAGTCCTTAAAAAACATATTGAATTGGGTTGAACCGATGATCCCTTGACCTATGAAGATAAGTCAGTTCATCTTGCAGGTGATGTCTGCTCGAAATGACCAAGCAAGTGTTGGCCATTTGACCACGTCCTCCAATTGAACTAAATCCAACTGTACACTCCCAAAAAGGTAGAGCAACGTTGTATTTAATTTTTATTTTAGTCTTTTGACTTACTTATCTCGGTTCCATGATTGAAAAAAATTCATTTTTGGTGATACGAATCATGCTATTTTTTCTTGAAAATCTTATAAATATTTGGCTATAGCTTTGAATATTAAAGAATGCGATTACAAAGGTTAATTGTTCAAGATTATATTATTACAATTACCTATAGGTTTAGCATGTTATGCATAAAATGTAATGTTGATCTATTAAGTTTGAGAATGTGAAAGTTAGGGATCGGGTTATATTTTTGTCACTTAACGCTCAAATAAGTTCATGGACACACTAGAACCATATTCGACCCAACAAGGATGGGAAATCAGCAGTGGGACTAGAGACTTTGGACAAAGTGCGAGTTTGCACAAGCTTTTAGGATAGCGGAGGGAGCATGAAATAGTCGGACCACAAATTGAATTAGGGAATATCGCTAGGCTACATGAGCCAACAAAGACAAGAACATTAGTTCTTTAAGAGGGAAAGTTCGTGGCATCACAAACCCCACATTAGTTGGCAAATTCCCTATGAGTAATTCATAAGTCAACATCCACCCCAAAAGATCATCACCTTGTATCAGTACTCTTTTTGGGATTCGACCCACGAGGACCCAGTCAGGTTGTTAGCCATGATCTCAAGAATTAAAAGGGATACAGATAACTAGTAACAAGGATTTAGAATTATAAAGTTGCAGCTTTGCTTATTGAATAGTTCAAGATAACTTCCCCTGGACTTGTTACAACTTACAATAACCTCCGGGACCTCCATAAGCAATCCAATGGCCAAATGTTCGTCTCAAAACCTTGCGATGGTATTGCAGATCATAGACCTTGGTCTTATCCACCCATATAGATACTTTGTCCGAAGGAAGTAAGGGCACACCATTCGCATCAATCCATTGTAGTCTTCGAATGAACGTTGCGTGTTTGAAATTACCATCAGGCTTGTGACCGCTACCCATCGGAGGACAAAATCCATTACTTCCGGCTAAGCCAACTCCTCCCCAAGCTACATGTCGTGAACCATCTTTGAGATATAAAAATAGCTCATTTGGCCAATAACCTATTTTAGTTTGATCATCAAAAAGTATCAGCCACCAATTCCCAGTTTTACGGTCCTGATAAGAAGGGAAATTCGTTGATAAGTTTTTTACAAATTGACGAAATTTCGAATGATAAACCTCAATCAATCTAAATGAAACATTAAATTATGGAGATAGCCACATGATTGTTCTCAATTTTAGGTTAATTGTTCATTAAAATCACATAATATCTTCTATGAAATTAACCGAAAAATGTGAGCTTTCCCTTAAAATATAAGGTCAAAATATGTCATTTGGTATGTTTCAAGAGTACGACAAATGTTATGAATCTTATATTTGTTTGGCATTTGTGCTTGCATTGGGCATTGATTGTATTTAACACAAATTTGTAGCTTGCAGTTGAGTTAGACTTTCTATTAGGGGCAACATTTTCCTCAAGCTTCCTCAATTCTTAACTCTGATTTACGTATACAAGTTTGCACAACATCCGCATACGAACTTAGTTAAATATATTCATTTGTATATAAGTGTACACATGGGTGATTAAAACATATTGAACAATGAATTATTTCAAAAAAGATCAAAATGCATTTGATTTAATATGATATAAGTTTTACATATTCTTATTATTATTTTGAATTGAAACTTTTTAAATCGTGGTGCCTTTCTAATTTGTTCTACGTTTGTTGAAGTAAGTTGTACGTAATCTTATTTTGGATTACAGTTTCATGTTGGATTGTAGCACGTGAGCAATTTGAGATTATTTTTCAAATGTGGATTCTTACGAAGATTATGGAGTTCGTTTCTCAATGATGCTTACCTGTTCAATTTGGATCAGAACCTCATATTGAACTCCACCATAGGTAGAAACAGGCAATGGTTCATTGAAAGGTAGTTCCTTATCTACAAGGACAAAACCTGGACAAAGCAAGTTATAGCACCCGTCACGGTAACCATTGCCCTGTCACAATAATGTTTATCAACAACTAAGTCAACTTAGATCTAATTTTGTGTTGGGTTTTTAAGAAATTAGATGAATAATTAATTAATAGTATGCAAAACTAACCGTCCAGTATATGAAGAACCGAGAAAGACTATCACCATAGAGTTGTGGGGAAACCTAGTAAAACAAGAGAAAATAGTAGACTTCATACAATTCTTAGGATTTTTCCATCCCAATTACCTTCTCAATGCCAATAAATTTAATCACTCACCATCCAACCGGCTGCAATCATGCTAATATGATCTTTAGGGCCCGTTTCAATCCATAAGTTATGTGAACTGAATTGGTCATGCGCAACAGTAATGTTATAGGTGGATAATCTCCCATAAACTCCATATTTAGTATTTTCCGTCATATCTTCATTCAAAGAAACCACCTGTAAATGACATCATATATATTAAACTTCTCGATCAGGGAAAAAGTTCAAGTGGTGTTTTAGCAAGATTCGAGTCATGTTGTTTTAAACCAGGGCTAATTGTGCTTGGTCACTTGAAACCACTTTCACGCATGAGTCATGTTGTTTTCATGATTATCTCTTATGCTGAAATGTCTTTTCTTTATTCCAAATATACCCTTAAAGAAAATACAAACCGTGCAGGTGTAGAGACAAGACATATAGGCACGCACATACCTAGAGAGAGAGAGAGAGAGAGAGAGAGAGTACGTGTTGATTAGATTGAAGAGCATCCTGCCCTGCAGCTGTTGAGGATGGCATCCTTGGTAAGGCTCTCGCCCTGATCAAATCTTTCTTTGTTATTCGAGGAATCGGTACAGTTCCAACCGGACATGATTCTTTGTATCCAAATTGTATAGACTTTGTACGCGAAAAATTCCCACCAAAGCTAGTTAAATGTAACGTCGGTTCTTTCTACAAGAAAAAAGACACAAATTATAGAATGCCAAGTAGAATGCTTTAGGCAAGATGCTTTTTTTAATTAAAGGAAAAATCGAAGAAGCATCACCTGAACTTTATGATTCTTCAACAGAGGATGTTGTAGCGATGGTTGTTTATCAATATCAATACAATTGATGGTATCGCCCACTTTGGTCTACATAGAAACATCAAACATGATTAACAGTTGGTCGAACATATGATGCTTCCGTGAAACTTAATTAAGAATATAAATGGCAGCGACATTATAGAAATCCAAAAAAATCAGAGCATTGGCAAATTGTTAAGAGAGATTATTACCACGAACGTCTTAACCGGTGGCCTGTTCATCATCTTGACCTGTCTTTCCAACTCTATGTCTTCTGAAATGTTTCCCACCTCGCACAGAGAAACACCGAAGAATACGAACATCAATGGCAAGAGTTTCATTCTGTACTGCATGGTGGTGAAGGAGCTTGGAGATCGTTTTAATAAGCAGCACTTGGGCTACACATGCCTATATACTGTGGAAGTCACGACAAACCCGTTTTGTACTTTGGTCAAATTTAACAGCCTTGTCCGCTTATGGAGATCAACAACATGCTTAAAGGTTAATAATCCTTCATTTATTCTCTATCCACTTTATTCCCTGGCGCAACATACGTAAAATATGTTGAACTAGCTTTCTTAACTCGTCAAAAATCAAATGAGTTATATATCATATGGCAGCAAGAACCCTAAATTTCGGAAAAAATGGGACCTTTGATATTCATGCATTCTCTTTCGATGGATTTTGTGCAAGAGCGACATCATGAATTGACCCAAAGAATGCATCTGTTTGGCTTGTTATATATCTAATGGTAAATCGGTAATGGCACGTAGAGAAAAAGAGAAAACTAGTTAAAGAGGACATTGTGAGTAGATCCTCGTACCAAATAGGCAATGCATTTAACATATTAAGTCTAAATTCGCGTGTTAATCTATCATGACAGTTGTCTTTGCTAACAACGAGGAAAAAGGGGGGGGGGAATAAGGCATTAAAGAGTCGCGTGTTATGTTTACAGTGAAATAAGGCATGGTTTCCATTTTTTTTCCCCTTGAGAATGCATTATTGACACTTGTCTTCGAAATTCTACCACGACGGTTCCTTGACCGACTGAAATTTTGTACAATGGAAGTGAGCAATCATCTTCTGTTTTTTCCCAATATCATACTATTTAAATATTGTTTCTACATGATATATGTTTCCCACCTCGCACGAGAGAAACACCGAAGAATACGAACAACAATGGCAAGACTTTCATTCTCAGTATTGCATGGTGGTGAAGGAGCTCGGAGTTAAGGTTAATAAGCAAAGTGGTTGGGCTAAAACAGGCCTATATATTGTGAATGATATGACGAATACGTTTTGTACTCCGGCCAAATTTAACGGGCGTCGTTCATATTAATTGTCTACCCACTTATTTCCTAGTGCAACATATGTGAAATACACCAAGCTAATTTTGTTAATTTTCCCTAAATTTGTTTCCGTTTTCAGGCATTAAAGAGTCGCGTGTTATGTTTACAGTGAAATAAGGCATGGTTTCCATTTTTTTTCCCCTTGAGAATGCATTATTGACACTTGTCTTCGAAATTCTACCACGACGGTTCCTTGACCGACTGAAATTTTGTACAATGGAAGTGAGCAATCATCTTCTGTTTTTTCCCAATATCATACTGTTTAAATATTGTTTCTACATGATATATGTTTCCCACCTCGCATAGAGAAACACCGAAGAATACGAACAACAATGGCAAGACTTTCATTCTGTATTGCATGGTGGTGAAGGAGCTCGGAGTTAAGGTTAATAAGCAAAGTGGTTGGGCTAAAAAGCCTATATATTGTGAATGATATGACGAATACGTTTTGTACTCCGGCCAAATTTAACGGGCGTCG
Organism: Corymbia calophylla; assembly: GCA_014182845.1. Classification (NCBI taxonomy): domain Eukaryota; kingdom Viridiplantae; phylum Streptophyta; class Magnoliopsida; order Myrtales; family Myrtaceae; genus Corymbia; species Corymbia calophylla. Next base: position 18,023,211 of record CM024696.1, read on the forward strand.
TTCATATTAATTGTCTACCCACTTATTTCCTAGTGCAACATATGTGAAATACACCAAGCTAATTTTGTTAATTTTCCCTAAATTTGTTTCCGTTTTCAGGCATTAAAGAGTCGCGTGTTATGTTTACAAAGTGAAATAAGGCATGGTTTCCATTTTTTTTTTTTCCCCTTGAGAATGCATTATTGACACTTGTCTTCGAAATTCTACCACGACGGTTCCTTGACCGACTGAAATTTTGTACAATGGAAGTGAGCAATCATCTTCTGTTTTTTCCCAATATCATACTGTTTAAATATTGTTTCTACATGATATATGTTTCCCACCTCGCACGAGAAACACCGAAGAATACGAACAACAATGGCAAGACTTTCATTCTGTATTGCATGGTGGTGAAGGAGCTCGGAGTTAAGGTTAATAAGCAAAGTGGTTGGGCTAAAACAGCCTATATATTGTGAATGATATGACGAATACGTTTTGTACTCCGGCCAAATTTAACGGGCGTCGTTCATATTAATTGTCTACCCACTTATTTCCTAGTGCAACATATGTGAAATACACCAAGCTAATTTTGTTAATTTTCCCTAAATTTGTTTCCGTTTTCAGGCATTAAAGAGTCGCGTGTTATGTTTACAGTGAAATAAGGCATGGTTTCCATTTTTTTCCCCTTGAGAATGCATTATTGACACTTGTCTTCGAAATTCTACCACGACGGTTCCTTGACCGACTGAAATTTTGTACAATGGAAGTGAGCAATCATCTTCTGTTTTTTCCCAATATCATACTGTTTAAATATTGTTTCTACATGATATATGTTTCCCACCTCGCACAGAGAAACACCGAAGAATACGAACAACAATGGCAAGACTTTCATTCTGTATTGCATGGTGGTGAAGGAGCTCGGAGTTAAGGTTAATAAGCAGTGGTTGGGCTAAAACAGGCCTATATATTGTGAATGATATGACGAATACGTTTTGTACTCCGGCCAAATTTAACGGGCGTCGTTCATATTAATTGTCTACCCACTTATTTCCTAGTGCAACATATGTGAAATACACTAAGCTAATTTTGTTAATTTTCCCTAAATTTGTTTCCGTTTTCAGGAAATCTATTGATTTAGATCTTATGGCAATAGTAAATCCAAATTTCCGCAAGAGGAATCTTTGATATTCATATATTCTCTTTTCATGGATTTTGTGCAAGAGGTACTTATATAATTAATTTTATCTTGCGGTAATAGTAGTAAAGAGAAAAACTATTTAAAGATAAGAATGTTCAATATTCAAATGCAAAGTGAACTAGTTTGAGACTTATATCGTAAGGATACTGCGATTAGCTCATTATACCATAGTGGCAATTTTATTTGACAAATAAATCTATCACGAGAGTAGTCTTTACTACCAACAGAAGCCAAAAAAGAAAAAAGAGAAAAATGCATTAAAGTGTTGTGAGTTATGGTCCTTATGGGGCGAAGACGAACAAGGTCTAAAGCTTACCTTAAAATAAGGCATGGCTGCCATTTTTTTTCTATTGAAAATGCATGTTTTCCACTTGTCCTTGAAAATCTGCCTTGTTCACATCACGCATATATACTGTCAAAGAGTTCAATAAATTTTTCGCAACAGTCCTTTTCGTCCTACTAAAACCAAGCAATCAATGACCATGTCCAAAGCTTTGAAGAAATTGGCAATCATTTTTCACCTTTTGGGACAATTTTTCCCTTAGTTTGTCTTTTCACGTCTCTATTTCATTAGATTATTCTTAATAATTATTCAGGCACTAACACCTAATTGTACTTTGAAAAATATTTTCTGATATTTCAAAAAGGAGGTCATTTTCTTGTATTTAAGCATAGATTTTCTGAAAGTTTCCTAAATACGAACAGCAAGGGCAAGACTTTCATTTTGTATCGCATGGTGGCATAGGAACTAGTGGATTTTGTGTTAACAAGCAGTGCTTGGGCTACACAGGCCTATGTACTTCCAAAAATGTGGTCTTCGTCCCTAATTACTTTCTATCTACGTCTATTTTAAACAATGTTAATCTTTAACGTCTGGAGTAATGGATAATGGCCCTTTTGGGTAAAAGACGAAAAGCATCGAAGGACTAAATCTGTCCCTTGAAATAAGGCATGGTCGCCATCTTTTCCCGTAATAAAATGCAAATTTTCCACTTGTCTTCGAAATCAGGCCATGCCCACCTCATGCAAAATTGCTGTCGAGAGAGTTTTAAGACATCTTTACATGAAAACATGGGCTGTTCGGTCAAATCACACCGGTCATAACGGTCCTTTATCCTACCGAAACCAAGCAATCAATGACCACGTCCGTTAAGGCACAATCTTGCACAGATTTTAGATGCAAATGTCGCGAATTTGTGTATGTATCCTATGTGAGCTCAGTGGGTTTAAACACTCACGATTCTAATAAATCGATTCTTGCGATAATCTAGGAAGAACATGATCAATATATCTACTAAACTCATATTAATGTTCTAGATGAAATAAGAAATAGGGCCGTACAAGTGAATGCAACTCAAATAATCATTAGGAATGTATATTATGCTCAAACAAGTCTAAGGTGGATAGATCAAAACGATATTATTTGGTATAGAAGTTATTAAGGGATAATTGTCCAAAAAATCTTAAACTTATTATACGGCAGGCAATTACATTTTAAACTTTTTAATTATATCAATTTAATCATAAATCTTTTGAGAATTTACCAATTAATCATTTCGACTAATTTTGGTTAGAAATCACTAACATGGCAATCTAGTTAACACCGGCTTTCTTACATGATACAATTGACACTGACGTGGATAATTTTTGCAATTATAAAAAAATTTAAAATTATTTCCTTTTTTTCTTTTCTTTTCTTTTCTTTTTCCCTTCTACCTCCACCAACGAGGGACACCCTCGCTGGTCTCACCAAACCCAACGAGAGTCCCCCCTCGCCAACCAAGTAGAATAGTCTTTCTTTAGTAGATTGTCACGTTAGAGATTTCTAACTAAAATTAGTTGAAAATAGTAAATTGGTTAATCATCAAAAGGCTTGGAACTAAAATGACAAATAGTTGAAAGGTTTAGGCCAAATTGACACAATTGAAAGATTTAGAACTAAACTACCAAATCTCAAATGATTTATGACTAAATTAGTAAAAGTGAAAGGCTTAAGACTGGATCAACCGCTGCACAATAAGTTTAGGAATTTTTTTTAATTCGGTATGATATTAATCTATTGAACACTCTATCATATCATGTGATATCATTAGGGGTGTGCAACGGGAACCGCCCAAATTGGAACCCAACCAGACCAGTCGATTTTAGGCAATCTTAAGGGGTGTCGGTCCAGTCCCCGATTCCCATTTTTGGAACTAGTGGCTGCTCGGCCCGGTTTCTAGTTCCAAGGTGGGAACCGGACCGACTGAACTGATAGGACCAAACCAATCATTTTTATTTAATTTTTAAAATTTTTGAACAACTTTCTAAATTTTCTAGACCAAAAATAAAAATAAAACAACCCTCTAATTTTGTCATTACTTTACTTTCCCAATTATCTTTCTCTTCCTCTTGCTAATCCTAACCTAAGTGAAATTAAGGCAGAATTGTGAATTGAAATATTGTTGATTTGGGGTTCTTTTGTTTTTGCTTCTCTAATAATACGTGTCTGAATTAAGAGATGTATATTTTTGAAAGCCCACATGGACATATTTTTTTTTTTTGATGTAATGAGAATAAATCATTTGGTTTATTAGAACCAAACCGAACGGTCCGGTCGGTCCCTAGTTCCAGGACCAGTCAATTTGATCCACGGTCCCAAAAATTGGGAACTGGTCATCCCGGTCCAGTTCCCGATTCTGGGACGGAATTAAACCGGATCGGGAACCGATCACCTTTAGATATCATAACAAACAAAAATATATCTTGAGGTGGGTATTGAATATCGAATTACCTTATCCGGTTAAATAGTCAACCTTTGTGGGCTAGATCCATTCGTTGGTCTATCTTCAACTGTCACCTAGCAACTTGAAAACAAAATAATATTAATGCAATTTCTAATTTCCCATCAATTGATTTTGCTTTATATCTATAACATTTTGTGGCAGCGGCATCGTGCAATTATAGTCTTAGGTTAGTAGTTTTGCATTAAAAAAACAATTGATTGTACTATTGAGTTTGAATGTGCAACGGTTGTTCTATTCTTTTGAAAGAACAGACATGACGGATTGGAGCCCTAATTTGTTAGTGTCAATCTTGTTAACTAAGGATTCGAAACGGATGGTTTGCGGTGGGACAAGAGAAGGAAAAAATCATCGTACTGTGTGAAAATCTTTGGGAAATGGGATGATTGTTAGCGAAATTTATGCTTATTGACCGATACTTTCAACCTTGGACATAGAGAATTAAAAAGGATATAATTTATTAAAAATATAAATTTTTGGTGTATTTGTTTCACTTAAATAATAAAAAACATTTTTCGCGAAAATCATTTTTCAAGAAAAATTATATATTTTTATTTGTTTGGTGGCTTAGAGAATGTGATTTCCTTTTTATAAGGAGAAGAGACATTTTCTCATAACCTAAGCTCGTTATATTCAATCCATGGACAATATATTCCATAAATCATTTAATTTTCCGTTATTCAAACACCAAAAAATCGAAAAATAACTTTTAAAATCAATTTTCTTTCAAACAAAACAGACCCTATAGTCATTAATTCACAGATTTGCTTATTGAATAGCTCAAAGTAACTTCCCATGGAGTTGCTACCCATAATAACAATAACCTCCAGGACCTCCATAGCCAATCCAATAGCCCAAATCTCGATCGTAGTGATAGTTCTTCAAATCATAAACATCGGAATCCACCCGTTCAACCACGTCTTTCGAAGGTTGTACAAAAACGCCATTTGCATCAATCTAGTTCAGTATTCGAAAGTACGTTGCGTGTTTGTAATCAACATCGGGCTTGTGTCCACTTCCGATCGAAGGGCAAACTCCATCACTTCCGGCAAAGCCGGTTCCTCCCCTTCCTCCCCAAGCCGTAACGAGGGCACCATTTTGTAGATTTGAAAATATTTCCATTGGCCAGTAGCCTACTTTAGCTGGAGGGTAACCAATCATCAGCCACCAATTCCCAGTCATAAGGTCCTGGTTAGAAGTAAAATCTACTCATAAGCTTTTTATATGTGAAAATGATCCTAATATTTTCAATGAAATTTGAAATTAAAATAAACCATCTAAATGAAACATCAAAATATGGAGATAGCCATACTTATCAAAAATCGATATCTTGAAAACTATAGTGTATCGTTGAATTTAGTAAAAGTTCCAAACAAGAATTTATAGTGCTCTCAATTTATCAAATCAAAGTCTAAAGTGAACATTCTCTCAAATAAAAGCGTGAAGTGCCCTTAATTCCTCAAATACAGGCTTGAAGTGGACTTCATTTCAATTAAGAGCTCGAAGTGACCATATCGGTCTCAAAAGGATCTAACCTATCCCGCTAGTTAAAAGCATTTTCATCCTCTATAGTTTTTTTTTCTTTTTCATCCTTTTTTTTCTTTATTTGTTGATTTTTATTTTTTATAAAAGAGGCAAACTAAAAAAAAAAAAAAAAAAGACTAAAATTAAAAAAAAAAAAACAAATGTCTTAATAAAACCCTCCCGCTTGGTTTTTCTTTTAAATTTTAGCCTTTTTTTTCTTTTTGAGTCTTTTTAAATAAAAAAATAGAAAAATGAAAAATGAAAGAAAATGAGAAAAAGTAAAGGACAGAAATGCCCTTGAGAGGTCAGATTCTTCGAGACTAACATGGCCACTTCATGCATTTATATGAAAAAAATGTCCACTTCAGACCCTTAGTTAAAAAAATCATAGCACTTTAGGCCATTATTTGAAATAAGATTCACATCATGCCCTTATTTGAAACAATGTTTACTTCATGTCTTTATTTGAGAAATTGAGAACACTTTATGCTCTTATTTAGAATTTTCCCTTGAATTTATTAGCTTATCCAAATTTTGTTAATTTATCTATACACGAACATTAATGGGAAAACATCATTATGATTTACATAGATTTTGTTAACGCAAAGGTATCGCTTTATAAATCCAAGAACATAAGCTAGTGTCTGTAGATTTTTAGACCAACTTAACTTTCATAGTAGGAGCAATGATGGGCATGTATAAAAGCCTAAGCACGAAACATAAAACTCATCAAAGGGCATTCAATTCTTGGTATTATTTTGAAAAGAAAATGTTTAATCGATAATATCGAGGAATATCAAATTGTATAAAGTGTTTATACGGATACAAGATTTACGAAATCTTATCTTAATTTTTATAATGAAGATTTTAAGATTGTGTTTCCTTTCTAATTTTATTTTACTTTGGTTGATGAAAGTTGAATGTATTCTTACTTTCGACTATATTGTAGTTTAATTGAATTTAAATTTCAAAATAAATTTTAATTGTTTATTTATTTTCTAATCCATCTCATTTTGTTCAAATGTTTGGCCATTAATATGATTTATATGTATTCAGAGAGAAATACAGTTTTATAGGAAATTTCGTTGATAAATTTTAATTATTAATTCTAGTGATTAAATAGTTGACATAAATAGTTTTATATATTTTGGTGGGGGTTGAGAGTAAACTAATAATTTGACAATCGATAAATTATTAAAACATACCAATCACAATTTTCACGGTTTAAATCAATCTCATTTGGTAACCCAAAAAAATAAAGATGGAAACTATTTTCATTTCGTTCTCACAAGAACGCAAAGTTTAAAAAAAAAAAATCTAAAACCAGAACACCCTCGCATATCACCAATTTTTCTAATAGTGAAAGATCCATTCTCATCGCCACTGATAAATGTACAAGTAAGCAATTTGACATTACTTTTCAAATTCAAAATTATTGCCTCCATATATATTGGATAAGCGTTAGGAAGAGAGCACAACATGGAGTTTACTTCCAAAATGATGCTTACCTGTTGGACAAGGATCGCAAGTTCATATTGATTTCCACCATAAGTAGAACCATTTACTGCCAACTGGCTACAATAGTATTTAATTTTTATTCTAGTGTTTTACCTAACTTATCTTGGTTCCACGATTGAAGAAATTCATTTTTGGTGATATGAATCATGTTTTTTTTTTCTGAAAAATCTTAAAAACATTTGGTTATAACTGTGAATATTAAAAAATGTGATTACAAAGGTTAACTGTTCAAGATTATATTGTTACTATCACCCATAGGTTAGCGTGTTATGCTTAAATTGTATTGTTGATCTATTAAATTTGAAGTACTAAAGCTTAACTTGAATTAAGGTATGGCTGCCAATTTTTTTCCATGGAAAGTGCATGTTTTCCACTTTTCTTTGAAATATTGCCATGTTCACATCATGCATTACTAGCGTCAAAGAGTTTGAGATATTTTCATGACGTCAGATGTTCGGTCAAATTATGCTAGTCATAACGGTCCCTTGTCTTAGTGAAACCAAGCAATCAATGGCCAGGTCCAACCAGGCACAAATTCTATACAAGGTTGTTTTTATTTCACTAAAAAGTTCTGGTCGATGAAGAATTTGGTTTTATGGTATATGATCATAAGTGAATTCACTAAAGGTAGCTTGTATATTTAAACTTGACATGTTAATGATAATGAACTGGATTCAATCTTTGCTTTATTTATTCCGTAATCCATCATAATATGCATTAAGTACCAAAAAAATAGTAAAGAAATTATGAAATCATATTTCTAATATAATATGCATTGATAGTGTTTTTTGGAAATGTAGAGGAACATGAATATTATCAAGAGGTGGCGGACAAAATTTCTGGGAAAGAAAGCACATGAGGCTTGTCGAGGGGAAAGAAAGAAAGAAAAAAATCAATGAAATATAGGTCATAGACATAGGATGACTTAATCTTCTCACTTGGATGTGCAACAAGATATTAAACATGATTTTCTCCTTACCGAAAGGAGATATTGTTTTCCCCAATGTAAGTTTATTGTTTTTAGTCGACGCGTATGAATCCCTGGAGTGTCAAAACTTGGCACGGGGGGACGCTTAAGTGCCAAAAGCTACAAAAGGTACACCTAAGTGCCAAAATCGGAGCAAAAGGGATCAGTTAAGTGCCAACGACGAAAAATTCCGGCCAAACAGCCACGTGTTCATTTTCCGACGACTTCATTTGCCGACGGAGCATTTCTTTTTCAAAATAAAAAATCCACGTGGCAATTTTAATAAAAAAAATTGTCCATGTCAAATTTTTAAAAAAATAAAATCGATTTTATTAAAAAAAACAGAGAGAGAAGAAGGGGATCGGCGAGGGCTGCACAGCCCTCGCCGCTGTCGCCCTCACCACCCCACCCTCGCCGGGAAGGGCCGGCGACGGTGGGCAAGGGTCGGCCGAGGTCGCCGGGCCCCGGCCGGCCTGCGACGAGGGCCTGTAGGCCCTCCCCCAAATCCGGCGACGGTTACCAGCCCTCGCCCAGCCAGACCAAGGGCCGCTAGCCACCCAGACCGTGCCGGATCTAGGGGACCGCGTGGTTTGGGCGGCCGGCGGCCCTTGGCCCAATTGGGCGAGGGCCTACAAGCCCTTGGCCCAACTGGGCGAGAGCCGGCCGAGGTCGCCGGCCATTGGCCGGGGCCCGGCGACCCCAGCCGACCCTCGCCCACCATCACCGGCCCTTCCCAACGAGGGTGGGGCGGCAACGGCGGCGGCGAGGGGCTGCACAACCCTCGCCGATCCCCCTTCCCCTCTTTTTTTTTTTTATAAATACAATCGATTTTATAATAATATATTTTTTAATTATTTAATATTATTTAATTAATAATTTTTAAAATTCACGTTAGCACAAAACAATGTCGTTTTGGCTGATTTTTCGCCGACTTAGTTTCCGGTGAGCCACATAGGCAAGAAAATTAATAAAAAATTGCCACGTAGGATTTCCGGTAGGATTCTGACGACTTGGCACTGAAGTGATCTATTTATTTTGAAAAGTGGCACTTAAGTGTACCTTTTGTAACTTTTGGCACTTAAGTATCCCTTCGTGCCAAGTTTTGGCACTCGGGCTGTACTTATGCCAATTTTAGTCTAAGGAACACCTTCCATCAATGGGCTAGCTCTCCATCAATCAAATAGGAAAAGTTACTTAAAAAGTCATAAACCTATTACACTTTGGCTAATTCAATCCTAAACATTTTAATTGTTCCAGTTGAATCATAATTCATTTCACATTTTTTCAATTGAGTCCATTCAACTAATTCTAACATAAAATTGCTAACGTCATAGGTTATTAGTCACATGCAAGGGCCGACCACCCTTGCCAACCACATGCGAGGGCTAGCGGCCCTCGTCAGCCACTAGGCAGGAGCTATAACCCTCACCCATAGCCGGCGAGGATTGGCTAGTAGCCCACATCTGGCTTGGAAGGAAAACAAAGAAAAAATAAAAATAACAACAAAAAATTACAAAAATAATTCAAAATTTTTAAAACATTATGAAAATTGTCCATGTTAATGTTAGACGTGCCACATAAGAATGTTAGCATCCACAATAATGATCTCCGACTAAATTGGCCAAATAAGCTCAATTAGCAAAACATAAAAAGATTTATGATTGAAAAAATTCATTTTTGGTGATACGAATCATGCTATTTTTTTCCTGAAAATCTTATAAATATTTGGTTATAGCTTTGAATATTAAAGAATGCGATTACAAAGGTTGATTGTTCAAGATTATATTATTACTATTACCGATAGGTTTAGCATGTTATGCATAAAATGTAATATTGATCTATTAAGTTTGAGAATGTGAAAGTTAGGGGTCGGGTCATCCTTTTGTCACTTAACGCTCAAATAAGTTCATGGACACACCAGAACCATATTCGACCCAACAAGGATGGGAAATCAGTAGTGGGACTAGAGACTTTGGACAAGGTGCAAGTCTGCACAAGCTTTTAGAATAGCGGAGGGAGCATGAGATAGTCGGACCACAAATCGAATTTGGGAATATCGCTAGGCAATATGAGCCAACAAAGACAAGAACATTAGTTCTTTAAGAGGGAAATTTCGTGGCATCACAAACCCCACATTAGTTGGCAAATTCCCTATGAGTATTTCATAAGTCAACATCCACCCCCAAAGATCATCACCTTGTATGAGTACTCTTTTTGGAGTTCGACCCACGAGGACCCGGTCAAGTTGTTAGCCATGATCTCAAGAATTAAAAGGGATATAGATAACTAGTAACAAGGATTTAGAATTATGAAGTTGCAGCTTTGCTTATTGAATAGTTCAAGATAACTTCCCCTGAACTTGTTACTACCTACAATAACCTCCGGGACCTCCATAAGCAATCCAATGGCCAAATTCTCGTCTCAAAAGCTTGCGATAGTATTGCAGATCATAGACGTTGGACTTATCCACCCATTTAGATACTTTGTCCGAAGGAAGTAAGAGTACACCATTCGCATCAATCCATTGTAGTCTTCGAAAGACCGTTGCATGTCTGAAATTACCATCGGGCTTGTGACTGCTACCCATCGGAGGACAAACTCCATTACTTCCGGCTAAGCCAACTCCTCCCCAAGCTACATGTCGTGAACCATCTCTGAGATATAAAAATAGCTCCTTTGGCCAATAGCCTATTTTAGTTTGAGAGTCACCAAGTATCAGCCACCAATTCCCAGTTTTACGGTCCTGATCAGAAGGGAAATTCGTTGATAAGTTTTTTATAAATTGATGAAATTTTGAATGATAAACCTCAATCAATCTAAATGAAACATTAAATTATGGAGATAGCCACATGATTGTTCTCAGTTTTAGGTTAATTGTTCATTAAAATCACAAAATATCTTCTATGAAATTGACCGAAAAATGTGAGCTTTCCCTTTAAATATAAGGTCAAAATATGTCATTTGGTATGTTTCAAGATTACGACAAATGTTATGAATCCTATATTGGTTTGGCACTTGTGCTTGCATTGGGCATTGATTGTATTTAACACAAATTTGTAGCTTGCAGTTGAGTTAGACTTTCTGTTAGGGGCAACATTTTCCTCAAGCTTCCTCAATTCTTGTCTCTGATTAACGTATTACAAGTTTGCACAACATCCGCATACAAACTTAGTTAAATATATTCATTTGTATATAAGTGTACACATGGGTGATTAAAACATATTGAACAATGAATTATTTTTAAAAAGATCAAAATGCATTTGATTTAATATGATATGAGTTTTACATAATCTTATTATTATTTTGAATTGAAACTTTTTAAATCGTGGTGCCTTTCTAATTTGTTCTACGTTTGTTGAAATTGTACATAATCTTATTTTGGATTACAGTTTCATGTTGGATTATAGTACGTGAGCAATTTGAAATTATTTTTCAAATGTGGATTCTTACGAAGATTATGGAGTTCGTTTCTCAATGATGCTTACCTGTTCAATTTGGATCGGAATCTCGTATTGATCTCCACCATAGGTAGAAGCAGGCAATGGTTCCTTGGCAGGTACTCCCTTATCTACAAGGACAAAACCTGGACAAAACAAGTTATAGCACCCGTCACGGTAACCATTGCCCTGTCACAATAATGTTTATCAACAACTAAGTCAACTTAGATCTAATTTTGTGTTGGGTTTTTAAGAAATTAGATGAATAATTAATTAATAGTATGCAAAACTAACCGTCCAGTATATGAAGAACCGAGAAAGACTATCACCATAGAGTTGTGGGGAAACCTAGTAAAACAAGAGAAAATAGTAGACTTAAGACAATTCTTAGGATTTTTCCATCACAATTACCTTCTCAATGTCAATAAATTTAATCACTCACCATCCAACCGGCTGCAATCATGCTAATATGATCTTTAGGGCCCGTTTCAATCCATAAGTTATGTGAACTGAATTGGTCATCCGCAACGGTAATGTTATAGGTGGATAATCTCCCATAAACTCCATATTTAGTATTTTCCGTCATATCTTCATTCAAAGAAACCACCTGTAAATGACATCATATATATTAAACTTCTCGATCAGGGAAAAAGTTCAAGTGGTGTTTTAGCAAGATTCGAGTCATGTTGTTTTAACCCAAGGCTAATTGTGCTTGGTCACTTGAAACCACTTTCGCGCATGAGTCATGTTGTTTTCATGATTATCTCTTATGTTGAAATGTCTTTTCTCTATTCCAAATATACCCTTAAAGAAAATACAAACCGTGCAGGTGTAGAGACAAGACATATACGCACGCAAATACCCACAGAGAGAGAGAGAGAGAGAGAGAGAGAGAGAGAGAGCACGAGCGTACGTGTTGATTAGATTGAAGAGCATCCTGCCCTGCAGCTATTGAGGATGGCATCCTTGGTAAGGCTCTCGCCTTGATCAAATCTTTCTTTGTTATTCGAGGAATCGGTATGGTTCCAACCGGACATGATTCTCTGTATCCAAATTGTATAGACTTTGTACGCGAAAAATTCCCACCAAAGCTAGTTAAATGTAACGTCGGTTCTTTCTACAAGAAAAAAGACACAAATTATAGAATGCCAAGTAGAATGCTTTAGGCAAGATGCTTTTTTTAATTAAAGGAAAAATCGATGAAGCATCACCTGAACTTTATGATTTTTCAACAGAGGATGTTGTAGCGATGGTTGTTTATCAATATCAATACAATCGATGGTATCGCCCACTTTGATCTACATAGAAACATCAAACACGATTAATGGTTGGTTGAACATATGATGCTTCCGTGAAACTTAATTAAGAATATAAATGGCAGCAGCATTACAGAAAACCAAAAAAATCAGAGCATTGGCAGATTGTTAAGAGAGATTATTACCACAAACGTCTTAACCGGTGGCCTGTTCATCATCTTGACCTGTCTTTCCAACTCTATGTCGTCATCTTCTGAAATGTTTCCCACCTCGCACAAAGAAACACCGAAGAATACGAACATCAATGGCAAGAGTTTCATTCTGTACTGCATGGTGGTGAAGGAGCTTGGAGATCGTTTTAATAAGCAGCACTTGGGCTACACATGCCTATATACTGTGGAAGTCACAACGAACCCGTTTTGTACTTTGGTCAAATTTAACGGCCTTGTCCACTTATGGAGGTCAACAACTTGCTTAAAGGTTAATGATCCTTCATTTATTCTCTATCCACTTTATTCCCTGGCACGACGTACGTAAAATATGTTGAAGTGGCTTTCTTAACTCGTCAAAAATCTGATGAGTTATATATCTTATGGCAACAATTACCCTAAATTTCGGAAAAAAGGGGACCTTTGATATTCATGCATTCTCTTTCTATGGGTTTTGTGCAAGAGCGACAGTATGAATTGAACCAAAGAATGCATCTGTTTGGCTTGTTATATATCTAATGGTAAATTGGTAATGGCACGTAGAAAAAAAGAGAAAACTAGTTAAAGAGGACATTGTGAGTAGATCCTCGTACCAAATAGGCAATGCATTTAACATATGAAGTCTAAATTCGCGTGTTAATCTATCATGACAGTTGTCTTTGCTAACAACGAGGGAAAAGGGGGGAAAATAAGGCATTAAAGAGTCGTGCGTTATGTTTACAGTGAAATAAGGCATGGTTGCCATTTTTTTCCCCTTGAGAATGCATTATTGACACTTGTCTTTGAAATTCTACCACGACGGTTCCTTGACCGACTGAAATTTTGTACAATGGAAGTCAGCAATCATCTTCTGTTTTTTCTCAATATCATACTGTTTTGATATTGTTTCTACCGATATATATATATATATGGGCACTAGCCTTGCTTTTGGAATTTTGTTTCCTAATTGTCTTCTAAAGTCTCTCTGTTTCATTGAATTGTTCTAAATAATTGTATCTCTTTTTTGTTTTCATACCTTACACGATTAAAGTTCTAAGTTTTCATTGTCAGTAAAACGACTTCACGAGAAGCAGTTCTGCTAACAACTTAATTACCATTTAAATTATTAGCGATAATCAGTGGTAGGGCCAAGAGATAAATATATCAGTATATTTCGATTCAAGGGACCAATTTGGAAATTAGATGGATAAATCACAATATGATGCTATATAAGCTGAGTGGGTGTATATACTAATTTTTTTACGATCTAATTGGGAAGATTGTAAAAAAGTCCCATACTATTGCATTTTTTGTTGATTCGGTCATAAACCCTTCAATTTTGTCAATTCAATCCTAAATCTTTTCAATTTTTGCCAACCGAGTCAATCAAGGTAATTTTAGCCAAAAATTGCTAATATAAACATCGACCATCCTACATGACAAAACCAACAATGGCGTGGACAATTATTAAATTTATTTCAGAAAATTAAAAAAAATTCTTGTTTCTTTAACTCTATCTTCGTCTTCTGAAATGTTTCCAACCTCACACAGAGAAACACCGAAGAATGCGAACAACAATGGCAAGACTTTCATTCTGTATTGCATGATGGTGAAGGAGCTTGGAGTTAAGGTTACTAAGCAGTGCTTGGGCTAAAACAAGCCTATAATTGTGAATGATATGACGAATACGTTTTGTACTCTAGCCAAATTTAACGGGCGTCGTTCATATTAATTGTCTACCCACTTATTTCCTAGTGCAACATATGTGAAATACACTAAGCTAATTTTGTTAATTTTCCCTAAATCTGTTTCCATTTTCAAGAAATCTATTGATTTATATCTTATGACAGTAGTAAACCCAAATTTCCGCAAAAGGGATTTTTGATATTCATATATAGTCTTTTCATGGATTTTATGCAAGAGGTACTTATATAATTAATTTTATCTCGCGGTAATAGCAGTAGAGAGAAAAACTATTTAAAGATAAGAATGTTCAATATTCAATTGCAAAGTGAACTAGTTTGAGACTTATATCGCAAGGATATTGCGATTAGCTCATTATACCATAGTGGCAATTTTATTTGACAGATAAATCTATCACGAGAGTAGTCCTTACTTCCAACAGAAGCCAAAAAAGAAAAAAGAGAAAAAGGAATTAAAGTGTTGTGAGTTATGGTCCTTATGGGTCGAAGACGAGCAATAAGGGACTAAAGCTTACCTTAAAATAAGGCATGGCTGCCATTTTTTTTCTATTGAAAATGCATGTTTTCCACTTGTCCTTGAAAATCTGCCTTGTTCACATCACGCATTTATACTGTCAAAGAGTTCAATACATTTTTCGCAACAGTCCTTTTCGTCCTACTAAAACCAAGCAATCAATGACCACGTCCAAAGCTTTGAAGAAATTGGCAATCATTTTTCACCTTTTGGGACAATTTTTCCCTTAGTTTGTCTTTTCACGTCTCTGTTTCATAAGATTATTCTTAATAATTATTCAGGCACTAACACCTAATCGTACTTTGAAAAATATTTTCTGATTTTTGAAAAAGGAGATCATTTCCTTGTATTTAAGCATAGATTTTCTGAAAGTTTCCCAAATACGAACAGCAATGGCAAGACTTTTATTTTGTATCACATGGTGGCGTAGGAACTAGTGGATTTTGTGTTAACAAGCAGTGCTTGGGCTACATAGGCCTATGTACTTCCAAAAATGTGGTCTTCGTCCCTAATTACTTTCCATCTACGTCTATTTTAAACAATGTTAATCTTTAACGTCTGGAGTAATGGATAATGGCCCTTTTGGGTAAAAGACGAAAAGCATCGAAGGACTAAATCTGTCCCTTGAAATAAGGCATGGTCGCCATCTTTTCCCGTAATAAAATGCAAATTTTCCACTTGTCTTCGAAATCAGGCCATGCCCACCTCATGCAAAATTGCTGTCGAGAGAGTTTTAAGACATCTTTTCATGAAAACATGGGCTGTTCGGTCAAATCACACCGGTCATAACGGTCCTTTCTCCTACCGAAACCAAGCAATCAATGACCACATCCATTAAGGCACAATCTTGCACAGATTTTAGATGCAAATGTCGCGAATTTGTTTATGTATCCTATGCGAGCTCAGTGGGTTTAAATACTCACGATTCTAATAAATTGATTCTTGCGATAATCTAGGAAGAACATGATCAATATATCTACTAAACTCATATTAATGTTCTAGATGAAATAAGAAATAGGGCCGTACAAGTGAATGCAACTCACATAATCATTAGGAATGTATATTATGCTCAAACAAGTCCAAGGTGGATAGATCACAATGATATTATTTGGTATAGAAGTTATTAAGGGATAATTGTCCAAAAATCTTAAACTTATTGTACGGTAGGCAATTATATTTTAAACTTTTCAATTGTATCGATTTAGTCCTAAATCTTTTGAGAATTTACCAATTAATCATTTCCAATAATTTTGGTTAGAAATCACTAATATGGCAATCTAGTTAACACCGGCTTTCTTACATGATACAATTGACACTGACGTGGATAATTTTTGCAATTTTTAAAATTTCTAAATTATTTCCTTTTTTCTTTTCTTTTCTTTTCTTTTTCCCTTCTACCTCCACCAACAAGTGACACCCTCGCTAGTCTCACCAAACCCGGCAAGAGTCCCCCCTCGCCAACCAAGTAGAATAGTCTTTCTTTAGTAGACTATCACGTTAGCGATTTCTAACTAAAATTAGTTGAAAATAGTAAATTGGTTAATCATCAAAATGCTTGGAACTAAATTGACAAATAGTTGAAAGGTTTAACCCAAATTGACACAATTGAAATATTTAGAACTAAACTAACAAATCTCAAAAGATTTATGACTAAATTAGTAAAAGTGAAAGGCTTAAGACTGGATCAACCACTGCACAATAAGTTTAGGAATTTTTTGAATTATGTATGATATTAATCTCTTGAACACTATCATATCATGTGATATCATTAGGGGTGTGCAACGAGAACCGCCCAAACTGGAACCGAACCGGACTAGTCAGTTATGGGCGGTCTTAAGGGGTGTCAGTCCGGTCCCCGGTTCCCATTTTTGGAACTAGTGGCTGATCGGTCCGATTTCTGGTTCCAAGGTGGGAACCGGACCAACTGAACTGATAGGACCAAACAAATCATTTTTATTTAATTTTTAAAAATTTTGAACAACTTTCTAAATTTTCTAGACCAAAAAAAATAAAACAACCCTCTAAATTTTGTCATTACTTTACTTTCCCAATTATCTTTCTCTTCCTCTTGCTAATCCTAACCTGAGCGAAATTAAGGCAGAAGTGTGAATTGAAATATTGTTGATTTGGGGTTCTTCTGTTTTTGCTTCTCTAATAATATGTGTTTGAATCAAGGGATGTATATTTTTGAAAGCCCACATGGACATTTTTTTTTTGATGTAATGAGAATAAATGATTTGGTTTATTAGAACCGGACCGGACCGGTCCGGTCTGGTCGGTCCCCAGTTCCAGGACTAGTCAGTCCGATCCACGGTCCCAAAAATTGGGAACTGATCGTCCCGGTCCAATTCTCGATTCTAGGACGAGATTAAACCGGATCGGGAACCGATCACCTTTAGATATCATAACAAACAAAAATATATCTTGAGGCGGGTATTGAATATCGAATTACCTTATCCGGTTAAATAGTCAACCTTTGTGGGCTAGATCCATTCGTCAGTCTATCTTCGACTGTCACCTAGCAACTTGAAATCAAAATAATATTAATGCAATTTCTAATTTCCCATCAATTGATTTTGCTTTAAATCTTTAACATTTTGTGGCAGCGGCATCGTGCAATTATAGTCTTAGGTTAGTAGTTTTGCATTAAAGAAACAATTGATTGTACTATTGAGTTTGAATGTGCAGCGGTTGTTCTATTCTTTTGAAAGAATAGACATGACGGATTGGAGCCCTAATTTGTTAGTGTCAATCTTGTTAACTAAGGATTCGAAACGGATGGTTTGTGGTGGGACAAGAGAAGGAAAAAATCATCGTACTGTGTGAAAATCTTTGGGAAATGGGATGATTGTTAGCGAAATTTATGCTTATTGACCGATACTTTCAACCTTGGACATAGAGAATTAAAAAGGATATGATTTATTAAAAATATAAATTTATGGTGTATTTGTTTCACTTAAATGATAAAAAACATTTTCACGAAAATTATTTTTCAAGAAAAATTATATTTTTTTATTTGTTTGGTGGCCTAGAGAATGTGATTTCCTTTTTATCAGGAGAAGAGACATTTTCTCATAACCTAAACTCGTTATATTAAATCCATGGACAATATATTCCATAAATCATTTAATTTTCCGTTATTCAAACACCAAAAAATCGAAAAATAACTTTTTAAAATCAATTTTCTTTCAAACAAAACAGACCCTATAGTCATTAATTCACAGCTTTGCTTATTGAATAGCTCAAAGTAACTTCCCATGGAGTTGCTACCCATAATAACAATAACCCCCGGGACCTCCATAGCCAATCCAATAGCCCAAATCTCGATCGTAGTGATAGTTCTTCAAATCATAAACATCGGAATCCACCCGTTCAACCGCGTCTTTCGAAGGTTGTACAGAAACGCCATTTGCATCAATCCAGTTCAGTATTCGGAAGTACGTTGCGTGTCTGTAATCACCATCGGGCTTGTGTCCACTTCCGATCGGAGGACAAACTCCATCACTTCCGGCAAAGCCAGTTCCTCCCCAAGCCGTAACGAGGGCACCATTTTGTAGATTTGAAAATATTTCCATTGGCCAATAACCTACTTTAGCTGGAGGGTAACCAATCATCAGCCACCAATTCCCAGTCATAAGGTCCTGGTTAGAAGTAAAATCTACTCATAAGTTTTTTATATGTGAAAATGATCCTAATATTTTCAATGAAATTTGAAATTAAAATAATCAATCTAAATGAAACATCAAAATATGGAGATAGCCACATTTATCAAAAACTGATATCTTGAAAACTATAGTGTATTGTTGAATTTAGAAAAAGTTCAAATAAGAATTTATAGTGCTCTCAATTTATCAAATCAAAGTCTAAAGTGAACATTCTCTCAAATAAAAGCGTGAAGTGCCCTTAATTCCTCAAATACAGGCTTGAAGTGGACTTCATTTCAATTAAGAGCTTGAAGTGATCATATCGGTCTCAAAAGGATCTAACCTCTCCCGCTAGTTAAAAGCATTTTCATCCTTTATAGTTTTTTTTTTTTCATCCTTTTTTTCTTTATTTGTTCATTTTTCTTTTTATGAAAGAGGCAAACTTAAAAAAGAAAAAAAGACTAAAAGTTAAAAAAACAAATATAAAAAAAAAAAACCCTCCCGCTTGGTTTTTCTTTTAAATTTTAGCCTTTTTCTTTTTGAGTCTTTTTTAATAAAAAATAGAAAAATAAAAAATGAAAGAAAATGATAAAAAGTAAAGGACAAAAATACCCTTGAGAGGTCAGATTCTTCAAGACTAACATGGCCACTTCATGCATTTATATGAAAAAAATGTCCACTTCAAACCCTTATTTAAAAAAATAATAGCACTTTAGGCTCTTATTTGAAACAAGATTCACTTCATGCCCCTTATTTGAGACAATGTTTACTTCATGTCTTTATTTGAGAAATTAAGAACACTTTATGCTATTATTTAGAATTTTCCCTTGAATTTATTAGCTTATCCAAATTTTGTTAATTTATCTATACATGAACATTAATGGGAAAACATCATTATGATTTAAATAGATTATGTTAACGCAAAGGTATCGCTTTATAAATCCAAGAACATAAGCTAGCGTCTGTAGATTTTTAGACCAACTTAACTTTCATAGTAGGAGCAATGATGGGCATGTATAAAAGCCTGAGCACGAAACATAAAACTCATCAAAGGGCATTCAATTCTTTAAGATATTATTTTGAAAAGAAAATGTTTAATGGATAATATCGAGGAAGATCAAATTGTATATAGTGTTTATACGGATACAAGATTTACGAAATCTTATCTTAATTTTTATAATGAAGATTTTAAGATTGTGTTTCCTTTCTAATTTTATTTTACTTTGGTTGATGAAAGTTGAATGTATTCTTACTTTCGACTATATTGTAGTTTAATTGAATTTAAATTTCAAAATAAATTTTAATTGTTTATTTATTTTCTAATCCATCTCATTTTGTTCAAATGTTTGGCCATTAATATGATTTATATGTATTCAGAGAGAAATACAGTTTTATAGGAAATTTCGTTGATAAATTTTAATTATTAATTCTAGTGATTAAATAGTTGACATAAATAGTTTTATATATTTTGGTGGGGGTTGAGAGTAAACTAATAATTTGAAAAACGATCAATTATTAAAACATACCAATCACATGTTTCACGGTTTAAATAAATCTCATTTTGTAACCCAAAAAAATAAAGATGGAAACTATTTTCATTTCGTTCTCACAAGAAAAACGCAAAGTTTAAAAAAAAAAAAAATCTGAAGCCAGAACACCCTCGCATGTCACCAATTTTTCTAGTAGTGAAAGATCCATTCTCATCGCCACTGATAAATGTACATGTAAGCAATTTTACATTACTTTTCAAATTCAAAATGATTGCCTCCATATATATTGGATAAGCGTTACGAAGAGAGCACAACATGGAGTTTACTTCCAAAATGATGCTTACCTGTTGGACAAGGATCGCAAGTTCATTAAGCGTTACGAAGAGAGCACAACATGGAGTTTACTTCCAAAATGATGCTTACCTGTTGGACAAGGATCGCAAGTTCATATTGATGTCCACCATAAGTAGAACCATTTAGGGGTGTATTGAATATTGCTCTCCTATCTACCAGGACGAAACCAGGACACAACAAGTTAAAGCATCCGTCACGATAACCATCGCCCTATCACGATAATGCTTAGTCAATAAATAAGCCAATTTAGATCTAATTTCACATTGATTTCACATAATTTCATGAATAATTGGTCAATTATCTCCAGACTAACCGTCCAATATGTGAAGAAACGAGAAAGAGTATCACCATAGAGTTGTGGAGAAACCTAGTAAAACAAGAGATAGTAGACTTAGCCAACTCTTAGGAATTTCCCAGCACAATTATCTTCTCGACACATATAAATTTAATCACTCACCGTCCAACCGGCTACAATCATGCTTACATGATCTGTAGACCCGTTTTGAATCCATATATTATGTGAACTGAATTGGTCATGAGCAACTGTTATATCGTAGATGGATGTTCTCCCATAAGCTCCATATTTAATATTCTCTATCTTATTGTCCACCAAAGAAACCACCTGCAAATAACATTGTGTATGTTGAACTGCCAAAATAGGAAAAATCGAAATGTATGACAGAGTATGGTAGATGCTTATATTGTACTCAAATGTTCATATGTTCAAATAACTGGATTGGAAAAAGTTAGAAATATATTATAGATATGGTTGTTGTTCGTGCCAAGTCAAAAACTTTCTGGAAAGTCTTATTTTGGACAAAAGCCATGTCTAGCATCGCTCTTCAAACTCGGTTGCTCCAACGGGGTCACATGGTCCATTGCCCAAGCCATGTTGGTTTAATGTTTATTTTATATGCTGAAGTGCCGTTTTTTTAGTCCAAAGGCACATTTTAAAGAAAAATATTAATATCACAAAAAAAAAGTCCAAATTATATATATAAATAAGTTTATCTCAAATTATTTTTTTATCATAAAAAATCCCAAATAGGTTCATCTATGACAAATTTACCCTTCGTTAGTTTCTATTAGATTACCGAATTGGTTGACACGTGACAGTTAACGAGTATACTAATTTGGAGTTTTACCTTTTGTTTGTCACAATATGTCAATTTGTGATTTTTCATAGCATTAATTCAATTTAACGAAAACTAACAAAGGATAATTTTGTCACAAATGTATTAGTTTAGAAATTTTGGTGGTCAAAAAATTAGTTTTGATAAATTTGTCACATTTCTACTAGTTTAGGATTTTTGTGATAAAAAATAATTTTAAATAAATTTATCATAAATATATTAATTTGAACTTTTTCGTAGTATTAACCGTAAAGAAAATACAAAACGAACATGCATGCGTAGAGGAACGCACGCACCTAGGCACATAAATACCCATAGATGCACGCAGAGAGAGAGAGAGTACACTTTGAACAAGAGGGTCCCATCTTGAAGATGCTGAGTATGGCATCCTTGGTAAGGCTCTTGCCCTGATCAAATCCTTCTTTGTCATTCGTGAAATCGATACAGTTCCAATTGGACATGGCTCTCTCAGCCCAAATTGTATAGGCTTTATGAACGAAAAATTCATACCAAAGCTGGTGACATGAAACGTTGGTTCCTTCTACAAGAAAAGGGAATCAATTATAATAAACTAAGGACACATGTAGAAAGTGATTTATATCGACTCATATGCCTTTTTTCTTTTTGTTGACGGACGGAAAAGTCGACGAATCTTTACTTGAACTTTGTGATTCTTCAACAAAGGATGTTCTAGTGATGGTTGTTTATCAATGTCGATGCAATCAATGGTGTCGCCTTCCGCAGTCTACATACAAATATCAAACATGATTGCTAGTTTGTCAAAACACAAGGCCTGTGTCAAACTTAATTAACAACATAAATTGCAGCATGACATAAAGTTAAAACGATTAGAACAATGCCAAATTGCTGGGGAGATTATTACCACGAATGTCTTGACAGGGGGCTTGTTCATCATTTTAACCTGTCTTTCCAATGCTGCGTTGTTACCTTCCGATATATTTCCGACCTCACATAGAGAAACACCGAAGAATACGAACAACAATGGCAAGACTTTCATCTTGGATTGCACTGTGAGAGTTAGGACGATCCCCTTTTTCCATTCTCTGGCCGAATTTATAGGCCCTGTCCACATTCGAACTTCTCCTTTGTACTTCCAATCAAAACTTGGAGGTCAACAACTTACTTGTACGTTAATAAACATTTATTTATTGTCTAACCCACTTTATTTCCTTGTGCAATATTTGGATGTATTAAACTAGCTACGTTAACAAATTCAAAATTCGGTTCTAATCTACCCTAAATTGGATTTACCTATGATGCATTTATGAATGAGTTTTAACGTAATCTAAAAATTTATATACTATGGCAACAGCATACCCCAAATTCGGCAAAATAGGACCCTTTAATATTCATGCATCATTTTTCAATGTATTTTGTGCAGGAGGGACAGTATTAAAGAAACCAAAGAAGGTATTTGTGTCATTAGTTTCATCTTGTGGTATTACTAGTAGAGAAGAAAACTAATAAAAAATAGGAATATGTTATGATGTATTTGTAAATTATGTTAGAGAAATCTCATATCGAAAGGCTACCCAAAAGAATGCTCAATATTCAAATGCAAATTAAACTTGTCCAAGATTTATATAGCGAGGATATTATGATTAAACATTATACCGGTGGGTGATGCACCCTTTCTCAGGAAATTCGTTTGTATATCTATCCCAAGAATAGACTTTGCCAACAATAGCAGCCGAAACGGAAAAGACAAAAGGCATTAATAGTCGTCAGTTACGACCCTCATGGATCAAAGACCAGAGCATTGAAGGACTAAAGCTTAATTTGAAATAAGGCATGCTGCCAATTTTTTCCATGGAAAATGCATGTTTTCCACTTGTCTTTGAAATACTGCCATGTTCGCATCATGCATAACTAGGGTCAAAGAGTTTGAGACGTTTACATGACATCGGACGTTCGGTCAAATTACGCTGGTCATAACGGTCTCTTTGTCCAACTGAAACCAAGCAATCAATGGCCAGGTCCAGTGAGGCACAATTCTGTACAAGGTTGTGTTTATTTCCCTGAAAATTTCCTAGTCCTGGTCCTTGCCGAAAGGAGATATTATTTTCCCCAATCTAAATTTATTGTTTTAGTCTAAGAAAAACTTTCCGTCGATAGACTAGTTCTCCGTCAACCCAAAGAAGGTATTTGTCTCATTAGTTTCATCTTGTGGTATTGCTAGGAGAGAAGAAAACTAATAAAAAATAGGAATATGTTATGATGTACTTGTAAATTATGTTAGAGAAATCTCATATCGGAAAGCTACCCAATAGAATGCTCAATATTCAAATGCAAATTAAACTTGTCCAAGATTTATATAGTGAGGATATTATGATTAAACATTATACCGGTGGGTGATGCATTTAACACATAAAACCCTTTCTCAGGAAATTCGTTTGTATATCTATCCCAAGAATAGACTTTGCCAACAATAGCAGCCGAAACGGAAAAGACAAAAGGCATTAATAGTCGTCAGTTACGACCCTCATGGGTCAAAGACCAGAGCATTGAAGGACTAAAGTTTAATTTGAAATAAGGCATGCTGCCAATTTTTTCCATGGAAAATGCATGTTTTCCACTTGTCTTTGAAATACTGCCATGTTCGTATCATGCATAACTAGCGTCAAAGAGTTTGAGACGTTTTCATGACATCGGACGTTCAGTCAAATTACGCTGGTCATAACGGTCCCTTTGTCCTACTGAAACCAAGCAATCCATGGCCATGTCCAGAGAGGCACAATTTCTGTACAAGGTTGTGTTTATTTCCCTGAAAATTTCCTGGTCCTGGTTTTAAGGTACATGACCATAAGTGAATTCACTAGAGGCAGCTTGTATACTTAAAAATCACATGTAATGAATAATGAACCGGAATCAATATTTGCTTTATTTATGCCGTAATCCATTATAATATGCATTAATTACAAAAAAAGAAGTAAAGAAATTATGAAATCATATTTCTAACATAATATGCATTGATAGTGTTTTGGGGGGGGGGAATGTATGAATATTATTAGGAGAAGTTAGACAAGATTTATGGAGAAAGAAATTATAGGAAATAGAGATAGAGTGACTTAATCTTCTCACTTGGATATACAACAAGATTTTAAACATGATTTACTCCTTGCCAAAAGGAGATATTATTTTCCCCAATCTAAATTTATTGTTTTTAGTCTAAGAAACACTTTTCGTCGATAGACTAGTTCTCCATCAACCCAAATAGGAAAGTTGTTTAAAAGGTCATAAACCTATTGCACTTTAGCCAATCAAGTTCTAATCGATTCAATTGTTCCAATTGAATTCTAAATTATTTCACATTTTGTGATTGAGTCCTTTCAACTAATTTTAATAGTACTAACATCATTGGTCACTAGTCACAGGTCACAGGCAAGGGCCAAGCACCCTCTCCAACCACACACATGTGAGGTATGAGCTAGAACAGACCCCCCACCCCCCCAAAAAAATGAGCTTGAAAAATATATAGAGAGAGAAATGTGATTACCAAACTTCCATAAATTGTTATATGATCATCATCAGTAGCTATGCTTTTTAGATTCATTATAGAAATTCAAATTAAATATGATTTTAGAGAAAATAGATTGAAAATAGTATTAATTATGTGGTGACCTACGATTCATATGTGCAATGAATAATTACTCATTGCCGCTTTAGTCGAACGCAAAAAAGGAAGGACAGGAAAGGTGGTTGCGCAGCTTATGCTTCTGCGTTCCCATTACGAAACTATAAAAGCAAATATCATTAATGTCCTCCATCGCTTAAAATTGTAAAATCATGTAAAAATGGAATTAACGGTCAAGATTGAAAACCACTTTATCCGAAGACGGATATCGGCCCTAAACTTCATTATATAATCACTGACCTCACATATGTTTTTTCATACCTATCTTCATATCTCTAAAAAGTGCGTCGAAACCTGCAATGGCTCTGATGAAACTGTTGCTGGCGCATCTCCTTTTGTGCGGGGTTCATGGTTTTTGGGGCGAAGCAACAAGCATTTCCGAAGATGAATCGGTAGAGATAGAGGCACAATTGAAGATTTTGGATAAACCTGCCGTCAAGACATTTGTGGTATTCCTACGAATTAACAGCTTCTTCTTCTTTAAGAAATTTTTAAATTTCATAGTAAATTTTTTTTTGTCAAATTCTACTCTACTCCCACTCTTACTCTCACTCTCACTCTCACTCTCACTTTTAAAATTTTTCCATGCCTCATTGTAAGGCATGAGAGTCGAAACTCACACCTGAAACTAAATCGTTCCTATCTCAATCCTTCGAAAAGATGGGGATTTGAATCCCCCACCTCATCATTTTCATATGAAAAGAGTGGTCACTGACACAAATTCCAATGATTAAATTTCGTAATGTATGAGTAGTATATGAGCATGACCATCCATTTATTTACTAAAGAGGTCTCTTACATAAGTCTACACTTACATGTAAAAGGCGTAATCGTTGTTTAATTTCATATGTACGGGCACGATTAGCCTGCCGGAAAAAAAAAATCTTTTGAATTCAGTTTTTCTCTCTCTGTGGAAGAATTATTTGTTAAGCCCAAAGAAATGACAGCATCGATTTAGTCTGCTAAATTATGTGAGTAGCAATTGAAATAGATTATTCATCGACAAATGGCAAGCATGCCTCTTTGTTTTTTGTTTTTTGGGTCGGAGGCAAGCATGCCTTTATTCAGTGAAAATAATGACAAGCTTATTTTACAGATCACAAACATGCATATTATTGAGGGGCACCATTTAATCCATTCCTTATAGATAATTTTATTTCGATATAAGTGAGTCTCAGCAGTTGGCTAACAAAAATCTTTCAATTCATTCAATCCAAACATACATTAAAAAGCCAACCGATCGAAAAGGTAGTTGACCTTTATTTTGGAACTATTATTTCTGCTCTTGCTTTGAAGGGAAAGGGGAACATAGATTACACTCTTATAGAATACTAATCATTTCAAATTGAAATAACATGGTTGCATTTCATAGGATTACCGAATAAGATTTTAGAGTTGTTGTTGCTTTTCTTCCTAGCATGCGAGACGGCATATGTCAGTCAGAGGACTATAACCAAGACATCTATTTGTAGTTAATAATCATTTCCATTGTTGAACAGATTTATGCTTTTCTAACAACAATTTCTGCAAGTACTTCTCAGCAAGTACTAATGATTGCTTGGCAAATGGCTGACCGTGTTTAATTCTTCTATGAAGACTATTGAAGGAGAAACCATCAGTTGTATACCTATTCACAAACAACCGGCATTCGATCATCCTCTACTCAAAGATCATAAAATTCAGGTAAAAAAGTTTACCCATTTTCTTTGCCAATAAACTAAACTATGGGATAGTGTAAAATGAAATTTGTCTCTCATGTTTTCCTTGATTTTCATATTTTTTGTGCAGTTAGAACCCAATTTGCTTCCTTTTGGAAAGGATAGAACAGCTACAAATGCAAAATCTATAGATGTCGGATTGAGAGAACCTTACCCCATTGGAACAGTTCCCATTCCTCGAGTAACTAAGGAAGATTTGATAAGGGAGAGATCCATTCCAAAACTGCCATTTGTATCTGCTAATGGACCAGATTTTAACAATCAACATGTAATCCCCCCCCCCACCTTGATGTATATTTGATTTCTACAAATAAATTTTCATTTTGTATATCTATATTTAGAGATTATTTTCACATGTTGCCGTAGATACATGAACTTCTACTTAGAGTAGCTTTGCTAAATATAAAACAGTTATTTTGAATTCGCAAAAACACATATCATGAATACATAAATACACGTAAAAATATATGAATTATGAAAATATTATGTGACAACATTCAATTGATGATGAAAGTAAGGCATATAGAATTTTTTTTCCTTCATCTTCCTTATATATATGAGATCATATGCAGATGGTTTATATAGTGGACAAAAACGTAGAAAATATCAAATATGGAGCTGGTGCGAGGATGACCATGTACAATCTAACTGTTGCTCTTGACTAGTTCAGCTCACATAATATATGGATTCAAACTGGTTCTCCAAATCATCTCAGCATGATCATAGTCAGTTGGCGAGTAAGTAATTGGTTTTTAAGTACGAAGGAGTCTATTATGATGAAAAATGTGACAATTGTTTGACTAATGTTATTTACTAGGTCTCTCCACGACTAAATGGCGATACTATTTCTCGATTATTCACATACTAGACGGTCAGTTTGAACATGCTCAATCAATTCTATCCCCATTGAAAACTCTGTTCCTCCAATTTTGTATACCTAACATGCAAACTAGAGCAAAGTCGGATTATCAATTGACTGAAGTATTGCTCTTATAGGGTGATGGTTATCGCAATGGGTGCTATAATGTGCGATGTCCAGGTTTTGTTCAAATAGATAGGGAAGTAACAACCAATTATCCATTCTACAATACTTCGGTCCCCAGCGGGACCAAATATGAGCTACAACTTGGAGTTGAACAGGTAACCTTGATTCATCAAGCTCATCTAGGTGTATAGCAGCCTTGCTCTTAAAAAAGATGTTCATATCATATTCTTATGCTTCATAATCCGATGAGATCCTGTCATAATCGACGGAAATATCGACTCGGGCGCATGTCGGGCCTTTCTAACACGGGCAATGAAGCTTGTTAATAAGAAACTTTCTTTCGGACCCGGACTTGTATAGTGGGAATTGGTGGCTGATCGTGAAAGACGATCCTCCAGTTAAAGTGGGTTATTGGCCGAAGGAAATAGTCACCTATCTACGCAACGGCTCGCTGCATGCAGCTTGGAGAGGAGTTGGCCAAGAGGCAAGCAGCAGATTCTGTCCTCAATTGGGAAGTGGCTATTGTCCCGACTCTGGTTACGACTATGCTGCATATTTCAGAAGCATGTACTGGCTCAACAGATTTAGTGCCCGCCTTCAACCTTTCGAGAAAATCCAAGATCGGTCGACAAGTCCGATGTTTATGCCTTGAGGAACGATCGCAATGTGCGGAAAATGGGGTACACGCTTAGCTATGGAGGCCCGGGAGGTTATTGTAGAGGCCATTGACTTCCAGGGAAGTGGTGATTCGAGCAACTTAATAAGCAAAGCTGAGCACCTTTTGTAATTCCAAATTGCTTTTTGAACTATTTCCCTCCATAATCGTGCCCAACAAATCACCTATGAACACCACCTTCCCAATGAAATTTCAGATAATGCAAACTCCTATCCATGATGTGAATGGTAATACCATCACAGATAATCAATAGCTAGTACCTAAAAAATACCAACTCTAGGTCAAGTCTTGATTCTAACTCGAACTTTTTAACTGTCAACCATCACCAGTCGAGTGACACCATAAATAAAATCCACCAAGCTCACAACCAGAGCCTTCTTCTGAAACAATCCCAAGCCCTCCCCCAAAGAATAAGATGATCAGTCACTCAAGAAAAAATGATCCACGATTTCATCTTTGCCCACTCAAGGACAACCGCCACCATCACGAACGCCTATATGCAGCAACATCGTGGCGGAGGTGGTCACATCGACCACCGCAATAGAGAAAAGAACCAAATCAAGTGTTTGAATTAATGAAAATCTTGTGTTAAGATTTCATGTCATTCCTTTAAAAGATTGAGAGATTAATTTGCGAAAAATTGTGAGGGCTAAAAACTTTGTGGAGTATTGGGCGTCATTGGGGGCTAGTAAACACTAGTAATATTTGAATAAATCAAGTGTGGTTGTAATATTTTTTATGTCGCTTGATTTATAATGGAATTATGTGTTGCTCTCCCCATGGAGTAGATCTCACCTAATGAACCACATAAATCTGATATTTGATTTATTTCCTTATTCAATTTATTTTATTTTATTGTTCAATTGCTTATTTTGCAATAGTCTACAAAAGACGATACGACATCAAAATACAATGACTACAACATTCAACTAGCGGTATATATTAAGGAATAAGAAGCATGCACTTTTTTCACCCTTTATGTAATCTAAGCTATAAGTACATCGTTCGCAGGTGGTCTTTTAAGAGATAATAATGTAGAAGATGTCAAATATGGAGTTGGTGAGACCAGGAACATATATAATCTGACCATAAGCCATAACCAATTCAGTTCACATGATATAAGAACTCAAAGCGGTCCTATAGATCATCTTAAAGGTACTTGCAACCAATTGGCGGGTATATTATATGTTCTAACTATAGAAAAGTCAACTATTTTTAATATCCTAAGAGTAGTTGCCTAACATCTTTTTACTTTTAGTAGGTTTATCCTTAATTATATTGCGATGCTATTCCCCGATTATTCATATACTAGACCGTTGGTTCGGACATCTTTAGTTATTTCTTTTTCCAAAACTTTCTTCCTTCAACTTTTTTAAATCTGACATGCACATAGAGTGAAGTTGGATCATTGATTCACTAAGTGAACATTTTCAATGGGTGATGGCCGTCATGGTGGGTGTTACAACGTTTAAGTCCAGGCTTTGTCCAAATAGTCAGGTTATTCCTCCCACATAGCGTCCATTTATGGCGGCAATCAATATTCGAAGTATAAGCTTTTAGATATAGAAGCTCAACCTAAATATGATTTTAG
Organism: Corymbia calophylla; assembly: GCA_014182845.1. Lineage (NCBI taxonomy): Eukaryota > Viridiplantae > Streptophyta > Magnoliopsida > Myrtales > Myrtaceae > Corymbia > Corymbia calophylla. The sequence goes on from CM024696.1 coordinate 18,053,524, forward strand.
AGAAAATAGATTGAAAAATAGTACTAATTATGGGATGACCCGTACAATGTATAATTACTTATTTGCCACTTTAGTGTGGGCTTGGTTCAATTTTGCAAATGAGTTTTGGGTATAATATAAATGCTGAAAAACAAAGCCCTATGGAGAAATGTAAATTGTGTTTGTAAAAACTTTTTGCAAATGGACAATGGCTTCAAGTAGTGTTTGGTAAAAAAAAATTTGCAATAAGTTTTGACTGTATTTTTTTATTTAAAAAGAACTCAAATCATTTGTTGAAGCTAGCAAAGGGCTACGGTCGTCAGTAAGCCAAATCTAACTCCAGCAGCTTGGGCGACCACCGCCTAAGGTTGCAAGACTGAGGCAATAGTTGCCCGAGGTCATGGGACCTCTGGCAGAGGTCGCCTAGGTCACATGACCCTTGCCAGCCCTTTGCCGACCAGATTTGGCTTTGTCAACCACCCTCACGCAAAGAAGATATACAATTACAAGGATTTTAAAATATTAAAGAATTTGTGATGATAGTTTTAAAAGGAAAAACATTTTAATCATAGTTTCAGTATTCTATAAATGCTATTGGAAAAGGCTGGATAGAAGTAACACTGGGCTTTAAGTATTCCCGATGTCAACATTAGGCTTAAAGTTAATTGAAAATGCTGACCAAACACTTGGTATTTCCTCAAGGGGCCTTGAAGCTTGAAGGCCCATTGGGAAAGCATTTCCTTTCATTTTAGTCGGACACAAAAAAGGAAGGATACAAAAAGTGGTTGTCCTGCTTGTGCTTTTCTGTATTCCTTTTACGGCACTACAAAAGCAGATATCATTAATATCACCACCGCTTCAGATAGTAAAATCATGTAAAACTGAAATTAACGGTCGAGATTGAAAACCACTTGATCCGACGGTGGATACTAGTGCTTAAAATCATTATATGAGCACCGATGAGCACCGACCTCACATAATTTTTTTTATACAGATCTTCATTTCTCAAAAGAGGGTGTCCAAACCGGCAATGGCTCTGATGAAACTGTTGCTGGTGCATCTAATTTTGTGAGGCGTTCATGATTTTTGGGGCGAAGCAACAAGCATTTCTGAAGATGAATTGGTGGAGATAGAGGCACGATTGAAGATTTTTAATAAGCCTGCCATCAAGACATTTGTGGTACTGCTTCTACGAATGTACGGCTTCTTCTTTTTTTTGTAGGAAATTTTTAAATTTTGTAGTATATGAGTATGACCATTCATTTATTTGCTAAGGAGGTCTCTTATATAAGTCTACGCTTACATGTAGAAGGAGTAATCGTTGTTTAATATTGTATGGACTCGCACGATTAGCCCGTGAAAAAACAATTTAGCTTCAGTTTGCGGAAGAATTATTTTTTAAGCCCAAAGAAATGATTGCGTCGATTTAGTCTGCTAAATTATGTTAGTAGGAATTAAAATGGATTGTTCATGGACAAATGGCAAGCATGCCTTTCTTTTCTCTTTTTTGGTCGGTGGCAAACATGCCTTTATTAGGTGAAAATAATGACAAGTTCGTATTTATTTTAACTGATGGAGAACATGGGTATTGTCGAGGGCACTATTCAATCCATTCCTTATAGAGAAGTTTATTTCGACATAAATTTTTCTGGGGGATAAGGAAAATCTTTCAATTCATTCAATCCTAACATACATTTACCGAAATAGGCTAGCCATTCATAAAGGTGGTTGACCTTTATATTGGATCTATTATCGCTGCTATTGCTTCAAGGGAAAAAGAGGAACACAGATTACGCACTTATAGAATACTAATCATTTCAAATTGAAATAACATGGTTAGTATTTCATAGGATTACCGAATAAGATTTTAGAGTTTTTGTTCCTTTTCTTCCTAGCATGCGAGATGGCAAATGTCAGTCAGAGGATGATAACCAAGACATCTGTGTGGAGTTAATCATCATTTCCGTTGTTAAACAGATTTATGCTTTTCAACAACAAATTCTGCAAGTATTTCTCAGCAAGTACTACTGTTTGCTTGGCAAATGGTTGAGTGTGTTTAATTCTTCTATGAAGACTAATGAAGGAGAGACCATCGATTGTATACCTATTCACAAGCAACCAGCATTCGATCATCCTCTACTCAAAGATCACAAAATTCAAGTAAAAATGTTACCAATTTTCCCCATCAATCAACTAAACTATGGGATAGTCAAAAATGAAATTTGTCTCTCATGTTTCCTTGATTTTCATTTTTTTGGTGCAATTAGAACTCAATTTGCTTCCTTTTCAAGATTGAACACCTACAAATGCAAAATCTATAAATGTCCGATTGAGAGAACCTTGCCCCGTCATAACGATTCACATTCCTCGAGTAACTAAGGAAGATTTGATAAGGGTGAGATCTGTTCCCAAAGTGCCATATGTATTTGCTCATGGACAAGATTTGAGCAATCAACATGTATTCTCCCCCAAACCCCCCTCAATGTATATTTAATTTCTACAAAATGAATATTTTATTAGAATTTTTAATTTATACATATCTATATTATTTTGAGTTCATGAAAACACATATCATGGATACATAAATACATGTAAAAACATTTGAATCATGACACTATTATATGACAACATTCAATTGATGATGAAAGTAAGGCATACAGAATTTTTTTTTTTTCTCTTCATCTTCATCATATATGAGATCATGTGCAACTATTTTTTTTTTTTTGTCGCAAAAACTCATGTGCAACTGGTTTGTATAGTGGACAATCATGTAGAAACTATCAAATATGGACCTAGTGCGAGCATGACCGTTTACAATCTAAGTATTGCTCCTAACCAGTCCAACTCACACAATATATGGATTCAAACCAGTCCTCTAGATCATGTCAACATGATCGTAATTGGTTGGCAGGTAAGTAATTGGTTTTTTAAGTTTGAAGAAGTCTATTATGATGAAAAATGTGACAATTGTTTGACTTCTATTATTTACTAGGTCTCTCAACAACTAAATGGTGATGCTATTTCTCAATTATTCACGTACTAGATGATCAATTTGAACATGCTCAATCAATTCTATCTCCATTTAAAACTTCGCTCCTCCAATTTTGTATACCTAACATGCAAACCAAACCAAAGTCGAATTATCAATTGTTTGAAGTATTTCTCTTATAGGGTGATGGTTATCACAATGGGTGCTAAAATGTGCAATGTCCAATTTTTCTACATATAGATAGGGAAGTAACAACAATCCATTCTATAATACTTTCGTCCCCACCGGGGCCAAAAAGGAGCTATGGGTTCAAATCAAACAGGTAAGGTTGATTCATCAAGCTCATAATGGCACATAGTAGTCTCAGTCTTAAATAAGATGTTCATATCATATTTTCTGCTTCATAATCCGACGAGATCATGTCATGATTGGCGGAAAAATCGAATCAGGTGAATGTTGGACTTTTGTAACATGTGCAATGAAACTTCTGAACAAGATACTTTCTTTCTGACCAGGACTTGTATTCGGGGAATTGGTAGCTGATCGTGCAAGACGATCCTCCAGTTAAAGTCGATTATTGGCCGAAGGAAATATTCACCTATCTACGCAACGGCTCATTGCATGCAGCTTGGGAAGGACTTGGCCAAGAGGCAAGCGATGGATTATGCTCTCCATTGGGAAGTGGCTGCTATCCCGACTCAGGTTCCAACTATGCTGCATACTTCAGTAGCTCGTAATGACTCTACATATTTAGGGTGCGCTTGGTTCAGTTTTTCCAAAAAGCTTTCAGCTTCCAAAGCCCCTTGGAAAAATGCGGGACCATTTAGCAACTGTTTTGAATAAGCTTTCAAGTGAAAGCCAGCATTAGGAAAATTGAAAGCCCAATGTTAGTATGGGCTTTCAGTATTTAGCCAAATGCTGAAACTAATTTTTTCTTCCAAAACTACCCACACCAATTCTTCAAATTTCCGATTTTGCCCCTTGTTATGTATTTTTTTTTTTAAAGAAAAGGGGACAAAACCCTATGGCTTTCAGCAAGCCAGATTTAGTGCTAACGACCATTGGTTAAGGTCGCCCAAACTCGGCGACCTCCAGCAAGGGTCACGCAACCTGGCCGAGGGCTGTCAGGAGGTCACCTGGGTCTCGTGATGGCAACCTAGAACCTGATAGGAGAGTCCAAGATGTAGTCGACAGGTTCAATGTTTATGCCCTGAAGACTGAACGCCATTTGTGGAAAGCGGGGGGTACAACCTTATCTTTGGAGGCCCAGGAGGCTATTGTAGAGCCCAATGACTTCCACAGAAAGAAAAAAATGTACTTTGAGCATCTCAATCAGCAAAGCTGAGCAGCTTTTGTTATTCCAAATTGCATTTTGAATTATTTTCCCCCTTTTGATTTCCTATTTCTCAAGGCTGAGGTGGCTATTACAAGGATTAACCTTCCATAAATTTATTTTTTTATGAAACCCTAATTTGATGCGGCGAGCTTCATTTAGTAAAATGAGTCGAGAGAATTATTTCTCACAGCCCTACAAGAGCACTCTCATGCACATTTCAGGTTCGATCAGAGCCATCTGTTGGGAGCTGATGAGTTCCTCCCATCCATCCTATCCAGCTTCCCCAACTTGCAAACCCTGAATATTGTACCAAACACATCACCTATGAACCCCCCCTTCCCAATGAAATTTCAAATAATGCATACTCCTACCCAAATGTGAAGAGTAATACCATTACGGATAATGAATAGGTTAGTTACTTAAGAAAACACCAACTCTCAATCAAGTCCCAATTTTACCCCGAACTTTTAGCTGTCCACCATTACCAGTTGAGAGAAGCCATGGACAAGATCCACCAAGTTTACAACCAGAGCCTCTCTTTTTTTTGAACAATTCCAAGCTCTCCCCTAAAGAATAAGATGAACCATGACTTGAGAGAGAATGATCCACAATTTTGTCCTGCCCACTCGAGGGCGACCGCCACTATCACGGGCACCTATATGCAATAACATCGCGGTGGTGGTGGTGGTTACGTCAACCACCGCAACAGAGAAAAGAACCAAATAAAGTGTTTAAAGTGATGTAAATCTTGCGTAAGATTCAGTTGTTCCTTTATAATATTGAGAGATTAATTCACAAGAAACTATAGGGCTAAAAAACGTGTTAAGGTATTGGGCATAAGTGGTAGTTGGGAAATGCTAAAAGTGTTTGAGTAACTCAAGTATGGTTATAATCTCATTTATGTCGCTTGATTTATAGTACAATCATGTATTGCTCTCCTTGTGGAGTATATAATCTAACCATAACTAATGATCAATTCAATTTACATAATATATTAATTGAAATTAAATTTTATAGAACCACTGTCAACTATTCTAAAAGTTAAATTGATAAATGAAAGTTTGGTTTAATTTTTGATTTTTTATAATATCACAAAAAGTCAAACTATTACACATGTGATAAATTTACTCTAAGCTAATTATTAACCACCAAAAACCCTAAACTAGTACACATGTGACAAATGTACCCACCACGGGTTTCTATTAATTTTACTGTTAAATTATTGAGTTGAATGACATATAACGATTTACAGGTATATTACTTTGGAGTTTTATCCTTCATTTGTCACAAGTGTATTAATTTGTGGTTTTTCATGATATTAATTCGATTTAACGAAAGCTAACGGAAGATAAATTTGTCACTAAATATACCAATTTAAGGTTTTTGGTGGTCAAAAATTAGTCTAGGTAAATTTGTTACAAGTGTACCATTTTGGGATTTTTTATAATCAAAAAATTAGTTTTGGGTAAATTTGTTACATGTCTACTAGTTTGGTGTTTTTCGTGGTATTAATCTCCTTTTTCTTGCCTAATACTAAACGTATACATATTTAATTAGGGAGGTAAATGAGATTCGAAAACATTTGAATTCAACACCTCCTACTCTGATGTCAAATGAAATTTTGTTAAATCATTGTCAATTGTTTTAAAATTTTAAATTATTAGATGAATATGTAATTTATTGTATAAATGTTCTATAGGATACAATGGATGAAGTCAGGGCCAAGTAGACAAGTTAGCCCTTCCACATAACTTCCATTTATGGCGGCAATCAGTATGATAATGAATTTTTTTCGCAATCGTTGTTCCCCTTTCGAACTATAAGCTTGAAACCCAGAAAATATATTTTGAATTACCCAAACTCCCATAAATTGTTCGATGATTGTCATCAGTAGCTATTGTTTTTTAGATTCGTTATGGAACACTCAACCTAAATATGATTTTAGGGAAAATAGATTGAAAAATGGTACTAATTATAGGGTAACCTACGATTCATATGTACAAGAAAAAATTACTCATTTGCCGCTTTAGTCGGACACAACAAAGAAAGGATGGAAAGGGTGGCTGTCCATCTTGTGCTTTTCTGTATACCTTTTACGGGACCATAAAAGCATGTATCATTAATGTCATCGCCGCTTAAGATGGTAAAATCATGTAAAAAATGAAATTTATGGCCAAGATTGAAAACCACTCGATCCGACGGTGGATATCGGCACTAAAATTCATCATATAAGCACTGACCTCACATAATTTCTTTTTATACCTATCTTTATCTCTCAAAAGAGTGTGTAGAAACCAGCAATGGCTCTGGTGAAACTGTTGCTGGTGCATCTCTTTTTGTGCTGTGTTCATGGTTTTTGGGGCGAAGCAACAAGCATTTCCGAAGAAGAATTGGTAGAGATAGAGGCACGATTGAAGATTTTGAGCAAGCCTGCCGTCAAGACATTGGTGGTCCTGCTTCTTTACACAGCTTCTCTTTCTTTGTTTTGTTGGAAATTTTTTAATTCCGTATTCATTTATTTACTAAAGAGGTCTTTTACATAAGTCTGTGCTCACAAGTAAAAGGAGTAATCATTCTTTTAATTTTGTTGTGTACCAGCACAATTAGCCCGTGAAATGCCGAAAGAAAACTTTTGGTTTTAGTTTTTCTTACTACGTGGAGGAATTATTATTTTTAGGCCCGAAGAAATTATTGGGTCGATTTAGTCTAATGAATTACGCAAGTAGCAAATAAAATATGATAAGAAACTATAAGATCAATTCTCAGCCTCACTTAAAACCACACGTTGTAATATTATTTTTAAGCTATGATCATCTCTGTCCGCCGCATCTTATATTATCTTATATAAAGTAATTAATAAAGGTCAATGGAAGTTATGGAATGGAGGAATTTTATGGACAAATGGCAAGAATGCCTTTTTTTCTTTTTTTAGTCTGAACAAGAATGCCTTTATTCAATGAAAATAATGAAAGCTTGCATTTATTTCAATAGATGGCAAACGTGCATATTATTGAGGGGTACCATTTAAATTTTAATACTTTCCTTATAGAAAAGCCATTTTTCGTATGATCGAGTTTCAGCAATTATTTTTTATTTATTCAATCCAAAATAATCAAATGATTTATAAAGGTTGGTGCTATTGCGTTTGAAGGAAAAGAGGAACATGTTACACTTATATATAGTACTAATCATTTCAAATCGAAACAATATGGTTAGCATCTTAAAGGGTTACCAAATTAGATTTTAGGGTTGCTGGTGCTTTTCTTCCTAACAATTGAGATGGCAAATGTCAGTCAGAGGATGATAACCAATATATCCATGGGTAGTTAATCATCATTTCCATTGTTGAACAGATTTATGCTTTTTATCAACAATTTCTGCGAGTATTTCTCAGCAATTATTAATGTTTGCTTGACAAATGATTGACTGGGTTCGATACTTCAATGAAGACTAAAGAAGGGGATACCATCAACTGTGTACCTATTCATAAGCAACCAGCATTCGATCATCCTCTACTCAAAGATCACAAAATTGAGGTAAAAATTTTACCGATTTTCCCTATCAATTAACTAAATTAAAATTTGTATCTCATGTTTTACATTTATTTTCAAATTTTTTTGTGCAGCTAGAACCCAATTTGTCTCTTTTTGAAAAGGATAGGACACCGACAAATGCAAAATCTGCAAATGTCGGATGGAGAGAACCTTGCCCTGTCGGAACAGTTCCTATTACTCAAGTAACTAAGGAAGATTTGATAAGGGAGAGATCCATTCCCAAAGTGCCATTTGCATCTGCTAATGGACCATCTGTATCTAATGGTCAAGATTTTAGCACTCAGCATGTATTCCTTCCCTCCCTCCTTTGATGTATATTTAATTTCTACAAAATAAGAATTTTCATTTGAGTTCGTGAAAACACATATCATGAATCACACAAAGTATATCACAACATTCAATTGATGATGAAAAGTAAGGCTTGTGTTTTTTTCTCTCTTCATCTTCCTTATATACAAGATCATGTGCAGCTGGTTTACTTAAAGGACAACAAGGTAGAAAATATCAAATATGGAGCTGGTGCAAGGATGACCATCTATAATCTAACTGTTGCTCCTGACCAATCCAGCTCACACAATATATGGATTCAAACCGGTCCTCCAGATCATATCAGCATGATCATAGCCGGTTGGCGGGTAAGTAATAGGTTTTTAAATATGAAGAAGTCAATTATGATGAAAAATGTGACAATTGCCTAACTTCCGTCATTTACTAGGTCTCTCAACAACTAAATGGTGATACTATTTCTCGATTATTCACATTTTGGACCCTCAGTTTGAACACGCTTGATCAATTCTATCCCCATCAAAAACTTTGTTCCTCCAATTTTGTATACCTAATATGCAAACCAAAGTAAAGTCGAATTATCAATTGATTGAAGTATTGCTCTTATAGGGTGATGGTTATCGCAATGGATGCTATAATGTGCGATGTCCAGGTTTTGTTCAAATAGACAGGGAAGTAACAACCAACTATCCGTTCTATGATACTTCCGTCATCGGAGGGAAAAGATCTGAGCTACGGGTTCGTATCGAACAGGTAAGCTTGATTCATTGAGCTCATCAAGTCTTCATATCGTATCATACGATGCGATCACGTAATCTTTGTCGGAAAAATCGAATCTGGCGGTGCGTGTTGGACCTTTCTAACATGAGCAATGAAGCTTGTTAATGAGATACACTTCCTTTCTGACCAGAACTTGTACTCCGGGAATTGGTGGCTGATCGTGAAAGACGATCCGCCAGTTACAGTGGGTTATTGGCCGAAGGAAATATTCAACTATCTTCGCAACGGCTCCCTGCATGCAGCTTGGGGAGGAATCGCCCAAGAGGGGAGCGATGGATACTGTCCTCCCATGGGAAGTGGTCGGTTTCCCGACAACGATTACTCCCATGCCGCGTACTTCAGGAACATGTACTGGGTCTACAGGTACACTGCCCAATTTCCACCTTCCGATAAAATCGAAGAAGCGGTCGACAACCCCAACCTTTATGGCTTGAAGAACGATGGCTACTTGAAGGATATGGAGTACACGATTAGCTATGGAGGCCCGGGAGGTTACTGTAGGGCACAATGACTTCCGTGGCAAAAGAAGAAATTGTACTTTGAGCAACTTAATAAGCAAAGCTGAGCACCTTTTATAAATAAAATTTCAGTTTTACCTGAATTTCTAGCTACGGCCAGCTTCATTTAGTAAAGTGAGGCTAGAGTGGGGATTATTGCCATAAAAGTTCTTAACATATTGTGCAAATATTGACTCAATCCAAAACCCCATCATTTTGTTGATGAAATCATGCTGAATTTGAAAAGTAATCTCAAGCTACTGACATGACATACAATCATCACTAGCGATGAGAATCAAATCTTTCACTAGCAGCAAAGTATGGCGATATAAGGATTACATATACCTATAGGTCGCCCAATACATTTAATTGTATCAATATATTTGAGCAGATTGAATATAGCTATTGGTACTTTTTTTTTTTTGTCGGAACAACGAGTTGCATCACTAACCTAAAGATAAGGGATTACAAGAGAAATCAAATCAAGACAATAGAATTAATGCATGGGATTGAGGTGGATTGGCAATCCAATTCATCGTAGAAAATCTGCATGATAGGTCTTGACTCCCAGTCTGCAGCCTTATTTTATTCTCGCAAGATAAATCTTAGCCCAACATCTCCTAACCAGGCCATCAAGGAAGCACAATCCATTATAATTTTCACCAGCTAAATTTCAGGGTGAACAGGCCTAAGTTTCCTTTGCCTTTTATAATAGATGCAACTGAAAATGATGAACCCCACGAGGATAGTGGCGCCGAACACTCCTCCTGCAATACATAGGAGGATCCATCCCTTCATACTATTCGGTTGTGATGGTCCACTGTAGAGCTCCATCTTAGAAAATGAATTACCTAAATCAGGAAAAAAAAACAAAGTTTCAATTGAAATAACTAAACTAAATTTTTCTTGATAAATATAGAATGTCTAGACTTAGGAGACTACTATCCCCATATGCACAGTACTACAAAATCTCTAGCATTATTATGTATCATGCTACACATTCGTATATGTATGAGTGAATATAATGTCGATCCTATATGAGCATTCCTCCATGCAATTAGTAAATCATCATGCGAAAAATCCGGTATGGAGAAAATGACATGGAACTTGCAAATGCGAAAAATCATTATACACACGGTCATTGCCTTTTTTCTAGCATAACATGGGGAATATGAACCTTTGGTTCAATTAATCTACACAACGCATGCAATTGCTTGATCCACATTCATCAGTTCTTCCCAGTGAAATAAGTTGGATCGTGTATGCTCACGATTTGGGATACGAAACAGCTTTTCACTGAAACTTCAGCTTACTAACTTACTACATGTACAAGAAAATGACAAAGATTACAGTTCATAGGGAGTAATGGAAATTATATGAAGCATGAAAGAATAATTAGTAAGTGACATTGGTATCTTTGGAGTTAAAACGGTACTGAGAGAAATTTAAGATAACAAAGATCCAATCAACTTGGACTCTAAACAATATGAGCAGCTTAATCCACATAATCAACATCAATTAAAACAGAAATCGATTAACTTACCCATGATAAAGAGAACTCTAACGTCGACTACCGCTCGGAGGAGGAGGAGGAGAAGGAGCCTCTGTCCTCTTTTGGACAAAACGCCCCACTTTTATAGAGTTAGAAGATTAGATCGAGGTCTCTTCCTCTAGTGCACGCAAGAACAATAATAGCACTCAACATATAGTGATCCAGCAAAATCTTAGAGTTTCTTGTAAGGTATGAAAAGGGAAAAAAGAGAGAAATATTTGTAGTGATCCACCGAAGCATAAGGAACTTCAGAAGACGCACCGAGAGAGAGAGGGGTTGAAAACACCTTTGGTTCGGGTTATCCTCTATTGCAATTAATACTCAAGCAAGTTCACATTAATGCTCAAGAAAGGATTCGAATTGGATGCCCGACACGTGGGAGATGTCCAATTTTCTCTTTTATCACTTCATTCGCAATCTTCCCATCAGCTGAAAAATTATATTTACTCATTTACCCCTTCATATAGTGAAATTTTTGCTTAGTGAACGTTAACCCTACTAATTATGACATCACATAGTCTCCCTTTAATTGAAACTAGCCCCATTAAGTGATTCATAAGTCATCACCCAACCCCAAAAAATGAGAGCTTTCATCCAAATATGAGCTTTTGAGATATATCATTTGATATGTTTTAAGGAATAGTCTTTGTTTTACTCCTATACTGGTTTGGTTGCTCGTGCCTACATTGGGCATTGATAATTTTAAACACAAATGTCCAACATGCAATAATATTAGTCTCTATCTTATAGGCTATTCTTTCCTCCACTTTGGTTGGTGGAAACTCCATCCGTTCTTACCTCTGATCGATGTGTAACATGTCGTGGACATCACTCGCCTGGCAGAAGACCAATCAACAAACTGGTTGGAGGAAGTTCTCTCCAACCGGGAAAAGAGGAAGATGCAACATTTCTCTCAAATGCCACATACATGATGACAAGATTTCCTCTACCACCAATTATAGAAAGTCCTCTAACCACTTTTCTGGTTGAGTAATCATAAAAAGTGTAGACGTAACACATCTTTATTTTTCTTCAATTTTACATGTGATGTTTATATTGATAACCTATGAATCAAACACCTAGTTTGAAAAGGGAATGGAGGAAAATTCAATTAACGTACATATTCTTTGCGAACACTCATTAATCAACTATCAATAACTTGCATAGGCTCAAGAGAATAACAATTTTGTACCGTTGAAATGATTAGCTTATCCAAATTGATGATGTGTACAACTAATTTCTTTATATGGTGAGATGCATCTACTTTAAAGATATTGTCGGTAATCAACCTTAGGTTGACGGCAAATACACTCAAAAGACTTATTACATCATTGAAGTTAATGGGTCTAATGAATTTTTATAACGAATTTATTATGGTTTATCTAGAATGGTTAACATAAAGCTATTACTTAATGAATTTAATAACCTAAGCTAGCATCCATAGATCTTAAACATACTTATCTTTCATAGTAGGTCCAGTGATATGTGTGGATAAAAAGCATAAGTACGAAACATAAGTAATTTCGGGGAAAATGTATATTATGTTATACTTAAATTAGTTTATGTAATCTTATCTTAATTGTAAACTTAAAATTTCAATTGTGGTTAATGTAAGTTGTATGCTAGATTCCACCAACCTAGAACTCGGAACTTATTTATCGAAATAAGTTCCTTAATTTTTGAAACCTAAAACCTATCATATATACCTTAAAACTTGGGACCGGACAGTTTTCCTATTGGTCCGATTCTCATGTTTCAAGTTTTATCCTAAAACCATGCTCACCCCTACTCAACACATTCTTCAAGATTTACTAAATCCTTAAACAATCCACCCAAACATGTTTTCCAGCAAACAAAAGGAAAATAAAAATGGAACATGTTTTCATGCTCACCTAAAAAAACAAAAGCTAAATCAACATTTGTAGATCGCGACACTCGCTACTAGTGACACATTTGGTCTCATCGCTAGTGCTTACTGTACAGCATGTGAGCAATTTGAAATTATTTTTCAATTTCAATACGATTTGTTTAAATGAGAATAAGTGTTACAAAGATGGCACCATATGATTTTGTTTCAGAATGATGCTTACCTATTCAATTTGGATCAGAAGTTTAAATTGATCTTTCCCATAGGGAGAAGCACACAATCAATCATTGATAAGTACTCTCTCATATACAAAGAAAAAAACATAACAAAACAAGTTGTGGCATTTGTCACAATAACCGAACCGAACTGTTTATACCCTTATCCGAGAGCCGCCCGAGTGAGTTCACATAATTGATCCGAATGTCCCAAACAAAACCATACTTTCCAAAACCCTTTTGATTTCTCTAAAAAGGTCGCTCGAATCTAGCATCGAACTTTAGCTCAACCGCAGACAAATTCCCAACAACGAAAGGAAGGTTAGAGAATGCTTCTTTAACAATCAAGAACCAAGTGCCACGACTAGTCCACAATGAGGGAAAATGGGGGCGCATGCCGGTATGGTTAAAAAAGGAGAAACTGCGAGCCAGGCATAGACAGCGAAGAGGAAGGAGAGCAGGCTGGAGGGAGAGAGGACAAAATATAGGTACCTAAGTTGTAGGCATGTCAGCTTCCCATTAGTCCATTGAAAGATGGACACGTGTCAATTTTGAAGTCTACTTATCAAACACCCTAAGTCTCCTCTCTCTCTCTTCAATTAATGTTTTTAATTTTTCTTCGTCTTTTTCTTTTTTCCATTTTTTTCTTCTTCTTCCCCGCTCGTCCTCTCCGTCGACTCTTGCTCCGCCGCGACGGAGCTCGTGAGGCGGTCTGCGACAAGACCGGGGACCCCCGCTACTGCGTAGCCGCCCTCTTCTCCGAACCCCGCACCCCCTTTTCTTTTCTTCTTCTTCTTCCCCTTTTCACTTCGCCGGGGATTAACTGCTACACACGGGCGGGGTTCGGAGGAGGGGGCGGCGACGCCGTAGCGGGGGTCGCCGGTCTCGTCGCAGACCCGCCTCACGAGCTCCGTCGCGGCGGCGGAAGGGTAGACGGATAGGACAAGTGGGGAAGAAGAAGGAAAAAAATATGGAAAAAAGAAAAAGAAGAAGAAAAAAAAGGTAGAAACATTAATTGAAGGAGAGAGGAGAGGAGACGTAGGTGCCCGATGAGTTGGGCCCCCAAAATGACACGTGTCAATCTTTTATTGGATAATAGGGAGCTGACATGTCTACAACTTGGGTAACCAGTCGGGACTTGAAAGGACGAAACCAGCCAGGTGACCCACCTGAGCTCCCAGACGCGCGATGGATTTCACGGTCCCAGGGAGGGGCAAAAAAAAAAAAAAAAAAAGTTGAAACTGGTCAGAAACTCATCATCTCTCTCCCCTTCTCTCTCCAAGAGATCTACAATTCAATGATAAAAAATTGATTTTTTTTCACAAGGACACCGGTCCAGTCCGAGTGGTCCGGATGGACAATTACATGCTAAAATCGAAAACTGAATCGGTATTCATTACTTCCAATAAATTGAAATTCATAACCGGCCAATTAAGCTCAATTATAGATAATTTTCAGTTCTTTTGCACACTCTTAGAGTCCGTGCCAGCAATTTCTAGACAAAATCGATCGGAAAAGCTATACTGACAAACTCATCAAAACGTTTGAGATTAATTAACAAAATTAAAAAATTTATAACTAAATATTTACGACTTTTTCGATATGTTCCCCATATAGAATGTTATATGGAACACAATCTCTTGCACATGGTAGATTCGAACAATGCTACGTTTTTGGAGATGATGAGTTCATACGATTCCATAAGCCTCCGGTTCATCTCATCCACCTTCCTCAGCTTGCAAACCCTAAAATAAAGTCCCCAACGCATCCCCTTTAAAACACTACCTTCCCAGTGGAAATTCACATAATGCGAACTCCTATTCTTCACGAGAACGGCAGTACCATCCACACGGAATCGATATAGCACCGTTCCAGCCATTACGAGTGAACAGAACATCGCCGTCGCGTGTGGCGAAGATCCACTCACATATTCGAGTCGATTTTTACGCCATCTTATGCACGGCTAATTTCGTCGTTATCTGAACTCAGACTTGAACCAAATCGCTCATCAAGAAAGGCTGACTAGTCTATGCATGGACGATTGAATGATTCTTTTTTTTTTTTCCATAGTCCAATCGCTTCGTTGTTGTGTTGTAATCCCTTGTGTCAACATATACATTGGACCTAGACACAACTTATGTTCTCTAGTCGTATACTGGGAAAAATTATCCAAAAAGTCATAAACATATTACAATTTTGCCAATTTAATCCTAAACATTTTTATATTTTCCCCAATCAAGTTAATTCCAGCCAATTTTAATCAAAATTCACTGACGTAGATACCAATCAACCAATTTTTACGCTAATCTAGTCGTTATCTGAACTTGGATTTCAACTAAACCACTCATTAAGAAAGCCCGACTAGCCTATGCATGGGCAACTAAACAATTCTAGTTTTCTATGACCCCATCCCTTCATTGTTGTGTCGCAATCCCTTGTGTCAATGTCTACATTGGATCTAGACACAACTTATGTTCTCTAGTCATATATTAGGGAAAATTGTCAAAAAAATTCTAAACATATTACAATTTTGCCAATTTAATCATAACATTTTCATATTTTACAAATTAAGTCTATCCAATCAATTTTAGCCAAAATTTGCCAACATGGAAGCCGGTCAACCAATTCTTACGCCATCCTATGCACAGCTAATTTGGTCATTGTCTGAACTCGGACTTAAACCAAATCACTCATTAAGAAAGCTCGACTAGTCTATGCATGGACGGCTGAATGGCTCTATTTTTCTATGGCCCAATCTATTCATTGTTGTGTCGTAATCCCTTGTGTCAATGTATACGTTGGACCTATATATAGCTTATGTTCTCTAGTCATATGTTGAGAAAAACTGTCTAAAAAGTTCTAAACATATTGTATTTTTATCAATTAAGTTCTAACTATTTTATATTTTGCCAATTAAGTACATCAAGCCAATTTTAGCCAAAATTATTGACATGAATGCTAGGTTATCCTACATGGCACTATTAGCACTGATGTAGATAATTTTTAATAATTTTATTTTTATTTTTTTATTATGGCTAGCGAGGGTTGTTGGGCCCTTCTATCAACATATACATTGGAGATACAACTTATGTTCTCTAGTCATGTATTGGGAAAAATTATCCAAAAAATTCTAAACATATTGCATTTTTGTCAATTTAGTTCTAAACATTTTCATATTTTGTCAATTGAGTCTATTTACCCAATTTTAGCCAAAATTTGCTAACATAGATGCTAGCGGTTCTATGTGGCATTGTTGGCGTTAACATGAATAATTTTTAATAATATTTTCTTTTTTCTTTTTCTTTTTCTTTTTTTTTTCTTTTTCTTTATTTATTTTTGTCATGGCTGGTGAGAGTCGTTGGGCCCTCACTCCCACGAAATGAACGATCCTCTCCTTGCCAAGGATCTCTCATGCCATCATATTTGCCCATGATCATGCTCATCCCTTTTTTTTAAAAAAAAATTTCGACCAAATCGTAGAAGACAAACGATGAAGACAAAGAATAGGTGAAACGGCTCGTACAAGGACGCGAGGTTCACCAGAGTGGCCGCCTTTTGGTAAGGAGAACCAGAAGCAAGGGCGCCAGAGCAACGATCGGAACAATCTCTACTCGGCACATCCCTACTATTCCCGTTGAGCAAAGGATCATTCATGTTGCAAAGAGGCAGTCGAAGCCAAAGTTGAAAGGTCACACACCCAGATCTGGGCAAGGATGGCCATAAGCCTCACCCAGAAGGGCGTCACCGCTACGAGTGAAGGCTGCAGAAACCCTGCTCTGGCCGATGAGGGCCCGAGCAATCCTTGCTAGCCACCATAAGAAAAAAGATAAAAAAGGAAAACAGGAAAAAAAAGAGAGAAAGAAAATAAATATTAAAATATTATTATTAAAATCAGCACCAATCATACCACGTAAGACAATTGCGTTCATATTAGTAAATTCTAATCAAATTGGCTGGATTGACTCAAATAATAAAAAAATTAAAAGGTCTACAATTAAATTAATAATAATGTAAAAGAATTATGATCTTTTGAATAATTTTCCTTATCTATCGTGATACTATTGAATGCCAAATGCATCATGTAGGACGTACGATTATTCCGATAGATTGTAACGGGGCAAATTTGACGGGGCGGCCCTTGTTGTCCGGACTATCCGACCCGGCCCGGCCCGTCCACGTCCCGTTCGCTCCTCGGGCCTCTTTCGCGGCTACTTCTCGGCAGTGGGGAGGAAACCCGGCGCCGGTCAAAAAAGGTGAAAGAACGGTCAACGAAACCCGGAATCGGGGACGCGTCCCACTCGGCCGAGCCATCCGCGTCCCCCCACTCGGAACGAGCCGACTTTCTAACTCCCCGAGCCGAACCCCCACCAAGCCAACCAATTCAGCTCGCCAGCCTTTCGCGGCTGAAAGCCATCTTAGCCGGCTCGAGCCGGTCCCTCGATTGGCTGGACGAGACTTCGAAGAACCACCGGCCGACGGACCCCACTAGCCCCTCTTCCGTCCTACTCCACTCGCTCACTCGCCCTTCTTAACCCGGCAACCACCACTTCTTTCCCTGAACATCCATACATCCATCCATCCACTACCAGTTCACTCCCAACCTCAACTGCAATTCAGCTCTTCTCTCCAGAGGAGCAGCAACCCATCCGAAATTCTCCCGAATCTCTCCGACCCACCAACGCTCGGACACGAAAGCAGCGACCTTTGATCCGTTCTCTTCTCGTTCGATGAGTCTGTGGCCCGACTACGACAACGCCTCCGCGACCGACCTCTCCGCCTTCTGGCCCCCGCCGGCCACCCCTCCTCCTCCTCCTCCCCCGCCGGCGCCGGCGGCGTCGCTCAATCAGGAGTCGCTGCAGCGGCGCCTCCAGGCCCTGATCGAGGGGGCTCGCGAGAGGGAGGGAGCGGGGGCGGCCACGGCGACGTGGACCTACACCATCTTCTGGCAGTCCTCTGGCGACTACTCCGACCCCGTTCTCGGCTGGGGCGATGGGTATTACAAGGGCGACAGCAAAGCCAAGGCCAAGGTCACCGCTTGCTCTCCGGCCGAGCAGGAGCACCGCAAGAGGGTCCTCCGCGAGCTCAATTCGCTGATTTCCGGGGGGGCCGCGGCCACCGACGATGCGATTGAGGAGGAAGTGACCGACACCGAGTGGTTCTTCTTGGTCTCTATGACCCAGTCGTTCGCCGGCGGCGTGGGGTTGCCGGGTCAGGTCTTCTTTAGCTCGAATCCTGTGTGGGTCTCGGGGGCGGAGAGTTTGGCGAATTGCGGGTGCGAGAGGGCCCGGCAGGCGCAGGTCTTTGGGTTGCAGACCATGGCGTGTGTCCCCGTGCTGAACGGTGTGGTCGAACTGGGTTCCACCGAGCTGATCTTCCAGAGCTCCGATCTGATTAACGGAATTAGGGGGCTGTTTAATTTCCATGATCAGGAGATGGTTTGTGGTGGTCGGGTTTTGAACAGCGAGAACGACCCGACGTCGCTTTGGATCTGCGATCCAACCGTCATGGAGATTAACGATCGTCCTATGACATTTCTCATGGAGAACCCCACCTCAAGCAGTCTTACCGAAAGCCCCAGTGCGATCTGCGCGAGAAATGATCAGCAGAGCGGCCAAAACCAGCAGCAGAATGAGGGGTTTTTCACGAAAGAGTTGAACTTTGCGGAGTTCGCCATGAATTCGAGTAGCAGAAGCAATGGAGATTCTCATCCTATGAAGCCGGAAGCCATTGAAGTACTGAATTTCGGAGACAGTGGGAGTGGAAAGTTGTTTTCGGGTCATTCACAGGTCGTGGTTGCAGAGGAGGCCACGAAGAAGAAGAAGAGGTCAGCTACTTCAATCGGTAGCAATGAAGAGGAAATGATGTCCTTCACTTCTGGAGTGATTGTGCCTTCTTCGGGAATGTTGAAATCGGTCAGTGGAGCGGGGGACTCGGATCATTCGGATGTTGAAGCCTCAGTGGTCAAGGAAGCTGAGAGCAGCAAGGTAGTGGAACCTGAAAAGAGGCCGAGGAAGCGGGGTAGAAAACCTGCCAACGGGAGGGAGGAGCCCTTGAACCACGTTGAGGCAGAGAGGCAGAGGAGGGAGAAGCTTAATCAGAGGTTTTACGCCCTCAGGGCCGTGGTTCCGAATGTATCAAAGATGGATAAGGCCTCACTGCTCGGAGATGCGGTGTCCTATATCAAGGAGCTTAACACAAGCCTGCAAGCTGCAGAGTCCGATAAGGAGGATTTGCAGAAGCAGCTGGATGAACTAAAGAAGCGATCATCAGATAAAGAATGCATCCAGTTGGACCAAGATTGCAAGGTGGCAAAACCTACAGGAAGTAGGTCCACTGGGATGACAATCGATGTGAAGATAATGGGCTGGGATGCGGTGGTTCGAGTGGAGAGCGGTCGGAAGGATCATCCTGCGGCAAGGTTAATGGTGGCTCTTCAAGAATTGAACTTGGAGTTGCAGCATGCTAGTGTTTCTGTGGTGAACGAGCTCATGATCCAGCAAGCCACAGTTAAGATGGGGAGTCAGTTCTACACTCAGGAGCAGCTCAAGGCAGCTCTAGTGGCCCAAATCTGAGAAACTTTGAAGGATTTCATTGCTTGCAAGTTGGCATCTGCTACACTATGGAATTGAAGTTTCTCCATTGAAAGTGAGAACCTGCCCAAGATTTTCAGGTTCCGGGCGGTGCGAACCCTTTGATCAACGGGCTTTGTTTAGTTGTGTTGTTGCTTCTGGTAGATTGAACCCCTAGATTGTGAGTTATAGTAAATAGCCTAGTTCTAGAGGACAGCAATTTTTTTTTTCACGTTGATCTCCTGCCTTGTCTTCGATGTAAATAGACGTCCCAAACTAGAAATGATGGGCTGTTTCCTCATCCTTTGTTGGCTTGTTCTGCTGTTTGATGGGTTCAACCCAGATCATGTCTCTTGTACACCAATCGTCCTGTACTCAATGGACAAGTGTGCCACGTTAAATTTAAAATCGTCTTCCTGTAATAGTTCTGAAAGTCGATTTTGGTGAATCGAGGACTGGTATCATGATTGTGTGATGATGTTTGGGGATAGACATTTTGAAATTGCTCATAAAGGGCAACCTCCTGCATTGTGATATTCTGTTGAACTCTTCATGGGTCCTTTCATGGAAGTAGGGTTGTCTGTATTTCTTTTGCAGAGATGCGCAAGTGAATGAGCATATACATGGTTTTTGGTCATCTGGAGCTTAACCATATTGATTCTGTAGATTCTATCTGGTGGATGATCAATTGGCATCGGCATTCGCGGAACGAGAGTAACATAAGCATCTGCATAATTCTTTGGGTTCTGGCATGGTGACTTTACATGACCCTCTCACTCTAGTCCAATCACCCATCAATTGAAAGAAGATCTAATACAAACCCATGGGCAATTCACCCATCAATTGAAAGAAGATCTAACCACGGTACTGAAACATTCAATCTGATGGGCGGGTCAATGGTTTAAGGCAGTGTTAGGAAGCATCATCAGACGTGACAGTGCATAGGGTTCTTGTTAACTTGGTTTTCTGTCGGGGCCAATGCCCACGTAATCGTCAGAATACACTTGATGATCGATTCCCCTTCTGTACCTTTTCCTATCCAAGACAAGAGAAAGCGATGAGAACAAAAGAACCGCCTGTACGTTTTTCGGTGGATGCATTGAAGCACGACGGCCACTAAGTGTCCAGATGCAGTGTCCTGGTGTGAAACCTCCAGACGAAAAGGTTGATTTCTGACCTATGCGAGGGGAGCACAGATTCCATTGCATTATCGCTTTGTGTCCTACAGATTGGAAAGATTGGAATCATGGTAAAGTGTTGGAGAGCACCGGTGTCCTTTTTGCATTATGGCGAGAAATAATGCCACAAATAGTGAAAGAATTTTGGCATAATTTACAAACTTTTAATTTACTCGATAAAATCTCTAAATTTTAACTCAATATGTAATAATATCTTTAAAATTTTAATTTGTTCAAAACTTTTATACATATTCAAATTAATTTCTAAACTATGTTAAATATGTATTAAAAGTTCATGAATCACGTTGAACAAGTTTAGAGATTAAAAATGACATTGCATATTGAACTAAAATTCATAAATTATATTATACATTAAGACAAATTTTATGGATTATTCGTGTCATTTTCCTTTATGGTGACATGATCGAGAAGCCGTTTAGACATTGTTCATTGAATTTGATCGTAACGTGCTGCTTAATAGGAGCCAAGAAAGATTTGATGGCCAAAAAGGAGAA
Source organism: Corymbia calophylla (assembly GCA_014182845.1). NCBI lineage: Eukaryota > Viridiplantae > Streptophyta > Magnoliopsida > Myrtales > Myrtaceae > Corymbia > Corymbia calophylla. The sequence goes on from CM024696.1 coordinate 18,074,840, forward strand.
AGAGAAGTTTGGCACGAATCCGAAATTTCCAAATTGAGGCATGAGTAGTTTGCCACCCTAGACATTAATGGTTCAGCTCAATTCTAGGGATCAAAATGAATGCGAATCAATGCAAAACAGCAGAAACAATAACAACAACAACAACAACAAAAAAGCAGTCGCCCCCTTCTCCGCTTGATCGTTCTCATTAAGCTCCTTTTAATTCTTAAGATTCCTCTCCGTTTCTCCTCTCTCCCGTCAATGGCTTCACCCCTTTTCGCGTGAGAAGTAGTTGTCATTTCTCTCCAATCGAACTACCCTTCTTTTCAGACAAGACTTTCCCACCTCCGCCTCCGCCGCCGCGACCCATGAGCCTCAAGTGCCTCATATGCCGAGGCAGGCAACGGACCGACTCGGACGTCGACCACCGATGCGCCGCAGAGGAAAAGTGTTGCGATAGGCTATTTGGCATGACAGCCGAGAGGAATTGGTCCGGCCCTCTGACCGCACCGGCTCATGAGCAAGTCAGAGGCGGGGGGCCTCCGATCGGCAGGCCCTCGAAGGGCCGGCGCCACGGGCTGCACAACTCCGGGCCCGTGGCTTTCGGCGGGAGCCGGGGCGTGGGGCCCCCGGAGGAGCCGAGGCTGGTCCGGAGCTGGGGGATGAGGAGGGATTGGAGCTTCGAGGACTTACAGAGGGGGACGGGAAGAGGCGAGACTAGACCGTAAATAAATAAATTCACAAATCTCATGTTTTAGCTCCTGTTTTTTTTTGTTTTTTTTTGCCATTTCGGTTGCCTCTTCGCTCTTTTTAGCGATGTGTCTAATGTCTCTAGTTGAAATGAAACATGTTCCTTGGTCCGGACCGACAATCCTAAGTAGATTTTCACAGGCGAAAATGTTCCCCGATGTGTGCTAAAGAAGAAGAAAATGATGAGAGATTTATCGAGCTGCTCGCATAAATGAAAAAAAAAGAAGAATATATGGAGGATTTTTTTCCCTCAAATAATTGTTAATCACAAGAACCAATCTGAATATCCACTGTAATTACAGAAATCAATTTCGAATTTAAATTGGAAAACGTGAAGGGAGAGGAGGGTTGCCGTGTTAGGCATGGAGAGTTCCTCCGTTGAATTTGAAGATGAAAAGTCGACGGTCATCAACATTAGAGATGCAGGTCAAATTCATCCTCCGTGATTGCTACGAGAAGCTGGCACGGCCAATCGCATCTTTCTAAGGATAACATGGCGCGCGCAATGCACGTATAGAAAATATCCGACCATCCCATGACGTTGTACCGATTGCTACCGTGGCTAGCATTTTTAACTCACGTCCGCTCATAAATTGACATGGTGTCCCTCCTAAATTGAATAATGAAAAAAGAAAAAAGAATGGACATTGAGGTCAGGGAAGATGGAACCGACTGGGTCTGGCTCGTGAGTCGTGACGGCCGCTAGTTCACGACCAGCGAAACCTCTCCTCACTCGATTTCTCGACAAAGAAACTCCACATCAAAACACATATCAATATTTAAATAATGCCTGCCATGTCACTAGGAATCACCAAATATTTCTTGCGCGCTCATATGAACTCCTCCGCTTAGCTTCGCATGCTGAGCCGATGATGAAAGGATCGCCTCACGGATCTGAGACAGTCTTGAATCCCAGCTTTCTTAAAGTTCTTTCTCTAAACTAATAGACTAATTGCACCGATGTTGTAGAATTTGTTATTATTTGTTATATTTTAGTATAGGCAACGTGAAAACATCATCGGGGTGGTGGCGCAGTTGGCTAGCGCGTAGGTCTCATAGCTTCTGAGTTATCCTGAGGTCGAGAGTTCGAGCCTCTCTCACCCCACCATTTTCCCTTTCAAATTTTATTTTTTTTCACATCTTTTTGTTACTGTACTTTTTTTTTATATGCATTCTTAAGTTTTATATGCTCCTCTAATAGTTTATAAGGTAGCTTTAAAAGGTGGTTTCTCTTTAAGAAAACCTAAATGCAACTATAACTCCACAAAGATCATATATTCGGAATAAGAATACACAATTGATTAAAACTAAAAAAAAATTTGTAAGATTTGGCTATCCGATTTTATGCAAGTGATGCCTGCAGGCCACTGTTGGATTTCGCTGTTCCTTAAACAATTGAAAATAAAAAAAGTTTGTGTTGCTTAGTTGTTCCATGATTTCAATCAATTGGATGGACAATGTTGTATATTCCAAAAACATGAACAAATCTCTGCGTTTGATTAGCTACCTAGTACGACATGTATGTCCTTGTTTACTATGGCAAAATTCTTCATCCGACTAGTGATGTCCGTGGGCCACTGCTGAATTTCGTTGTTCCTTAAATTATTGAAAATAAACTTGTCTTGCTTAGTTGTTCTATGATTTCGATTGATTGGATGGACAATGTTGTATATTCCAAGAACGTGAACAAATCTTTGCGTTTGGTTACCTATCTAGTACGACATGTATGCCTTGTTAACTATGGCGAAGTTCTTCATTTGATTGGTGATGCCCACGGCCACCGTTGGATTTCACTATTCCTTAAACGATTCAAAATAACAAAGCTTGTCTTGCTTTGTTGTCCTATGATTTCGATCGATTGGATGGATGACATTGTATATTCTAGGAACATGAACAAATCTCTATGTTTGGTTACCTACCTAGTACGACATGCACGTCTTCGTTTACTATGGCAAAATTCTTCATCTGATTAGTTTGAAAATGTCTCAAAAAATCCCATGCTAGTCAAAGATATATAAATATGATTGAATTTTCATCTCACCCTCCCATACAAAAGCCCTTTATTTTAATCTAGTCATTACACCAAATGGCTTCTAACTAATTATTTCAAAACCTTAGACTTGAGCGAGTCCTTAAAAGACTTCGTTTAAACTTTAGGATGTTAAACTTGAGGGACTTAGGAACTAAGGGAACCGCCAGGTAGGTAGGTATAATAGACTCCCGCGCTTGAGGTGAGGGGGTGAAATTTGCTAGGGTTCCTAATGGGCCGGTCTGTACTTTACACAGTATCTTATAATCGACCCGTCAACCCAATACCTAATTGGTTATATGAAAGCTTTTTATTTTAATCTAGTCAATACATCAAATTTCTTCTAATTACTTTAAAACCTTAGCTTTGTCGACTTTATTGCAAAGCCTGTCTAATCAAACCGCATCATGTTAATCATTAAGAAATTAATCGAAAACGATGTGCCGAGCTACCAAAACGGAACAAGGCGACGACCAGTTCGATCGCTTTGAACGACAACAAACTAGGGTTTACGTCCCAATCCCCTCTCTTTGCTCCTGGCACCAGGTTGCGTGTCCGAAGTGGAACCAGCTGCCGGATGTACCCTGCTGCTGGTTTAATAAATTATTGATCGTGCTCTTTTTCTCCCCGCTTGACAGGTTCTTCTTCGTTCGGTCGCGCACGAAACCCCAGAACATGTTCGTGCCTCGATCTTGTGGACGGAGGCGTTGCCCTGGCTTCCCTTCCTGAGTACCGAAGAAAGGAACGGTGCATGAACCAGTCAAAAGTCTCGCGGGCACCGGAAGTGTCTTGCAAGGCAGGGTCCTTCCTCTCCCGAGAGAGACTTTAGAAAAGTCAACATTTGACCACCCCCGAAAGGGCAAAAAACATTTGATGGGAGGCAGCTTGGCTTTGGCTTGCTGTCTCTCCAGCATGTGGAGGGAAATTAAAGAGGAGGAAATGATGGGTTTTCTTGGCTAGGGGAATGCCTTGATGATAGCTTATGTTGGGATATTTAAGACTTTTTAGAATCGAAAGGGGGGAAGACGGAAATTGAAAATCGTGAGAATAATTGGGCCTCTGATGAGGACATGATGCGCCATTCCAATCCTCGCATACAAAATGAGTCAGTGATGATATCATGCATGCCTAACTTTTGGACTATCTATAAAGTTAATTTTCTTCAGCTAATCCGACCACCTTGTAACGAATTTTCCTTAGGAAACCATGCTCTCTTAGGCCTCTTTTTTTCTTCGGATGTTTTCGAATTGATGATTACCATTTGATGATTGGTGTTACTTATGATCCATTCGAGAAAGCCTCTCTCATCTGATGTAAGACTTGGGAAGTTGCAACATCATTACTCGACGAGTAATATTATGTGAAAACAAGTTAAAGTTAACACTCCATCATATATCCTTTTTCCATTATCGATGTGTTGGATACATCGAATGGAAATCAAATACGGAATAACAAAATGCATCTCTTCGAAGTTTTCTTTGAAATTTTTAACCTCCTTGTGGACTATAAAACATGATAAATGGAGTTCATGAAGGATGTTAAACTAATCCAATTCATTTATTAAGGTCACGTTATTGCAACACTTGAACCAAGATTCACGGGGCATTACAAATATATCTAGAGAGAGAGAGAAAGAGAGAGAGATCAACACGAACACACTGGTCATTATTTTTTTCCCCGCATTCCATTTAGGGAAAATGACGTGAATGGTTCATGAACTTCAATTCAATATATAATATCATCTCTAAAATTTGATCTGACGTTCAATGCAATCCCTGAATTTTTAAACATTTTCATATAATCTTATATTGAATATTTATGGATAGTTTAAGAATTGGTACCTTTCAATATGTTAGGTCCGAGAGAGGACGGGGGGAAACGGAGGAGGCGGAAAAATAGGGTTTGGTGGTTCCCAAAGGTCGTTCCTCGGGTCCACAGACCCCCGGTCAGAAGTTGACTCGGGAGGAGGCCCGGTCATTACAGAGGGACAGAACAGCGAGCTTTGAAGTTGAGAATCTTGGGAGGACAGGGGATTGAAAAAATTTTCGTCAAAGAATCCGAAAGTGGGGGGGGGGAGAAAATGGAAACAGCGGCGATGATTCCGTATGGTTTGACTGACGGGGAAGGAAGGGAGAGGGGAGGGGAGAGAATGAATGGATGAAAGGAGGAAAGAATACAAAGCTCGTTCATGCGTAGCTTCGTCGGAAGTCGAACGCTGTGAATGGAAGTTCGACCCCACCAGCGCGCACCACGTCACGCGGCCTCACTCTCACACCGTTGTTCCCATCTCTTTCGCCCACCTAAATTATCATTCATTTCGCTGTTGACCCTCCCTCTCTCTCTCTCTCATCCTCCCCCCAATCCCATCTCTAGGGTTTCCCCAATTCTCTCTCTTTCTCTCTCTCTCTTCCCTCTGCTTCTGACTCTGCATAAAGACCAGGCGGTCTGAAAAGATACCTTTTTTATGCCAATTGAAGACCCAAGAACCGTTTTTGATCCTCACTCCTGGCTTCGGGCGTAAGTTGGTCTTTGGAGTTTGTCGGATTCTTGCTACCACCGAGGTTAGAATCTTGGTCGTGTTTCTGCTGATTCTGCTCTTGGTTTCCGGTTTTGTGGGGTAGCATATTTGGTTGTTCTGCTCGTGTTGTTGTTAGACTTGTGCTAGTGCTGTCTGGAGCTTGAGTTTTGGATCTTTGCTTGTTGATTGGGGGGAAGAGGTTTTTGGAGGCTTTTGAGTTTCCTGGGTGGGTCGCTTCCTGTATGATCAGTCTGATCAGTGAATACCCAGTGGAAATGGTTGCGCTTTGTGTGTTGTAGCCCTGTCTGCTGTGGCTTATGAATGTTTAAACGTCCGGAAACGGGAGTTTGATGAGAGATTGAGGAGGGGGTGTGGTTTCGAGTGATTAGAATATTGGGATCTCGAAAATGGACAACTCTAGGAACAGGCAGAGTGATCATTTGGGTGTGAACAAGATGGGCAAGAATATAAGGAAGAGCCCATTACACCAGCCGAATTTTGCCAACAACAATAGCACCACCAGCACCACCACCAACAGCAACAACAGCAACAACAACCCAAATAATGCCGCCAGGCAACAGCCGCAGCCTCAAGTTTACAACATCAGCAAGAACGATTTCCGCAGCATTGTTCAGCAATTGACGGGTTCCCCTTCACAAGATCCCTTGCCTAGACCTCCCATCAATCCCCAAAAACCACAGAGCATGCGGCTGCAGAAGATTCGCCCACCACCCTTGGGGCCTATGGGGCCTATGAACAGGCCCCATATTCCCCCTCCAGCTGCAGTTGCTGCTGCTCCCCCTCCAGTTCCCTACAACAACAGCTTCGCTAGACCTCCTCAATATGGTCAGCCATCGCCAACACCTGTGCCACCTATGGAACCTCAGAACCCATATATGCAGAACACAACCGAGTCTCCTATCTCTGCATACATGCGATACTTACAGACTTCAATCCTAGATAACAGTCCGGGTGGAATCCAAGCTCCACCTCATTTTCCTCAGCAACATCCAGGTCAAGTTCAGAATCATCCACCTCCAGCTGGTTTGCTTCAGAATCCACCTGTCCCTGCACCAAGAATGAGTGGCCCAATGCCACCTATGCCAAATCTTCCTTCTCCTCAGATGAATGGTCCAGCACTGTTGCCCTCTCCGACTTCTCAATTCCTCCTACCATCGCCTACCAGTTATTTGAATTTGTTGTCTCCAAGATCGCCATATCCTTTGCTCTCCCCTGGGTTCCAGTTTCCTCCCCCTTTCACGCCCAACTTTTCGTTTTCACCAGCCAATCAGACAGGGATTTTGGGCCCAGGTCCTCAGCCACCACCTTCACCTGGGCTTGGATTTCCGCTGTCTCCTTCAGGCTTCTTTGCAATCCCAAGTCCAAGGTGGAGAACGTAATGCTTTTTTTGTTGTTTTTGAGCAAAATTGCAGGCTGAAAGTTCCACGCTGAAGATCTTCGCAGTGATGGATCTGGTGCTTTCGCCATGTATACTATGGATTCATCCGCTTGCGGAAGCTTCCACTGTGAAAAATTTATGTACCATTGTCATGTAAGAGGTTCTGCATAATTTGAAGTCCTTTTTGTGTATGTTCATTTTCTTCACTTTTGCCTGTATTGACACCCATTTTGTAGCTTTTTCTTTATTCCCGGTGACTTGGATATAGTAACAGCTGCAAATGTTCAATTTAGCCGGTGGACAAGTTCGCTTTAGGTGATATAGGAAAATACATCAAGCAAATGGCAATTTGCAGTGTGTAGAATGAAAGGCTGACTTCAATCAAAATGGAGGTAGGAATTAGGTCCTGTACTGAGAAGAATTCCAGTCTTATTGTAATAATACTGATACTCTTTGTTTCCATTAGATCAGCTCTTCTTTTGATTGGTTCATACCTCGAATTTATATTGTTCTGTTGCCCTTATATTCCCCTTCGTGGTAATTATGATTCCATGGTTCCTTGAAATGACTTGTTGTCATGTCTTCTTTCTGTGTTATAGCTTCCTACGGTTCTATCTTCATAGATATTCACAAAATAAATAAGAGAATGTAGATGACCAATTCTTTAGCTTTTATCTTGCAGTAACTGCAAGTAGGGGAGGTAGATGTTGAACCTGAAACCAGTGGGTTCTTGATCAGGGATAAGCCACCCTTAGGCCAATGCCTTGCTCCTGTGTTTCTTATCAGCGTAGAAATGAGTTATGTGAGCATTGAGATAGGTATCTCTAAATTGTGTTAATGAAGAAAGGACAGACTTAAGGGTGAGAAACTAGCAATTATTGGTCTCCTATAGTAGTAGTTCTAGTTTTACCTGGTATTTGCAGCTCTGGCCACTGGAGCTTCTTAGAGCATCACTGTGCCCGGACCAAATTGAACTGAAATCTTGGTCTCCTTCAAATGGAACTTCTTTCCTTGTGTTCGACTGGCTTTGAGGATGCAAAGTTTATTCTCATTTGACACTATGCATTGGCCATTCCATCTTGCTCTGTGGCGTTTAATGTGGATGCTATCATAGTTAGCTACTTCCAAGCTTCTGTTGTAGTATTGCCAACATTTTTAAGTGGATAGAAAATATTTCTCTATATCTGGGATCGATGTGATTATGTGAAATTTGTTCATGTACAAAGGTATGTCTCTGCTATCCGAGTGTGAGGCCTTGGCAGTGCCTCATGTCAACATATGTAAATGTACCTGAGTCTGCTTCCCTAACCTGTCGAGATGCAGTTTAAGCTTCAGTGTCCTATGCTTATATAGATAAATATTACGGAGGACATGTGGCTAGCTCGCACTCCTAGCGTAGGCAATACGGACTTATATATGTGTTTTGACGAGTCAGCCAACTATCCTTGGAAACTTGTGGCTCCTAGGCTTGTAAAGAGTTTGTTGTGGTGTTTACTGGTGGACTCGGCTGAGTGTCTGTGGCCATCATCTGCACCGAACAATGGCACACGAACAACCAGGTGGACCGTGGTTTCGATTATTCATTCATGTGATTAGGCTTCCAGGCTTTTGAGCGGAAAGTGTGGGAAGTTAAGATGCATCTCGGAACTAATCTTTTCACTAGTGTTCCTTAAACTAAGCCGATACGCAGTGTTGTTCAGAATGTTCTCATCATCGCCAAGGTTGGCATGTCCTACGAATTCAGGTTCTTAACTTAAGGGAGCCTGCAGTGAGTCCTATGGCTCTTCAGGGCGTAGGAGAACCGAAAGAATGAAATCTTGCAATTTTATGCCAGCTCTGGATGCTGCATAGACCTTGTACAGAGTATAATGAGCAAGAACATTGCGCTGGCTTTGCCTAAAGTTGATTCTTTAGGTTCAGTTCAATTCAGATGAACAGGTTTTGGTTCAAACCAGGACCATTGGTCGGTTGGTAAAATGCTTCTCTCTTTTGGAATGGATCCATGCTGGGGCGGCTTCAGGTTTCGCTCCAGGAAGAACAAGGCCATTTGACCTTAGCACGAGAGGATGATTCTACAAATAATGCCTTTCGCTCTGATTTCATATACGCTTCTTTTCTTGGGCCGTGATTATTTCTATGGGGCCATGGGCTGGATTGGTCAGCGGAATATGTTCACACTCGGGTTCCATTAGCTTCGTTGAAAATGAATGATTTGAAAAACGTTTTCTTAAAAACAATTGCTTGTATCGCTTAAAACAATGATTGAACAAAAAATATTTTAATTATTTACGAAAATGTTTAAACATAAATTATTATCTCTAATGAAAATATTTTTCGTTGATTGGTTATTTTGAATGATACAAGCCATTGATTTTAGGAAAATGTTATCCAAATCATTTATTTTTTGCACCAATAGAGCCTCAATTTGAATTGAATGATAAGAGAGAACATCTACTAAAAAGCACATTTTGTTTGGTTAAAGGGATTGAGATAAGAGGGATATGGAGAGATTATACTCCCAAGTTTCCTCGCCTTTTCAATCCTCTTCAAATCACTCCAAATCTCACAGGGATTTCGAGTAATCGTAAAGGAAGCATAAATATCAATTCTCTTCTATGTGTCTTAATGAGTCTAATACAATAAACCGTCTCTAATGACTGGCCATGTAAACATTCGTATAATTAATTCCTTAACTAATCTTCTCTTAGCTCACCCTCTCTAGGGCAATCTTCTTACAGAAGGAAATTTTCCATACTCCAACATCAATCTCACATCCATTGTTGGTGGAGAAAATGACACCGACGATTCATAAATTTTGGCCCAATATGTAATATTGTCCCTAAACTTTTGATTTATTCAATGCAGTTCATAAACTATTATCAAATGTTCAATTTAGTCCCTACACCAAATTAGTACGGCGCATTAAACCAAAGTTCCAGGACTGATCACATCATTTTAGCTTCTCGAAATCAATCATCGCTGCCTCCATCAAGGCTTTCGTGCAATTAAACGCATTCAGAGGGACGTGAGCAGGAGGAACATGAACCAAGTCCTGTGGTTCACGAGGGAGGGGGTTTGAAAGGGAGAGAGATTTTGTGAGGGAGAGTGGCACCCACAAAGACAAAAACCCCCCCGCCCACAAAAAGCAAATCTCTTTTCTGATTAATTGACCCTAAATTCTCCCCAATAAGAGCCATCTCATTGGCCAATCTAAGCCCCCTCTTCTTCTTCCCCCATCCTCCCCGGCTCCACTCCCTCAGCCTTTGCCCCCCTCCCTAAAAGGACCAATTGGCGGCTAAAGAGAAGAAATGGAGGAGAAAAAATTTTCTTGCAATGACAAGTTGGGGACAAGGAATCTTGCGAAACCCACCAATCAAAAGCTGGCTTTTGTGGCAAACAAGTTGGCAACTTGCGAAAATTTAAGCTTTGAATAGCCATTTCGCCTACCCAGAGGGAAAGAAAAGGAGGTCGCTTTCGCTCTCGAGACTTTCCTCTCATCATGTGGGTTCAAGTGTGCTCTCTTCCCGAAAGTCTTCACGTGGTCTTCATTATTCAAATTAAACATCTTCCGTTTGTTTTGTCTTATACGTATGCGAAGGTACAACCGACGGGATTCGCGCCGGCTTTCGTTTTTGGAGGAACAATATGAGCTCCACATCTTTTCCCATCCGATGAACTAAGTTCGATTTGATTCGAAAGGCCGACGATGCGATTATACTTTGTGCATTCTCCTTTTCTTTTCTTTTTTTAGGCTGGATGTGATTTGCTTTTGCGTGTAGGCGAATGGATATTTTGAAAGGCAATTAGGACAGCTGCTGGGGAGAGGCTTGTTTTGGCATCCACAGAAGGACGGTGGACCCCCGACAGGGCTCCCTCAAATTCGCCCCCACCACCGCGCCTGCCCTCGCCATCCAATCAAAGCCATGAATAAGATTCGGACCTCTCCGAGGACGATGCTTTCGACCTTGCTCTTGTCCAAGAGCGAAGTCTCTTCCATCGCAATCTGTGGCAGTAAACAAGGTGCATATGTAGTTGGTCCTCGAGCTCGAACGAACCGGGTCGATGAAGAGGGGCCATGGCGGCACGAGCTTCGCAAGAACACGAAAGCGCGGCACACTTAGAGCTGGTTTCAAAGTGAGATGCGGAGCGACGGTCTTTCGCCCTCGTTGCGTGTAGACAAAAGGGTAAATGGGGACTGTGGGTCAGCATCAGCAGCAGCAAGATGACATGGGGAGGGAAGTTGACAATCTGGGATAAGATTCCGAGGAAGCCTTTCTAGCACACTTTGGATAATGTTCCTTGATTCATGTGCGGACCCCAGATCTCAGTAAGTAGCCGTGACACAGATCTCTCTCTCTCTCTCTCTCCCCCCACCCCGCTACTTGCCATATGCATGCAATGAGTACCACATCACTGCCAGCTAGCTATCTAACATTGTCTGGAATCGAAAAGCATTCAGCTTGCTCCTGCTTAATTCGAGAAAAGAAACGGATCTTGCTCTTTCTTTCTTTCTTTTGACATTCCTTTCTATTGCCCGAGGGGGTCGTTCTTGTTTTGGACAAGTCCCGACGTTAAACCAGCAACTACTGAGAATGAAGGGCCATGGAGGAGGATGCATTGAGACATCGATCGACAAATCAAGGTACACGTTCGACCAGACGATCTTGCTTCTCGACAAGGACAAAATCTTTGATATGCTTTATGAGATTTAGGCCGAGCATCAAGGGGTCGGGCGGTGCAACGGCCCCAGCCAACAGCCCTCGGTTTCGTCAGTTGAAGGTATTGTCTATGGTTGCGCAAGATGCAAGGCATGTTCACAAACTAATACAGATCTCCAAGAGGGAATAAAAAAGGATCAATTGATGATCAGAGATGTTACAACTCCGAGGGAAAAAGACCCTTCATGGACTAATGATACAGGCGACCCCACCAGCCACCACAGCAAAGCATCAGATCATAGTAAGCATCGACCTGGCCGTGCTCAGTGTGAGCAATCATATCATTTCGTGATTCGATCGAACATCTCTAATGGTCTTTACCAATTAGGCCTCGAGAAACCAAAAGCCTGAACCTATGATGCTTCCCCGAAATGGAAGAAAGATGCGAGAAGGACGAAGGGACTTACCGAAAACAGGCCCTTTTCCTGAACGCTTTCTTGCCTTTTCAGCTTCCCTAGAAATTCCTCGCTACAAATGCTGCAGACCCAGATGATGATGTCCTCTCTCTCTCTCTCTCTCTCTCTCTCTCTCTCTCTCTCTGGGTGACCCACAAGAGGCCAAAGAAAGAAGAATAACACTGATGGTGCAATGTCTAGTTTGTACCCCCAGATTCTCCTGCTCCAGTTCAAACAAGTTCAGCTGTCCATCTTTCAGCATTTCACGCCCATTTCCATTCTCTATTCGGGCGGTGTCCCCTATACAGCTAGCAATTGAGCCACCTTCAATGTCAATGCTAACCCAGATCAACCAAATCTGCTGCTCAGCCGCGATGAGGAAACCATGAATGCTATCTTGGGTTATTAGTCTCAACTTCTAGCCCCCTTCACAGGTGAAAAGAGAGCAAGAAAGATCGAAACTTGATGGAAAGATTCACATGCATGTATAACTACAAATCGTTGAACCTACCCAAGAGGGTTAAACCCATATAACAGCAGTCAAAAACATTCGTTCGGAAATTCTCACACAGCAACAAACGACAAGAACAAGAAAACCACTGCCATCATCATAACAGAAAAAAGGTTTAGGAAAAACAAGAAAAGCGAAGACCTTTAATCCAGACGATCTTGATTCTTGAGAGCTTCAAATTTGTTTCCACAGCGAAAAGAATTTACAGAAACAGGCGACGAGAATATACCCCTTCATGAACATTACTGTACACATTGCGTCACTCTGACTAATCTAAAACCAAATCTGCATTGCGCTTTTGACTTGATCTTGATGTTCTCACTGAATTTTCTCTGCCTCAACGCCCGGAATGCGACCTGACTCTCACGAAATCAAGCTCCGTCTCAATCTCGCTCACATGTCTGTATAGGGAGAGAGGTCAAAAGGGCAAAACGAAAGAGAGCTTCGCATCTCGTGAATCCTTTTTCCAGAAAAAAATCACGGGGGGGGAGAAGGAAAGAGGGAACTGTCGTGGGGATCTCTTTTCGATGTTTTCGGACCGAGCGCGCGCCGCGTCACCGCCGGTCACGAGCCATCCCCTCGGCGACGGACGCCAGCTTCTGCAGGTTCAGCTTCACGAATGTCTCGGCGAAGAGGCGCGTGTCCTCCTCCGTGTTCCCCTCGGGGACGTCCACCACGTAGGACTCCATCACCGCCGTCCAGATCTCCCCCTTCCCTCGGACACCTCGTGCACCGTCGTCACCGACCGGTAGTTCCTCAGCCGGTGCTCGCCGCCGATGATGCTGAACCCGGTCACGTGGCGCTCGTCGTCGAGCACGTCCAGCCGCTCGGTGCTGGTGGCGGCCGGCAGCCCGGATATGACGCTGACGTCGCGGGTCGACCCCACGGCGAGCCGGAAGTCGGGGGCGACGGAGCAGCTCTTGATGAAGTGCTTGTAGACCTGGGGACGGTCGAAGCGGCGGACGATGGACCAAACGGCGGCGCGGGGGGCGCGGACGCGCTGGGCGACGAGGGAGGAGCACTGGCCCGGGCGGAGGCGGTAGGTGTGGAACTCGTGGACGAAGGGGGCCAGCGCCGCGAACTCGTCCCGGGTCAGCCCGGGGGGGACCTTCAGGTGGTGGGCCGTCGTGGTGTGGCGGTGCTCCGGCGCTTCTTGGGAGGTCTCGCCTTCCCCTTCCGCCATTCTTGAAAGAAAGCTGTGCTTGTATTGAGAGAGAGAGAGAGAGAGAGAGAGAGAGAGACTTTTGTATTTTGTACGGGAAGAGAGAGATCGCCGGGTGGAACTGGGGGAATGAGAGAGATAGAGAGAGACAGAGAGGGGTTTTATTTTTATTTTTCTTGTTTTTATTTGGGTTGGCTTTTGCTGTGTGTGTGTGTATATATATATATTTATTTATTTATTTATTTTCTTTATTTTCCCCATATTGCTGGTTCTTTTTAATTATTTATCTGAGGTGGTGGCTTGTGAAAATTATTAGGGAAAATAATTTATTTTTATTTTTTTTGAGAAGGAATTGGGGATTTTGGGGGGAGGTGCTGAAAAATGTCAACAGGGCGAAGTGTACATGTGGTGGGTCGTGGCTCAGCTGCTCTTGCCACTTCTCGACACATCATCCTCGAGTCGGATTCTCACTTCTTATTTAAATCTTTCGTTAAGCTTGGACATTGGCTTGATTCTCTTAAGGAAAAACGTCAATTTTAGGTCAAATCCCAATTTCTTAAATAATTTTTCTTCACCTCAGAAAATAAATCCTCGATTTTTTCTCTCATCGCAGGTCCGCCCATGCATTCAAGAATCGCCATTGATCATTTCGGGATTTTCGATATTGGAAAGGTTACGTTATTCCATACGAAAATGAGGATTTTGATGAAGACGTTATTCCATACGAAAATGAGAAAATTTTTTGATGAAGACACGAGTTCTGATAATCATTTCTAATTGGCCGGCCTTGATGTTCATAATTTTGAAGAAAAATGTCAATTTTCGATCAAATCCCAATTCCGTAAGTAATTTTTCTTCGCCTAAAAAAAAAAAAAAAAAAAGATCCTCGACTTTCGCTCTCATCGTGGGTCCGCCCATGCATTCAAGGATCGCCATTGACTGCTTCAGGATTTTAAATATCAAGAAGTCGATGTTGTTCTATACAAAAATGAGGAATTTGATGAAGACACGAATTCTGATAATAATCTCTAATTGGCCAGCCGATTTAGGATCAGAGCAATCGTTGAGATTTTCTTTTGACAAAATAAAATTAATGACAAGATTGGGATTGATTTAAAGTTTAGAGCTTTTAGGAAATTAGGTGCCGGGCAAATATAATTTCTTTCACCCTTTCCATTTAATTATTTGCGGACTAGGTATTCGTTTTCTTAAATAAATAATTTTTGCAAATTGAAGTGGGGAAGGGCTCATTTGTTTAATTTATCTATGTTGACCGACGCCGATGTAAGAAACAACAGCGTTTCGTGCTTTTAACGTTTGACCTTATCTGCAATTTACCTTCATTTACAAAATGGGAATGTATTTGGATTGGATCATACAGTTTAATGTTTGCATGACATCTTAGATTAAGGGCATATGGACCCACTCCGAACCATCTAAGCTTTCCCCTGAAATTATAGTTTGAATTAGTGAAAGCATTTGATAGCTTGATTGAATTTTAGGTGCATTTGCTTCGGAGATTAGTACTCCTAATGTAATTCGAGCGCCGGCCATGATTGATGGATACCTAATTTGATAACGAGAGGTATTGAGCAATTTCATTCAATTTTCCAAAATATTGAAAAGGCGTCTATTCTCACAAAAATGCATTAAAAAATTATGATGTTTGTTTTTAAGTTGTTGGAATGTTTAGTGAGTGCTCTTGTGTGCTCCATGTAATAAGATGAAATGAGGCTGGAGATAATGGGACTGATACTGAGCTCCGTGTTGATTATATTTCTTCAGGTAAATTCACGAATACAATATATTCACACTCCATTTATATCATGGAAAATGAACGATTGCAAAAACATTTTCATAAAAATTGATAACTTGTATTGTTTAAAATAATTAGCCAACAAAAAGTATTTTTATCACCGACAACAATTTCTGTATAAACATCTCTCATGGCGATGAAAATATTTTCTGTTAAATTTTGTTATGAGTAATACAAATGAAAAAAAAATATTTTTAAAATCAATTATCATTTTCGAAACAAAGCATCGACTAAGTACGATTATGTTGTACCTCGTTAAATTGGCTTACGAACTTGGTACGGTAGAACGTTGTGTCGTTGAAATTTCTAGTGTGCGTAAGTGCCTGTGCTTGTTGGTGGGCTCCACAATCTGAGGTGCAAGTTTTTAGCGGAAACCTCGAAGCCCACGAGGCAGAAAATTCCGTATCTGTTGGGCCTGAATGTCATGACGATTGGGCTTAATTAAAAATGATGGACCGAAAAAGATGCTCGATACAGGAATTCCAAAGAACCCAACTCACATGCTTTTCAAAATGCGATATACGTATTTGAGTTTTACCTTTGGATCACTTTACACCTTGGCATCAATTATCCTCGAGACTCTATTTACGAAAAATGTCATTTTCTCCTCAGAAATGCCCATCCATAAATCCAAAATCTCATACTCACCAAAGCACTCCTAGCTAATTAAAGCCCAAGCACTAACAGACGTCGAGCAGGATGCCAAAATGAGTTCAGGAGGGATGATATGGTTTCAGTGTCGGGTTTCGCTTGGAGGTTCGCGAATGACATTCGCAACGACAGAGGTATGTGAATGACCATTTGCTCAAAAACGAAAAATGCTTTTGGTATTTCCCTGAAATGATAACCGCCAACTCAAGTAATCTCTCTTGTTTGTCTGACTTGGAACTCTTGATTAACATTATCTACGAGAATCGAGAATCTTCTCCCTTTCATTAGCAAAGCAATTTAACGATGGCAAGTATATTCGTACTAATTGACCTCCAATCCTTCTACACTTCCATCCAGCTCTAATGTGAAATGCCCTGCTCCGAATAGATCACCCATGTAAATTGTACAGAGAAAAAGGTCATGTGGTCTTGTTTCTACTACATTCACACAGAGACATTTCGCTCTTTGCTCGTCCTCCTCATGATTTAGCTTTAACAAGACAAGGGCCAAATTCACTACCATGTTAATAAAAGCCATTCGCTTCCTGTTCGTCTCAATGACAAACTCTAATTAGATAGGAGCACAGACATTTCAGTCGCGACTTATAAGCCAGTCAAAAAACCATCACTTCTACACAAAAAGCAATTGAGCAAATCCTACCTATCGGCAATGCTTAATCAGAAACTTGGTATCAAGCCAATGTAAAATAGTATAAGGCTCAACAAAATGCTCAGTTGTGTAACTGACAAAAAGGCAACATATATTCTTTAAAGCAATACCTGTGCTACAAAATACTCTCCCAAACTGTCTTAGATCAAAGTACATTCTTTATTTGTCTTCTGAAAAGAATTTCTTAAACAGCTCTCCTTCCACATCCATTGCACAATCGGGGTGATACTCCCACTTCTCCGCAACCGAGAGGACCTACAAATTAGAGGACTCTATCTTGGAGATCGTTTATGAAGGCAGATGCGAAGGAAGTTAGCTTCTTTCCGGTCTCTCCTGCGATGTTCTTGAGGGAAGAGATATCTTGCTGAGCCTGTGAAAATGAGAAGGCGAAAAACTAAACTTAGTAAAACACACCTGGTTTAGCCAAAAAGAGAAACCAGAAACTAGTGGCAAATGAAATCTAGAATAAAATTCAGGAAGAGACAAAAGGAAATAGTAACAAAATGGAGAAGCAAACGAAAATGGAGTGAGATGGAATGGGAACATGATTTTAATCACAAGGCGTGGGACTTGGATCCCATCGCAAGTATGGGACTACTGCTTCAATAGCTAGTAAGTGCCCAGGCCATATGAAGCCACATCCAAGTTCCAAATCTATACCTTGCAATTAGGATTATAGTATATATTCCTCAAAAATCTACCCAAAAACAATACAGCCATGCTGCAGCATGGTAGAACACTACCTGGAAAGAGAGCCTGTTGATGAGGTCGCTTGCAGAAACGTCCAGAGCAGAATCTGAACTGTCACCAAAAAGATCAGCACTGGAGATGGCAGATGAACTCTGTAACAACAAACAAAAATAATGTATTACGTCAATAACTGAATACTGGAGACCATTGTCCATGGAACAAATTCATAGTTACCTCTTAATAGACCCAGAGTTATTTCTAATACATCATGAGACTTCAGCATTAAGGTCCAGAGAAGTCTTGTTTACTATAAATCCAAAAACGCAGGGGACGAAAAATAGTGACATCAATTTGGCATTCAGCAAAGTTAGCTTCTTCAGATGGTTACCACTAAGTAAACAGAAACAGCAAAGGTGTAATGTCTCCTAAGATTATCCTTAAGACTAAAGGTTGTCATCAGAAGAGGAGTGTTCTAATTTGTCCCCACACTAATATGAACTTTGAAAACCATCACACGATCAAGTCATAATTTTTTTTTTTTTTTGGTCGCTCAATTTGCAGAAACAGCCATGAACAGGTCAGATGTATTTTAAAAAAATTTCCTTAAGACCGTCAACAAAGTGCACTCTGAAGTTATTCCAAAAGCCCATATGATTCTGCCAACACTAGTCGCACAAATATAGGCCACCATGCCTCCCCCAAACTCTCTATTACAACTAACACGATAATGGAGAAAGGCAAAACAAACTCCAAGAGGAAACATTTATGGGAGAAAAGCCACAAATAGATTAGGGAAGAAGTCACAATAAGCTAAATACGACAACAAAAACAGACACCACATTGGTAAACTATAACTCCGGTCAATGCGCACACAGAAAAGACCAAAAAGGCTCCCCAAAATCCTCAAACAGGATGACGTGAAACCTTTCTTGTACCATTGGCCATATGTACACAGTCCACAATGGTCGCAAAGTCGTGAGTATCAGTTTCTAATCACAATAGCAATCAAAGAAATCCTTGTTCCTGTTTCCCTTATCTATGATGCATATCCAAGAAGAATATTCCAGGAAACTGCCAAGAAGGGAAATGGGCCCATTCACTCAAAGGGGGAAAAATGCTTCAGATGACAAAGGAAAGTTAAAACTGGTCATTTCTCAATAAAGGGCACATACAGAGAACTTCTGCAAGGTAACTTGGGCATTGAGGTCATTAGCTGTACTCTGATCACCAAAAAATTGGGCTGATGAAATTGACTTTGCATTTGTAAACTTCTTTCTTGCTTCATCAGATTCCTGGACCTGAAAATAGCAGTAACAGGAAATAACATCAACATATTGATAAGAAGAGTTTGTTGTAGCTGAAAATAGCATAATTGGATAACTAAATAAGAGTGTCACCGCCAGCCATAAATAATTAACTAAACCAGCAGGCATGAGAACTTATCTATGCAGTTGTTTTATGAAAAAAGCTAAAACGAAAAACAAAGGAAGGCGACAAAAGGAAATGAATAAGAGCAATTCCATCAACACGTCTTCAAGCATGGAAAAACCAGCACATAATTGACATATTACATGTTCCCCATAAGAACCTTGAGCAGAGTGTTCGATAAGCTTTGCAAGTTTGGGATGACATATAAGCAAGCTTAATTTAAACAGCACCAACTAATTGTACTACCTGAGATTTTGAAGAATGAGAGCTTGCTTTCTTTGGAAAACCACTGTCCATTCCAAATTCAGCAAAGAAGTTTGACGACTTTGGTGGAGCTACATGATTAATCACATGTGTACCACCAGAACTCGTGTCTGATGATTGGACATTTTCTACATACTCAAATCGGGATCCAAAAGAAGGACTAGCCATTGAAGTGCTGCTAGCAGGAGTAGCAACTGCTGGGACAACTGGCTCTTCAGGCTTTTGCTCATATAAATTTTCACTTGGCTGCATGTGTGAGATGAGAACTCCAAAGTCAAGGAAAAGGCATATAATAACATCAATGGACGTTTTCAACCTGCTTCTGAGATGAGCACCTAATGTCGATTTTAAACAGAGAATGCAGGTACCTTTGTTGTTAGCTTTCTCGCACCAAGGCCCCGGTTTTCCCTGGCTTTCTGGCACCAAGAGGCTTCTTCACAGTAGTTACAACGGTATGAGAAGTCTTGGGGGAAGCAGAGACTTCAGGCACTCCTTGCCTACCTAAAGAACTTTCTTTTGGGGCTTCACTGATCTTAACATCAGGAAGTCCATTGGATGCTTGGGATGACTGAGAAGCAACGGGAGATGATGGCAAAGCCACATCCTCTGCCGTGCTTTTGGCTACCTCTTTTGAAAGGAGTTGCCTGTATAACTCAGCAGCTCTTGATGTATATTTGGCCTCAATTTTGCCTCCGTCAGTCCATCCATGTTGCTTGAAAAATACATGAGCACGGTTATTCCCCCCAAAGATCATCATTTTCAATTGCTCAGGAGCCCATGAGTCTAAATTTGTAGACCTTCAATTGAAAAAACAACATAATCTTTCAACATCCCTATTCCAAATTTCTGTGACTACAATAGAAAGAACAACACAAGTTTCTAGGGTCTATATGTAAAGGAAAAATTTTCTAAGGATGAAAGAGAGGATCGAAACAATTATGGGACTGCCTAAGGGGCACATACAACATTAGAAGTGAGGACGAGAGCAAAAATAGATCAAGGCATGACACTGAAAAAAGTGCTTAATCAAATTTACCAGTTTTAACTTGTTCTATTCAACATTAGACTTGTATCCATTTAGATAAATGCATAGTCTATGCAAATATGGTAAAATACTATGTAATAGAATTCTTCATCTCGGTCCTACACTTTTACTCCCTCATAACCTTGAAATTACTGCATTTCTCGATTCCTTCGTATGCCTGAGTTCTCTCTTAATAAGTATTAATGATTGTGACTGCAATTTTGGACGGCAAGGTTGCACAATTGTTGACATTTGAACTATTCTAAATGTGTGCATATGTAATCCCATAGCCTGTTGGACAAATTGCCAAGTCGTAAAGTGTATACCATATTACTGCTTCAACAGTGAAAGAAAACATTGCGGACGCTTCAATTTTTTAACAACAGTGAATACACCAGGAAAATCACCGAAAGTTTTCGAAGCAAGTGGACATTTGGACAAGGAAAAATAGGTTTTTTTTTTTACAAAATGAAGTGACAATGGGTTCAACATAAACCTGCGAAGAACATAACATCAAGTGGCAAGTGCTAAATCTAGTTAAGGGTGCAAGGATATTAAACATTCGCCAGGATGAGAATTAGGGGTGAAAATTTCTACATCCTAGAACTGACCCAACGATCCTTCTACTTGTGGGTAACATGATCTACTAATATCACCTACATGGAGCTCGAACGAGTGCAAGGTATCCATTCATCTAGGAGTGCAATGCGCTTAAGAGTTCAACTTTTTCTAACCCCAACCTTTGCGCGAATAGAAATTAGCATCTAGCGATCACAGACCGGAAAACCGAACAGAAAAATTAGCTCCACCATCCTGCTGACCCATCATGTCCACACGACAGTAATGCCAACCCCTACATCACGCAGCACAGAAGGCCGTCCCCAGAACCTAAGTAACCACGCCCAACCCACGGAGCCAGATTGCATAACCAGCCGAATCGAACCTGGAACGAGAGGACAATGCGGATGCGGGATCAGAGAGAACGCACCTGACGAAGCTGACGTGGACGCCGAGGCTGCGGTGAACCGCGGAGCAGTCGAGGCAGAGGAAGATCCCGTACGTCACCGAAGCCCAACTCGGGTTCTTCGAATTACAATCGAAACACATCTGAAAGAAACAAAAAAAGAGAAGAAATTGAGGTCCCCAAAAAAAAGGAGCAAAAAAAGAAAAGAAAAACCGATCGGTCCGAACCCTCGAGATCCCGGAACGGGATCGCTAGATCTGGACCAGATCGGGAGGCGAACGGAGCTAACGGAAGAGCGCGGAGGGGAAGGGAGGAGCGGCGAGGAGACGGACCTTGTTCTCGGATTTCGCTTTCAGTTTCCGGAAAACGGCGTCCTTGTCGGCGATGCTGTCGGACGCCATGGCCGGCGAAATCTAGCGAGAACGAGAGAGGAAGGATTTCCCTGGATCGATGGGGGCCTCGCTCGATTTGCTGCTCCTCGAGCTCGATCGATGGTGGAAATTGTGGGGTTCTCGCTCGCCTCCTATAGGGAATCCGAATTTTGAAGAGACGACGATTTTATGAAATCTTTTATGCGATTAAATTTTTATTTTTCTGGTTCGGCAAGGACGTGGGGGGCGGGGGGGGGCAAAAAATAAATAAAAAAGAAAGAAAGAGGAGTGAGTGAGTGGTGGCTCGGGTGAAGTGACGGGAATGCCCTCTCTGTCCGGGGGCAGTTTCGGGAATTGGCGTTCGGTGCCGCGTGGCTGTCCTGGTGGGGCCGTGAGGGGGGATTGGTTGCGACGTCGCGGTCGTTCGCGGCCGTTAACTGATGCTGATGGGCGGTCAAGATTGCTCCTGCCATTTTCCCGATCGTCGCTTGTAATTACTTCTTCTTGTGGGGGCCCCGCTTGTTTCAACTCTGCTGACTCATTTTCTTTGTATGTAACATTGCGCACTAACACAAGGACAGGCACGCGCGCAGGTGCGGAAAAACCAAAGAAAGAACATCGCAAAACTCGGCCAAATGAGAACATGCAAAATGACTCATACGGTCTCTTGACCTTTTGATTTATTCAATCTAATTTATAAACTTTTAATACATATTCAATACAATTTATGAACTATATGAAAATATTCAATATAATTATTTTATTAATTTAATACAATGGACAATATTCAATATTTTATATTATCCGTTAACTAAATTAAACATATATAAAAAATTCATAAATTACACTGCACATCGAATCAATTCTCATGGTTCGGTAGAAGCTACAACGGCCTGCTTCACGGGGGATTACTATGTCATCACTCACTGCATTAAAATGCCAAAAAAAGAAGAAAAAAACGTTGATAATCCGGTGTAGTGTGGACGTGGTATCCTTCTGACATTGGACTATAGTACCGCTAGGTCTGCTACCATTGCCGATCAGCTATTGTTGTTCTCATTTACAGTCTCGTCATCATCGCATAACGACCCGTCTCATGTCTTTCCTTTACGGAATGAATTAAGATGTGTTTATTCTATTATTGGCTTGCCATCTAAGGAAATTTCATGGTGGGATCCAACATCGGGAGGAAGGATTTCTGGGTGTCGGTTTTGCTTGATTGCGACGTGGGGAGAGTTTCGATGGAGTGGACCTGGGATCTCGTCGGATTGGGCCGTCTGCACGAGCCCACCGCGTCCAAACCCGAGCCCACGTTACGCTTGGGCTTTGATATCTTGGACCGCATGGGCAGGTGGGTCGAGATGGTGCCGAGCAAGGTCTCCATAGGGATTCTCTGAGTGGAAGATGATGGACTGTCGGGCCGAGGCTTTGGGCTCAATTGTCTTTACACTCTTCTTAAGACCTTTGAGTTCAAAAAAAGAAAAAAAAGAAAGTGGCGGAGTTTATTTAGAGAAAAATAAATAATTTAAACATATATATTTTTTCATAAAAATGATTAATAATATTGCTTAAAATAATTAGGTCAACATAAAATGTGTTTTGAGCAATACAAGTTATCAGTTTTTGAAATTTTGTTTTGTGAATTAAATTGGGTAATATTTTATCGCTTACAATTCATTGACTTTGGTCTAACCTTGAATCATTTCCATAAATCTAAGAAATGTGGGTAAATATGAATCGGGCAATTCTTATGACAGAAGTATGCTAGCAATGGAATTTTTTGTACGTAACAAATTTTCTCTCTTGCTACTGTTCAATGACTTGAGAACTATAAAGCTTTTTGTTCGTGAGTTCAAATTAATTCCCAATAGATCCTTGACAATTGGATAGGAAGCAATGTAGCATCTCAAGCAAACGGAAGAGAGGAGAGATGGCAAATACGTTTGCCTTGTTTGAAATAAACGAGATTATACATTCCATTTCGAGAAAACTAAAATAGGATTTGCTCTATCACGAGAATTACCCTTCTAAATTTAGAACAAATCTTACTTTGCTCTTTTGTTTCGCATCGGATCCCATTTGGCTAGACCTCATCAACTCTCTCATTCCCAATTCTGATTTAGCCATAACTTGACGATTCTATAAACAATGTGTTCCCAACCCTTTTCTCTATAGACATTGAATCCAAATTCCCCTCCCTTGATAGCAACTGCGCTCTACCCATATCTAGAATGTTGATTATATTTGATTTATCGATGACGGAGCTTGTGAGGTGGTTGTCATGAACGTTATGAAATTACCTAAATTCGAGCGAATTATACTTATTTGTTCTCTGCTCTTTTTCCTCACATCCCCCTCATTTCCTTTCCATTCATACACAATAAATGGAAAAAGAATAAAGAGAGAAAAAGAAAAGAACAAAGCCCGCGCGCGGTCCCCAAATCGCAACCCTCATGCGCCGTTCGATTCAATCTTTTAATATATATTTTTTTCAGCGACGAAAAGAGGGAGAAATTTACAATGGCGGCTTCGTTTTCCCTCCCTTTTTGAAACCCTCCTCAAACCTCGGCCCTTCCCTCTCCTCCAAAACCCCCAATTTCCTCTCCTCCCCCCGGAAACCCTCGACCGATCTCCCCCCTCCGCGGAATCGCCGATCGCCCTCTCCCTCTCTCCTCCGCCGTCGCCCGCCGCGATCCGCCATCGCCCCACCCGATGGCGGAGCTCCACCCCCCCGAAACCCTAGGCGACCGCTCCTACCTCGCCGTCCCCCCGGCGCGGGGGATCCTCGGCCGGTTCTCGGCGCCGTCCCCTCCCGACAGCGACGGCGAGGAGGAACCGTCTCCTCCTCCTCCGGATGAGATGGAGGAGGACGGCCCCGCGCTGAGCCCGTACGCGTCGGTGGACGACGGCCAGGAGGAGAGGGAGGTCTCGCCGGAGGAGAACCGGTTCTGCTGCTACAGGCGGCGGGAGCTGAGCCTGTGGTCGCCGTGGTGCCCGCGGCGGCGCCTGATCTGCAATCCCTTGCTTCTCCCGGCGCCGCCGGTCCGCGACATCGTGCCTTCGGGAGTGGTGCGTTGTTCAAGTTCAATTTTAGAAATTCGTTTTCCCGTGATTGTTTTAGTAAGATTTTGTCGGGATTTGTACGGCTCGTTCTGGAGTTTGAGTTTAATGCTGCGACTTGCTTCTTCTTCTTCTTCTTCTTCTTCTTTATTTTTTGGCGTCGGAGTTGCTGCAGGGTGCTGGGCTTAATAATTTGGGGTTCACATGCTTTTTAAATGCGGTACTGCAATGTCTCACTCATACTGTACCGCTTGTCCAAGCGATCCGCGCCTTTGACCATGCTAATCCATGCGAACGTAAGTTTTTATGGTCTAATCCGTTTACTGCTCGATGTAGAGTGAATTTGTAATTTGTATAAGCAGCCGCTGAGTGATTGCTGTTTTGGAGTTTTCAGGAGGCACAGAGGGCTTCTGTGTTCTGTGCGTTCTGTGCGAACACATCGAACTCTGCATATTTTCTTCTGGTAGGATAATTTCTCCATTCAAATTAGCCCACAATCTGAACAGTATCCTTTCCCTCCCACTGTGTAGATGCTGCTTCCTTGTTTCCCCTACTTTAGATACTGCTGCTAATATAGAAGCGAGGTTTTGAGTAATGTTAGGGGGACGAAGTGTGAAAAATCTCATTTGGAAGGATATGTGGTTAGTTCAATTGAATATTTAAACAAGTGGACTGCTTTATGCACGACTCTCTCTAATCTCAACATTCGACTTTGATCTTGTCACTTCTTTTTAAAAACAATGTAGTAAAAACTCTTTGTACCCCTAGCATTTAGCACATTTTGTCGCTGTAAATCTGGAACTGAGTCAAGGACAGCTACCACTTTCCACAGTGGAAAGCTCAGCATTAGTAAATCATGGTACTGTGACTCTTGACTCAAGTACACCAGATATATCCTCTGATTTTCAGAGGTATCAGCAGGAAGATGCTCATGAATTCCAACAGGCCTTGTTGGATAGGCTCGAAAGGTGTTGTTTAGATTCAAAAACAGGGGATGAAATGTCTACAAGAGGCAATATTGTGGATCAGGTTTTTGGCGGTCGTCTTGTAAGCAAAGTATGGACAAGAATCTGCTCTTTATTTTCATTTTTCCTTTTGTTCTGAATGTGGCCTGGTTATAGTTTGGTTGGTGACTCTGCACAATACTATGTCTACTACAGCTACAATGTTGCAGTTGTGGACACTGCTCCTACACTTACGAGCCCCTTATTGACCTGAGTCTGGAGATTGAACATGTGGACAACCTTTCAGCTGCTCTAGAATCTTTCACTAATGTAGAGAAGATTGAAGATCCTGAGACAAAGTTCAGATGTTCAAACTGCAATCAAGAAGTGTCGATGGAGAAGCAGCTTCTGTTGGATGAGGAACCCTCAGTTGCTGTATTCCATTTGAAGCGATTCAAGAGTGATGGTTTCAATGTTGAGAAGCTAGATAAGCATGTGGATTTTCCATTAGAGCTTGACTTGCAGTCTTACACTGGTGGCAGTCGGGATCATAATGTGAGTATTGGCTGACTATTCATGCTGACAAATTTTGTTTGCTAGGCTTTTGGTGGTCGGTTCTACTTAGTCTTTTTCCACTAATGAGTTCTGGTATTTTGGGTTTTACCTGACGCGATGTCTTATGCATGTCACTTGTCAGTTGAGTTTCATTGTTAGGCCTGTTAACTTTGTGGATACATATGTACAAGGAGGACAAGACTTTGAGAAACTGTGCATGACTTTCTTTTGGGCGTTTTCTGATAAGTATTTGTCATGCTATAGATAAGGTTTTCCAACTTCCAAGTATAAACCTTCTATTCTCATGTTTACGATCTTTCTCTGCAATAGGTGGAACTCAAGTATCAACTCTATGCTGTTGTGGTGCATATTGGAATTTCACCCACTTCTGGGCATTATTTTAGCTTTGTTAGGTCTTCTCCAGGGACATGGCATAGGTTTGATGATGCTGAGGTACTTCTTCATTCTCTTTGTAAATTTAGTTTAGCTAACATTTGCTTCTTATATCTGTAATTTGTTTTTATTTTTGGCTTAGCTAGTGTTAACTTTGAACTTTGCCAACTTGCCACATTCACTATAACCCAACTAGGGACAAAGAAGCAGATGTACCTTTACTTTGGTCAAAAATGAATTTGGTTTTTCAATGTTTGGAGAGAGTTGTACACTTCCTTAATTGATCAAATACAAAAAGGTCATGCATGGTTAATTTTTGTAGGTCCAGAAGGTCCAGGAGGATCTTGTTTTAGCTCAGGACGCCTACCTTCTATTCTACACAAAGCAGGGCACACCTTGGTTTTCTAGTTTGATGGAGGCACAGAAACCAAATTTAAATCCAGACTTGTCTGATGCATCACCCACATCGGTGTTGGATAATCTGGATGTACCTTGCACTTCATCCCCTGGCATGGCTGATATTGACAAGCCCATATACTGTGAACCTTCTCGTGTTTCTGACAAAGGTGCCCCCTCATATCCTGGAAATGGTTCTGGGAATAATGGCCTTGGTGAAGTTACAGGTGCTGTGGTAGCCACTCTTCCATCATTCAATCATGACTTGGGGAAAAATGAGGTGGTTGGAGATGATATAGGCATGTTCGATGCTCCTTTGAGTTCTGATGAGCGTAATTGTCACGGTGAAACTTCATTTAGTGGTAGGGGAGAATCCACAACCTCCTTTGGTGGGAAAGTCTGTGAGCCTGAAAGTCAGCATCTGGTGAACAACGATGGTTTTTGTCCTCTGACGCCCTTGCGATCTCCATCTCCTAGTCCCGCATCTCCAGATACTTATGCCAGGAAATTGTCAGGTAAGGGATGATTGATTTTTCAACAGACTGCAGCAGATAAAGAATAATTTTCTTCAATAAACTGCAGCACATGATCATCTGATTTATTCGTTGTTTTCAGGAGCAAGTGATGGAAATTCGCATGTTCTAAAACCAAATCGGTTGACTTGTAAACAACAATTGAGTAAAGCTTTGGACGATCCAAAACGAAGGGAAGCTTTTCGGTACATAAAGAACATGCCTTCTTCAAGGGGTCTTAAATTTTACCATGCCGTTCTGGGTCCGCAAAGTCCTGGTGTTTCGAAAAAGAAGATGGACAGGAGAAGAATGAGAGCATCTCCATGTAAGAGGACTAGCCCTCCGAGGGCTCGCCCCAGGTCTAGTCATGTGCACTCTGTTGCAGCTCGAACTCGTTGATAGCTTGGGTTGGGGAATTGTCTGAGAGATCTCTGACATTGAAGGTGATGCCAAGTGGGCAAGGACCAACTTTTCTTATTGTTCTTTGGTTATATTTTCTTTTTTGTTATGGAGACAACAGTAAGTTGCTCTATTTGGCATCTTATGTATATGCTAACTGCTGCATTGGAAAACCAAAGTAGTTCAAGTTTCAAATCGTGTCCCTTTTCTTCAGTTGGATGTCACGAAGAGTTCTTATTTCATAATGGCGAGAATAACAAAAGCATTAGATGCTGAATTTGATCTGACTGCATTGATTGCGTGGATCCTAGAGTGGTGTACCGCTGGCGAACGAAGTTTGTGCCCTTGTTTGTCCTGCTGAAAGCAACCTCAGGTGCTAAATTGCAGGCACTGCATCAATGCAAATGCACAGCATTGAGGATTGAATTGATGGCAGAAACCAAGAATTAAGCTTGTGCCCACCTGGCAAAATTGCCATTTGCATATCAATTTTCGGCTTTTGATTTTTTGGATGGTCTTGGTTTCATTTGCCCACCGCCCACCTGTTGGAGCAGCTTGTTGTCCAAGCGAAAAAAACAAAAAGGGAAACTGGGGGGAGCTTATAAAAAGAAATTTAAGTTCATTCAACGTAAACACGAAATGAGATTACACTTCCATGATTAGTAAATACATCTTGCCTCGATACAATATATTAATAAATTGACCGACCCTCTTCTTCACCGAATTGATCTTATTTTTGTAATTTTTATGGCAAGAAAAGGCTCCCCTCTCGGCATGCCATAGCCTTGTGTAAGCATCCTCAAGGAATGTAGCCACCGCCATGGCCGCCACCTCCCCCACTACCAGCACCCCTGCCATAAGCTGCTCCACCACCACTGTAGGTCCGTAGGCCCCTCCACCACCTCCGCCGGAGCCACGTCCACCGCCTCCGTGCTCCACCACCAGCTGCACCCCCACCAGCTCCTCCTCCACTGCCATATCCGCCGCCAGATGCTCCCCCAGCATAACCTGCTCCACCTCCTCCTCCGCTCCCTCCACCACCTCCATATCCACCATCGCCGGCTCCTCCAAAACAGTAGCTGCCGCCGGCACCACCTCCTTCTCTGCCTCCATAACCAGCACCTCCAGCGCCGGATCCACCACGTCCTCCACCGCCACTTCCACCACCGCCTCCTCCAGCATAACCACCTGCACCAGATCCGGCACCACCTCCTTCGCCACCCCCACTTCCATATCCTGCGCCCTGCGCACCTCCTACACCGTAAGCAGCTCCACCGCCGCTATCTGCCGCCACCACCACCATGTCCTCCACCAGCTCCTCCATAGCCTGCGCCATCACCCTCTCCACTGCCACTACCGCTCGCATATCCCGTCACACCACTGACAGCTCCATAACCGCCACCTCCTCCTGCTCCACCTCCACCATCATAACCAACAACAACAGGAACATGTCCCACCGTCTCAGGAAAAATAAGGAGCTCTTCTGGCAGAACTTATGCCCAAGCCAGACACCAGCACAAACAAGGCAATACAATAGAATTTGTGGGAAGCCATGAGAATGTGTGTTGAAATCCCACAACCTTGAGTTCAAAATGCAAGAACTGAGGAGGTATATATAAGCATACCGGTGGGGTCTAAAAGTGCATTTTCACTGTGCAAAAGCGTGGTTGGAGCACATGAAAAAGAGAAACCAACAGAGCAGTGTGCTTTTGCTGTCTCAAGTATCATTTCACTCTTTGCACACTACCACTAGAAGACCTAATGCTCAGTGTGCTTTTGCTGTCTCTCATATTGGATCGTTATGATATATACAGTGATGTACATGCACTATTTTGTCCATCCAAATTCATGGTGTAAGCAAGTGTTAAATTTCCTTATCCTTCATAAAGATTCATGAACCATCTTTAGATAGGATGGATATCAGATGAGGAATAATCCCTTTTCACATTTGTGGCTGAGAACACAGCACAATGCATACATGTACCAGAGTTTGTATAGGTACTAAGGTTGATGGTGTGCAATGACAATCAGCTAATACTGAAGAGTTGCTGAGCACTTCTTGTATAATTGAATCTACTGTATGTGGTTTCATAATGCATTATATGCTCTCTTAACGAGTTCACACCTGAACTTCAAGGGGACATGACGATTGAGAGTAGTGTACTGTCCAGAGCAATAGTTTTCAAACTATTCATATCTCTTTCTTCTGTTCTAAAACCAAACTTGAATGAAACATGAAAAAGTCTGTTTCAAAACCTATGTTTGTTAATGATTTTGGAAGGAAGTTTTAAACCTTGCCTTTTAACTTTGTTCTCTTATGCTGAATTGCAATCATCAGACCTACACTGATGGCGTAGAAGAAGACGTAAATCTCACACATTGTGTGATCAGCTCTTCAGTAATGTCAGCAGCACAGCAAGTTGCCTGCTTAATGTTTTTCGAATCACATGATGGATGCTTGCATTGTTGAAATGATTATTTATGCGTAGGATTTGTGAATTCTGAAGTTGAGCACGTTGATTTGTAACATTAATTAAAGTAGAGGATAAATATATGAATTCTGTACCGTTTGCAAACTAACTCAGAAATCGGGATAGCTGATAAAGAGAACATGGTTTTCATAGAAGAGTCCTTTGCTTGATACTGTAGCACAAAATCTGTCTCTATTAGCTCATTTAATTACATGAATAATCACTTGTTTCGTATTAGACCAGTGCAATGATTTGAGATTCAGAATTCTTGCTGCTTCTCAGTAACTGTTTTGAGAGATACAATGGGATCGACAGAAGTCAAATGGCATAAGCCTATCTATGTGAAAAGATGCAAAAATGCATGCTCCATTCCTCCAATCCTATTGTGGTCGGGGAAAAGTTGTTTGGTTCAAAATAATGGATGATACTGAAAATAAATCAGCATAATGAAAAGTTGGCAACCATAGAATATATCTATGTATATAAGAAGGATGCAAATTGCTTGGCTGGATGAATCCAGTATGAAGTTGATCTGCTATTCCTGTAGTGCTATTGTGATTCGGGCAAAAACAGTTGATTAAGTCGAACTAATAGATGATACTGAAATTTTTTTTTTTACAAAAAAAGGAGCAGGAACCATGAAGGTGTAAGCGTTGATCCATCAAGGCAATGAGTTTGAACCCTTCAATGTGGCGGATGGTCAGCCTTCCATGTGATACGTTCAATGAATATACTCAAGTACGATTGTGCCATCCAACCAAGCATTTGCCTTGGGACAACTTTAGTTGATACAGAGGCATAGCATACATAAGCAGTTGCAAAATGATATTATTCTCCACAGCAACAGTGCATCCTTATAATAGGACAAGCCCTGCGAGTGCTCGCCCAGGTCTAGTTGTGTGCACCAGCTTGTACTCATTAATAGCTTGGGTTGGGGAATTTTGTCCGAGAGCTCTCTGCTGGACTTTTAAGCGGATGCCAAGTGTGCGAGGGCCATCTTCTCTCACTGTTCTTGGGGACTTGATTCTATGTTCTTTTTGTTATGTACACTGTAGGTTACTCTATTTGGCATCATATATGTATATGCTAACTGCTGCATTGGAAAACCAAAGTACTTCGAGTTTCAAGCTGACAAAAAGAAGTTGCCCATCCCTTTTCTTTAGTCGAATGTCATGAAGAGATCTTAGTTCATGATGGTGAGAATAACAAAAGCTTTAGATGCTGCATTTAATCAACTGCATCGATCGTGTAAAAGAATGGTACCACTGGTGGATGAAGCTTGTGCCCTTGTTTGTCCTGCCGAAGGCAACTTCAGGTGCTTAATTGCGGGCATCACCTCTATGCAAGCGCTGAATAATTACTTAGGTCCGTCCTCCGGTATTTTTCATTAAGGATCGAATTGATGAAAGAAACCAAGAATAAGCTTGTGCCCCACTGGCAATGTTGCAATTTGAATATCATTTTTTGACTTCTGATTTTTTGGATGGTCCTGGTTTCATCTGCCACGGTAAGGTCGCAGGAATGGGAATGCTGCATGAAGGTCCTGATCATTCTTGAACTGAAGCCTTTTGGAGTAGCTTGTTGTATAAGTAAGTGAAAGAAGAAGGCAAACCACGGAGAGCTAATAAAGCGAAATTTAAGTTCTTCATTCAACTTAAACGGGAAGTGAAATACACATCACTGATTAGCAGATGCATCCTGCCTCGGTACAATAGATTAATAAGTTCACCAGCCTCTTCTTAACCAAATTAGTCTAACCAAATTAGTCTTATTTTTGCGGTTGTTTATATGGCGAGAAAAGGCTTCTCTCTTAGCATGCAATGACCTTGTGAAGGCATCCTCAAGGAATGTAGCCACCGCCATGGCCGCCACCTTCCCCGCTACCAGCACCACTGCCATGAGCCGCTCCACCGCCACCATAGGCCCCTCCACTGCCTCCGCCAGAGCCACCACCACCGCCAGAGCCACCACCACCGCCTCCAGCATGGCCACCAGCAGCAGCACCACCACCAGCTCCTCCTCCACTGCCATATCCGCCACCAGATGCTCCCCCACCTTCCCTGCCACCGGCACCACCGCCATAAGCCCCTCCACCGCCTCCGCCAGAGCCACCCCCACCGCCTCCGGCATGTCCACCAGCACCGGCACCCCCACCAGCTCCTCCTCCACTGCCATATCCACCACCAGATGCTCCCCCAGCATAACCTGCTCCCCCTCCTCCTCCACTCCCTCCGCCACCTCCATATCCACCAGCGCCAGCTCCTCCAGCACCATAGCCACTGCCAGCACCACCTCCTTCTCCACCTCCATAGCCAGCACCTCCAGCGCCGGATCCACCACCTCCCCCACCACCACTTCCACCGCCACCTCCTCCAGCATAACCACCTGCACCATATCGGGCACCACCTCCTTTGCCACCCCCACTTCCATATCCTGCGCCATGCGCACCTCCTGCACCGTAAGCAACTCCACCGCCGCTACCACCACCACCACCACCACCATGTCCTCCAGCAGCTCCTCCATAGCCTGCGCCACCACCCTCTCCACTGCCACCACCGCTCGCATATCCTGTCATGCCACCTACGGCTCTATAACCGCTGCCTCTCCCGGCTCCACCTCCACCTCCACCACCATAACCAACAACAACAGGGACACGTCCCACCGTCTCAGGAAGAGTAAGAAGAGATCTTCTGGCAGAACTTATGCCCAAACCAGACACTAGCACAAACAAGGCAATACAATAGAATTTGTGGGTAGCCATGGGAATGTGTGTTGAAATCCCACAACCTTGAGATCGAAATGCAAGAACAAGGGAGGTATATATAAGCATATCAATGGGGTCCAAAAGCGCGTTTTCACTGTGCAAAAGAGTGGTTGAAGCACATGGGAAAGAGAAGCCCCACAGAGCAATGGGCGGTCCTATACAGATTCAGACTCCAAGTATCATTTCACTCTTGGCACCCTCTGCTAGTAGAAGACCTAATGCTTAGTGTGCTTTTGCTGTCTCCCATGTTGATTCTTTATGATTACATGCACTGTTTTGTCCATCCAAATTCACGGTGTAAGATTTTATCCTTCATAAAGATTTATAAACCAGCTTTAGATAGAATGGATATCTGACAAGGAATAATCCCTTTTCACACTGGTGGCTGAGAACACACCTCAATGCATGCAAGTATCAGAGTTCGTATATCTACGAAGGTTGATGGAGTGCAATGACACAATCATCTTATACTGAAGAGATTCTGAGCACTTCTTGTATGATTGAATCTACTGTATGTGGTTTCATAATGAATTATATGCTCTCTTAAAGAATACACTCTAGAACTTCGGGAGGAGATGATGATCGAGGGGAGGTACTGTCCAGAGCAATACTCTTTCAAACTATTCGTATATCTTTCGTCTGTTTTAAAACCAAACTTGAATGAATCATAAAGTCTGTTTCAAAATCTATGTTTGTTAATGATTCTGGAAGGAAGTTTTAAACCTTGCTTGTTAACTTTTTTCTCTTAAGCTTAATTGCGATCATCAGACCTACACTGATGGCGTAGAAGAAGACATCTCACACATCGTGTCTTCGGCTCTTCAGTAATGTCAGCAGTACAGCAAGTTGCCTGCTTAGTGTTTTTCGAATCACATGATGGATACTTGCATTGTTTAAATGATTATTTATGCACAGGATTTGTGGATTCTGAAGTGGACCACATTGATTTGTAACACTAATTAATTTAGAGGATAAATATGTGAATCTTCTGCTGATTAGGGGCGTGCAACGGGAACCGCCTGAACCGGGACTGGACCGAACCAAACCGGACTGGATCAGTCGGTTCTGGGCGGTCCTAGGGGGTGTCGGTCCAGTTCCCGGTTCCAAGGTGGGAACCAGACTGACCGGACCGATCATTTTTATTTTTATTTTTTAAAATTTTTGAACAACTTCTTAATTTATTAGACCAAAAAAAGAAGGACAACCCTCTAAATTTTGTTATTACTTCACTTTCCCAATTCTCTTTCCCTTCCCCTTGCTAACCTTAACTTGAACGAAACTAAGGGAAAAGTGTGAATTGAACCTTTGTCAATTTGGGTCTCTATTTTTTTTCTTTTTTTCCTCTCTAGTAACAAGTGTTTGAATTAGGGGATGGAGATTTTTGGAAGTCCACGTGAACGTATATTATTTTTTTCAATGTAATGATAATAAGTTATTTGATTTATTGGAATCGGACCGGTCGGTCCAGTCGGTCCCTGGTTCTAGGACTAGTCGGTCCAGTCCACGGTCCCAAAAATTGGAAACCGATCATCCCGGTTTGGTTCTCGGTTCTCGGGTAGGATCGGACTGGATTGGGAACCGATCACCCCTACTGCTGATCGCAAACCACTCAGATATCAGGATAACTTTAATCAAAATATGGTTTTCATGCAAGAGTCCTTTGCTTGTTACTGTAGCACAAGATCTGTCTCTATTAGCTCATTTATTACATGAATAATGGCCTGTTTCGTATTAGACCAGTGCAATAATTTGGAATTCAGCATTCTTGCTGTTTCTCAGTAAATGTTTTGAAAAATACAACGAGATCAACAGAAATCAAATGGCATAAACCTATCAATACAAAAAGATGCAAAAATGGGTCCACTATTCCTTCAATCCTATTGTGTTTGGGGAAAAGTTGTTTGTTCAAAATAATGAATGATAATGCAAAATAAATCAGCATAATAAAAAGTCGGAAACCATAGTATATCTATGTATGTGAAAAGGATGCAAATTGCATGGCTGGATGAATCCAGTATGCAGTTGATTCGCTTTTCCTGTAATGTTATTGTGATTAGGGCAAAAGCAGTTGATTAAATCAAACTAATGGATGATACTGACTAATAAATCAGATTAATGGAAAGATAGGAACCATGAAGTTGTAAGCTTTGATTCATCAAGGCAATGAGTTTAAACCCTCCAATGTGGCAATTAGGTTAGCTTCCATGTGATGCAATCAATTAGCGTTCTCAGGTATGATTGTTCCATCCAACCGAGCATTTTAGTAACAACGTTAAGCCGATATAGAGGCATAGCATACGTAAGCAGTTGCTAAATGATATCATTTTTTACAGCAACAGTGCATCCATGTAAGAGGACTAGCCCTCCTAGTGCTTGCCCCTGGTCTAGTCATGTGCACTCCGTCGCAGCTTGGACTCATTGATAGCTCTGGTTGGGAAATTCGGCCAAGTGGGCAAGGACCATCAAGGACCATCTCGTTGTTCTTGGGGACTTGATTCAATGTTCCTTTTCCTTTGGAGACGGTTCTCCATATGGCATCTTATGTATGTGCTAACTGCTTCGTTGGAAAACATTGGAAAACCAAAGTAATTCAAGTGTCAAACTGCGAAATAGAACTTGCCTGTCCCATTTCTTTGGTCAGATATCATGAAGAGTTCTTAGTTCACGATGGTGAGAATAACAAAAGCATTAGATGCTGAATTGGATTGACTGCATTAATCGTGTGGATCCTAGAGAGGTGCAGCTTCAGGTATCAAATTGCAGGCATCATCTCAATGCAAGTGCTGCGCAATTACTTAGGCCCGTGATTCAGAATTTCTCATTGAGGATTGAGTTGATGGCAGAAAGCAAGAATAAGCTTGTCCCCAACTGGCAACAATTTGATTATCATTACATTGACTTTTAAGTTTTTGGATGGTATTGGTTTCATTTACCGCGCAAAGGTCTCAGGTATGCGAATGCTGCATAAATGTCCTGATCATTCCTGGACTGAAGCCTTTTGGAGTAGCTTGTTGTGTAGGTGAGAAAAAGGCAAACTACCGAGAGTTAATATAGGGAATTATAACTTCTTCATTCAACTTAAGCACGAAATGAAATACACATCCAAGATTAGCAGATATATCTTGCCTCGGTACAGAAGATTAATAAATCGACCAGCCTATTCTTAACCAAATTAATCTTATTTTTGCGGTTATTTATATGGCAAGAAAAGGCTTCCCTCTTAGCATGCAATGACCTTGGGAATGCATCCTCAAGGAATGTAGCCACCGCCATGGCCACCACCTTCCCCGCTGCCAGAACCGCCACCATAAGCTGCTCCACCGCCACCATAGGCCCCTCCACCGCCTCCACCAGAGCCACTGCCGCCGCCTCCGGCATGTCCACCACCAGCTGCACCCCCACCAGCTCCTCCTCCACTCCCATATCCACCACCAGATGCTCCCCCAGTATAACCTGCTCCCCCTCCTCCTCCACTCCCCCCACCACCTCCATATCCACCGGCGCCAGCTCCTCCAGCACCATAGCCACCGCCGGAACCACCTCCTTCTCCGCCTCCATAACCAGCACCTCCAGCGCCGGATCCACCTCCTCCTCCGCCGCCACTTCCACCTCCACCTCCTCCAGCATAACCACCTGCACCATATCCGGCACCACCTCCTTCGCCACCCCCACTTCCATATCCTGCGCCATGCGCACCTCCTGCACCATAAGCAGCTCCACCGCCGCTACCGCCACCACCACCACCACCACCTTGTCCTCCACCAGCTCCTCCATAGCCTGCACCACCACCCTCTCCACTGCCACCACCGCTCACATATCCTGTCACACCATCTACAGCTCCATAACCACCACCTCCCCCGGATCCGCCCCCACCACCATAACCAACAACAACAGGAACATGTCCCACTGTCGCAGGAAGGGTAAGAAGAGCTCTTCTGGCAGAACTTATGCCCAAACCAGACGCTAGCACAAACAAGGCAATGCAATAGAATTTGTGGGTAGCCATGGGAATGTGTGTTGGAATCCCACAACCTTGAGTTCAAAATGCAAGAACAAGGGAGGTATATATAAGCATATTGATGGGGTCCAAAAGCGCGTTTTCACTGTGTAAAAGAGTGGTTGAAGCACATGGAAAAGAGAAGCCCCACATAGCAATGGGTGGTCCAATACAGAGACAGACTCCAGTATCATTTCACTCTTTGCACACTCTGCTACTAGGAGACCTAATGGTTAGTGTGTTTTTGCTGTCTCCCACATTGGATCGTTATAATACATACCATGATGTGCATGCATTGTTTTGTCCATCCAAATCTATGGTCTAAGCAAGTGTTAATTACCTTATCCTTCATAAGGGTTTATGAACCAGCTCTAGATAGGATGGATATATGACTAGGAATAATCCCTTTTCACACTTGTGGCTGAGAACAAACCATAATGCATGCATCAGAGTTTTTACCTGTACGAAGGTTGTTGGAGTGCAATGACACAATCAGCTAATACTCAAGAGTTACTGAGAACTTCTAGAATCTGCTGTATGAGGTTCCATAATGCATCTATGCTCTCTTAACAAGTTCACACATGAACTTCAAGAGGAGATGATGATCAAGTTAGCCTATTGTCTACAGCAAAACTCTTCCAAGCTAATCAAACTTGAATGAGTCATGATCAAGTCTATGTTTCAAAACATTCATTTGTTAATGATTCTGGAAGGATATTAAACCTTGTTTGTTAACTTTGTTCTCTTAAGCTGAATTGCAATCAACACACCTACACTGATTGTGTAGAAGAAGACATGAATCTCACATACACTCGCTATTGAGATTGGTTCTTTTGTAATGTCAGCACTACATCGAGTTATCTGCTTAATGTTTTTTTTTTTTTTTTTTTTTTTTTGAATCACGATAGATACTTGTATGCAATTTTTTTTTATTACATTATTATTAATACAGAGGATTTGTGGTTTCTGAAGAGGACCATATTGCTTTTGTAACACTAATTAATGTAGAGGATAGATATGTGAATTTGTGCTCTCGTTGCAAACCTTCTCAGATATCAGGATAGCTGAAATGATAATATGGTTTTCATTGGAGAGTCCTTTGCTTGTTATTTTAGCACAAGATCTGTCTCTTTTAGTCTCATTTTTACCAGTTTCGTATTAGACCAGTGCAATGATTTGAGATTCAGTAGTTTTGCTGCTACCCAATAACTTGTTTCCAGATATACAACGAGATCACTAGAAGTCAAATGGCATAAACCTATTTATAGGAAATGATGCAAAATTGCATCCACCATTTGGTTTGATCCTATTGTGTTTGGTGAAAAGTTGTTTGGCTAATTCAGAATGATGAACCGTACTGAAAATAAATCGTATAAGGAAGAAGCATAGTTTATCTATGAATACAGAATGGATGCAAAGAATGGCTTGATGATCCAGTATGAAGCTGATCCACTGTTCCTGCAACACTGTTGTGATTGAGGAAAAAATAGTTCGTTAAATCAAACTAATCGATAATACCGAAAAATAAATTGGAATTATGGAAAGATAGGAACCACGAAGGGTAAGCTTTGATTCATCAAGGCAATGAGTTTAAACCCTCCAATGTGGCTATTAGGTCAGCCTTCCATGGGACACAATCACTTAGTGTTCTCAAGTACGATTGTGCCATCCAACCAGGCATTTATCTGTGTAACAACTTTAGCTGATATAGAGGCATAGCATACATAAGCAACTGCCAAATGATGTGATTCTCCATAGCAACAGTGCGCGCATGTGGCAGCAACTTTTCACCTAATATTGGGCAAAGCAAAGAAGAAAACACCCATTAGAATATGATCTCTTAAAACCAGTTCTCATGCATAATTCCACAAGTTGACAGGACAATCTCATGTCGACTACATTATGGAAAAAGAAGCTACAAGCCACACCAGAATGTGATCCTCAGTGGAAATCCATTTCCTCCAGGAATGATTATGGAGAGAGAGCCTCGATGTAGATCTGATTAACGTATCTTTTCAGATCTAATCCATATAAAAAAAGATTGAGCAAACGGTTCATGAACCACCTAAGAGAGGTTCTATAGCTATTATTTATAACTTATGTATTGAATCTCCTGCCTCACATATGCATGCTCGCATCCTATAATGACCAGTATAGATATGTCTATTCTAAGTTCAATTACAACATTACAACTGGAGAACAGGTATGCTTGCTAAGTACCAATGTCTACTACTCCATTGCCATTAATAAGAAACCTTAACAAGATCCAATAAATAGGAGATGAGTTAAAAATCCATCATACAAATGACCCCTTTCTCGATGAAGATTGAATAACGACATGGAATCTCTATACCAGATCTATTTAATTCCATTGCTCCTTCTTCGGTTCCTTCTGTATTCACCCTACTCCACTTTGGGTCTTTAGTTAGCTATACAACGCACACACGAAATGCGACTTCTCTTTTTCACACTAAATCTATAATTGGAAGCACAAATCTTATCCTTTTGGAAAACTTGGCTAAACTATATCTTCATTTGGGAAATCAAATTATAATAAGGACCGCTAGTGGAGGATCACATGCATGGTGGTCTTAGAGTCTACCACCACCCACATTTGCTCTCACGAGAGTGGGACCAATTCCTTCTCATCTTGTGCGTTTTAGTGGTCACTTTTTTCCTTTCTTCACGCTCGGGGGTGAGGCCAAGAAGAACATTCTCTTCCCGTTACATCACTTGTGATGTCCACTAACATGATAATGCCGGTGTTTACTTTATTTTTTTGGGCCTCACCCAGATTTTCTTCTTTGTGGAATCCAGATTTGATCTTGAAAGGGAAGCATATGAATATGAAGAGGAAAAAGATCTATATGAACTAAGATTCGTTTGCACTCCAAGACCTCAGTTCTTGGCTTATGATCTTTATGTTTTATTCTAACCACAGGCCTTACATTGTCCTCCATTTGTTATGATATCCGCTATCTTGAAGTTGGTTGTCACAGAACTTGAGAAATTACAATTCATTCATGAATCTGTCAAAAAGGGGAGGAACAGATGGTAGGCAATGCCGCACCATGGAAACCAAATGAATGGCCAACGTTTGTCTTGAAAGTCAAAAAAGAGAAGAAAAAGAAATCCTTAGGTTAATGCCTTCATGCTCATTCTGAAGTTCAAACACTACTCATCTGTCTGTTCCTGATAAAAGGCATGCTCATACTGATCTCTCCTCTGCACTGAACCAGCTGATTTAAAGCCTTGTCCAGTTTTTCTGGTTACATAGTTGGTATTAGTCGATCTGGTTTTGCGCATTCAGTCATCAAACATCATTTGTTTGAGTGGCAAGGGCTTTTCAATGTTTTCGGCAGGAATTGATGATCGTGGGGTCGGTTCCTACCCCGAGGAACTCACATTTAAGTGGTGAGGGCCATGGTGGAAGGTGGTTGTGCTAGTTTTCCTCCATGTAGTCAGCCAATTATAATTACGCCCGTCGGTTACCAATGAAAGATAAAAAAAATAGCTCGATTGCACCATAGTTCTGTGAATGAGAACCCTGAGGGGTCGAATTGTCGGATGTAGACTGAAACTGTTGGCTTGGTCGGTCTCATGATACATCCGATCCATGCCTGAATATTTTCAAAAAGACCCACAGGTTCATGGTTCAGGACAGAGACAGATCCACGTTAGAGAAGTTCCCCTTTAGCTCCGCTCTCCTTTTGTCATACCGCACAGTCCCATAGATATGAGAAAGTGAACTTGCAGTACCATCTAAGTGCGTTACTATGTCAGGTATGGGCTAGGATCGCAGAATCAACGAAAAGGTCTGTGGGGGATTCAATCGTCGTGGATTCAACTTTTCAAGTTTTGTTCTTCTCATACCTGAATGAGAAACATATAATAGTCAGTAATGTCCCCTCATAAACCTGATGCGGTACATAGGGACAGAGTAAGTGCTATATCCCCACCAACAGCGTCCTTCAACTTAGTGTGTCCCAAAGGGTGGAACTCCGAACACCGAATGCCCCAGCACAAATACCTTGTACTGCATCTCAAGTCAAGTTTAGCAGAAAAATTATCGTTTGCAATTGGCGAAACCACCAAATACGGGCCTTGCCAGAAAACATGGTATAGACTAGTGGTTGTAGTAGTAACTATTTCAATGTGTCGATAATCTTTTCAATGGGCTACTATAACTGCGCTAGTATATTCCTGAGAAGAACAACCAAAGCACACGGGATCGAACAATATCCCTTGACAACAAAACCAATCTTAGTACAACTAACATGAAGGTCAACTAACGGGAGCTTAGATGATATCTTGTCGGTTTTACAAGCTTCATTTCTATCCACAAACATATTGTTGTTTTTACAACTTTTTGCTTATATTAGGTCATGAAGCACGGCAATTGGTCAAGAGATGCATGCATTGAATCAAAACAAACCTGACAGCCTTGGAGTATGATAATTGCCTGTGGAATGGGAGGAAGATAATAGAAGGGTTGGGGAGAGAATTAGATAGTAGGGGGCCAGAGGGAATCCCAACCTAAGAGAGAAAGAGAAAAGTTTTAAGAATGATGTGTTAACCACATTATCATGTTAAGCACAATCTCAATATGTTCAGAGAATGTTTACTGATTCATCATTTTCCAATTAGTTAACAGAATGCAATTCCTATAAAAGAGAGAAAAGAATTGGCAGAATTGTCAAGTCTTTATGTTTTGTTACTTCACACGAAGCTTCAGTTGTAATCAGGGAGAGTCTGAAGCAGCTAAATCGCTTCAATCTTCTCTTTTGGGCAAGACAAATAAGTCAGAAGGCTCTTGTTCCTTTCATATGTAGGCTGCCTTGAGTCGCTCAACTGACGCCCATGTCTCTGCCTGTAAATAGGTTCTTCAAGAAAGAGAACAACAGAATCAGATATCATGAATAGAAGAGAAACAACATACTAATCACTCACATCTGCCATTGCTCGACGGCTCTACTTGAAAGGAGACAGTCAATATTTCAGACACAAAAATACTTGCAACTAGATATAATGCAAAATGACCACTTTCTATTCTGCTGCAGCATGAGAATCTGACGATACCCATAGTGAATGCGCTGATCAGTTAAAGGAAACAATTAAAATTGAAATGATTCAACTCTAACTGCATCGAGGAGGGAATCAACATGTTGAATTTCAGGTATAGCAGCCAAAATCCTAGAGGTTTTAGATGGATTCAAATGTCACAGGCCAAAGGATGTACCAAACAGATTCTGATGAAGGCTTGAGGCCCTCGAGAAGTCATCAGCATGGGCATTGAGTGATGTGATGGCAACAAAGATGAATGTCCAGTGCTTGGTGATATTGGAAAGAGGCAGCACAAAATAGGCTTTCCAGATTAAGTGGACATAGAATTCTCGATTAAAGTGACGGATGACAGAGTAACGAGGCAAGGAAACTGTCCATGATTCCTTTCCAAATTCATTCTCCTTTCACTCCATCTTGGTTTGGAGGAAGGGACCAGAAAATGAACGTTCAATGGGAATTCATCTAGAGGAGAAACATTTTAAGAACAGACCTACATTCCATGAAAATAGTGCTAATCAAATGACATAACCAGTCGCCATTGATCCAAACATGCTTTTTTTTTTTTTTTTTTCCCTTTTCTTTTCCATTTAGGTTTTCAGTTAGACAATAATCTTGAATCTCTGCCATCACTTGCACGTCTATAAAGGAAAATTGAAAGCATGATTTCGGTGCCCGTGAGCTCAGAGCATCTGGGCTTGTCCCAGACAACTTTCAGGCTCCCTTGAACTCACACAAAGTAGCTGCTCTGCATTAAATCATCATTCTCGATTTGTCATTTTCTCAGCAATCTTTTTTGCCTTACGACCTCCTGATCAGAGTAGCACACGTTAAAGAGTTCGACCTTGCAGGGCTCAATTTGCTAAGCAGCAAACAAACGAACATAAACCATTCCAATGCACGT
This sequence comes from Corymbia calophylla, assembly GCA_014182845.1. Classification (NCBI taxonomy): domain Eukaryota; kingdom Viridiplantae; phylum Streptophyta; class Magnoliopsida; order Myrtales; family Myrtaceae; genus Corymbia; species Corymbia calophylla. The sequence continues at coordinate 18,117,634 of CM024696.1, forward strand.
ATTGCCCAGAGAACAAAGAAGCACAAAAAAAAAATCAGCGTGAAGACTTCGCAAAATGAGAGGTATATAAAATAAAAAAAAAGAATAAACAAAACGTAATCACAGAAATCAGACCTCAATCAGATGAAGACGCGAACTCTCTGACACCCTCCACAAAGCTCCAACCTTTCGGCCTCTCCGACCTCTTCACGTACTCGCCGGCGCACTCGGGCGTGTACTCGCTAATACCCACCTCCCCTCTCCTCCGCCACAGCCCCTCCCCGAAGCTGGCGTGCGCGAAGTACGCCTCCGCTTCCACCAAGTCGCCGCCGCCGCCGCTCTCCACCTTGATGGGCAGCCGCTCGTAGTGGCCGCGCCCGACGCCCTCCAGCTCGTCGACCCGGGCGAGCCCGCGGGGGGAGACGGAGAAGAGCTCGCCCCGGACGCGGTGGCCCCGGCCGGGGAGGTTGATGAGGAAGGGAATGCCGAAGGGGCCGAGGACGAGGGGGTGAGGGAGGTGGGTGACGTGCGGGCCTAGGGAGACGGCGTCGCTGGAGTGGATGAGGTCTTCCATGAGCGGGTGGTTCGGGAAGCCCCGCTTCAGCGTGCCGTACGTGAAGATCAGGGAGTGGTGGCTGCCCGCCATCGTTGCCATCGAAGCATGCACACGCAGAGAGTGCGAGAGAGGGAGAGAGGGAGAGATGAAATGAGGATTATTGACTATTGACGATCGATTCGAGATCCGGCAATTTTGGGGCGAAACATGGGCCGGATTTTGGGCCTAACGACATTTCTTTTAATCCGAGGGGCCTGATGATATTGAATTGCGAGGCCTAAGCTGCATGAAACAATACCATGATGGCCCCATGAATCCTGGCGAGGCCCTGTGAAATGGATGGGGGCGGGTCGGGTTCAGTTCGGATCGGATCCAAAATGATCCGACCCCAATTGACTCATATTTGCCATTTTTTACGGCAGTACAATTTCAGTGATTCACATCTGACCCGGACCTAATCATATACCCCGCTCAACCCATATAACTAAAACACATTCACTTAAATTTTAAAAGTAAATTAACAAAATAAAAAATGTTAGTAAATTAAATAAAGAACGTAAAAAAATCTAAAGATTGAAATAGTCATAAAGAACTAGAAAAGCATGCATGCGTTGTAACGACACTTGCTCTTAAAGTAAATTTTATTGATCTGAGTCAAGTTAATTCTTTTTTAGTTGCGAAATCCATTAAAACTCATAATTACGATGCATATATGTTCTCAGCTACTTTTTCTTGCTTATATTTGCTTACTCTTTCTAATTATCTGTTCATTTCGATATTTTTCTTCTTGAAATTAATATATATAGCTTACACAGTGAAAGTATCTATGATTACTATTGTAGTTAATGATTATGATTATTTTCAAAATATAAGTTTCATGAGCACCCCGATTGTGGTATTTTACGACCCTTTTTACAGCCTTCTTTTATAGCAAGTCAAATGGGGTCATCGCTTGCATACACTAGACACACGGTGGCAATCTCACCAATGGATTTCTCCTTTAGATCATGTGGATGATCACGAGCCCCACAAGACTTCACCCCACCTTTCCTTCGCCACCCCAGCGACTGGCTCCAGGACTTTTCCCGTCGAGACGGCCTCCCATGACCGGTCCCGGATCCGAGCCCAAATGCCATCCACTCGAGAGCCGGCTCTTGCAGGTTTGGCTCTAGTATCGAGGCCGGACCGGCAGGAAGGCGGAGATCCGCAAGGTTAAAAACTTGGTCCGGAAAGATGGAACGAGAACGTGATATAAGCCACCCTCACGTTTTCAGCCAGCGCATTATCTATCAGGGCCCAACGCTATCTTCACCATTTGGGAATTTGGAAAGCAGACGCCGTTGGAGGATTTTCATGTTCATTGAATCATTGGGTGTTGTAGCCCTTTGAGTCGACAGACGGTGTCGTGTACGATGTCTACCGCCGACATTGTGGGAGTTTACGTGCTCCACATTACCATGCCGGGATTGATAAGGATGACGAGGGGGTGCCAAGTTCACGTAAACTGGCCAGATTCGAAGCTTCGTATGGTGGATCGAATTCGCTATGACGAGTTATGTCTAACTCATTCTCCGTTTGGAGGATCGACCAGCTAACATCATCCTCGCCATGGCAAAAACGTCAGGTGAAAAAACAAAAAGAACAGAGAGGAAATAGATCGAAAGCCTTTTGATGCCCGACCTTTTGGTTTGATGCACCCTGCGTGTGGCGTTGGAGCAATGTAGCGTGGGATTCGCTTTGACATCCATCATGCGATAGGTTAGACTGCATGGAAGCATGCCCTCGCATGGATTTTCCAATTTTTTCATAGAACGATATAGTTTGAAGATAGGATGCGATTTCAATCGTCGTGTGAGGCGTGAAATAAAGAAGAATCCTGTGACTTTGGTCACAATAAAAATCAAGCTACCATTAGTAAGTTCTAGGCTCTTTTTAGATTTGGGCAAAGTACCAAAAAAGTCATAAGCCTAATTAAATGTATCAATTTAGTTCTAAATTTTCACATTTTGCTAATTGGGTTTACTCGGCCAAATTAGGGTGAAAATTGCTGATGTAGACACTAGTTATCCTAAATGACATGGTTTGTGTCGATATAGACATTGTTAAATAATATTTTAATATGTTTTTTTATAATTTTTCTTTTTTCCTTTTTTTCTTTCCTTTTCTTTTTGTCAATGGCCGATTGTCGGCCACCGACAAAAAGAGAAGGGAAAGAAAAAAAGAAAAAGAAAAAAGAAAAAAAGTTCAAAGGATATTAAAAAAATATCCACATTAGTACCAATTATGCCACATAGGATAATTAGCGTTCACGTCAATAATTTCTTATTTAAATTGGCTGGATAGACTCAAATGATAAAATGTGAAAATATTTAAAACTAAATTGAAAAATTGAAAAGTTTATAACTAAATTGATACAAATGTAATACATTTAAGATTTTTCGTACTTTCCTCTCTCGGATATTTTCGTTACAAAGATATCGAAATTCTACCATGCTCGCTTAAAAAGTGATATTGAGGGGATTGAGAATTTGCTTTTTAAAAGCGATCGAGAGAGAGAGAGAGTAAGATGGGGTTCCTATCAAATGTTGGAAGATGTGTATCATTAAAAGGGAAGAAAAGACAAAGGCAATTAGATCCGAATCTTAGCCTGTTGTTATATCAACGTGGTGTTGTCCGAAGAGTGGCCTCAAAATGTGTGGGATCGGAGACAGCACCATCCGAGACCTTTGCAATAATCAAGACATTAGAAAACTTCGCATTCTTTAGGACCACTTGAGCCGTGCATGCTATGTTATCATCGTACGTCCAAGCTAGTTTACAACCGAGGCAGGTAGGCTATGCATTAGATGCATTTTCCACTTAGTGAATTTTATCTATGGCTATTTGCTACTACTAACGCATAAATAGACTTTAAAGCTAAGTGGAATTTGCTTGATACTCAATAGAGATGTTGCAACATAGTCATTTGACTATACATATATCGCATTCTATAAGGATTATCAATTATTATGACGGTACGGAGGAAGATTTGTCTTATCATTTTCATCTTATGAATACTGACCTAGACCTAATTCCCTACTCTCATAATATCTTCCCCTAAACTAACGTTTGATGCTATTATCCCTAGCCTCTCAAACCCAGCTACCAATTGACAATCAGCGGCGGACGTAGAAATCTACCTCGAAGTGGGGAATCGAGATTTTCTATAATACACCTAACTTGTCCATGGAGTGGAGAGGAAGACATCAATGTGAGTTTTATATGAAATTCCACGACTTATAATGTATATCGGATTGGAAATACTCCACGGATCAGGCAGCGGAGGGGGAGGCGGTGCCGGCAGCGATGACGCAATGTATTTTTCGTCGCGTTTGGTCTTGCAGTGGCGACAAAACTCTTGTTTCATCCCCCGTTGCCTGGCTGACAGCAATGAACTAGGTTTCCATCGCCGGAGGGTATCAATAGAGGCCAAACTAAAGTTCGCCGTCGTGATCTTACTTTCCAGTGGCGACGCTGATTGCACGGCGTGGGACAAGATTTCTCGAGAATAGACAGACACTTCACATTCGATTCTTTAGAGTTCGAAAGCCAATGACCGACCTCGGGAACTTCATCGATCCTACGAGGTTCAACCCCCTGGAAGCCCTCATCGTGCTCTCCCCTTGTCTCCCCTCCTTTTGGGTCATCCCAAGATCGGAACTCTCGATGCACCCAAGCCCTCCCAGCATAATCGGAGATGCTTTCGCGCGAATAATCTGCACGTACGCAATTCGTCTAGGCACGTCGGGAACACTCGACCTGTTCGAAACCCTAAGAATCTGTCGATTCAGCGAATGGCGGATCTTTGAATTCTGGTCGCGCTGGCCAGCTGAAGCTAATGCAACTTGACATACAATCATCGATCCCTGCGTTTTGAAGATGCATGCTTGATTACAGCGCTTGAAACCTTTATGTGCAAGAAATGCCGAAGCCCAGGCCATGGAAGATTGAGAAAGGTTGAAGAAAATGTCAAGGGACAGCTCAACGTCCTGTCGGGTACAAGTCATGTCTCTGCAATATAGTGGATTAAGTTCTAAGGAGAACTTCTCATCGCTTCGATGTAAAGTTATGAACTCTGATAAATTTGGGATATCAACCCACTAATCATTCAGCAAGCGCGATACTATTAGTCCCTAAATCTGTGAACCATGATTGATGATGAGACGGCATGAAGGTCCAAACTCGTGAAGATTTAGTCTAAAGTTTATTTTTTTTCCTAGTTCTTAAAGTACCATCTTTCAAGCAAAAGACCAGGATGATATCTTGGGGATTGGGACAAACAATGTGCTAAGAAATCAGCTTGCTGATTTGCTTCTCGAGGACACAGCACAAACTTTCGAATCTGCAAAATCTTGGGACCGTATCTGAATAGGAGGTCGAGCACTGCATGACCTTTCTTTAAAGTTCTAGCACTGCATATCTAGGGTTATGAATAATATATCTCCTTTATCTAACTTCAACTCTACGAGTGATGATAAAGCCGCAATGGATTATCGCCATCAACTCATCATAAAAGCTTCTCATGGAGCCATGCGGCATCAAATCTTGAATTTTGAAGAGAAGGAGATCCATATTTGTCGGTGCCTCAGACGCGATGTATGGAATACGACGGCACGAAATTTCTCGCCTTGCTATTAGTCTAACAAAAGAAAAAAAAGAAGATCCCTAATGTCAGATCTATCACTCTCCCGCTTGCTCGTATTGTCAATGGAGTTTCAAGGCAGTGTGACCACCATCATTCACTGTCAATGAGTTAATTGTTATCGACGACGACATGATCTATATATTTCAGGCACAGGATATGGAGGTTGATGCTCCTCTGTGGACAATGAAGCCCATCATCATGACAACCACCCTGATGTCATAGAGAGAGAGAGAGAGAGAGAGAGAGAGAGAGAGAGAGATTAGGACCTTTAATGAGGTGTTGCTTGCTTGGTAAGGTGGTGGCGATGGAGACTTTTCAGGAGAGAAAAAGGGAAATTAGACCCCAATGGCTCACAAGAAGTGGCATGCATCGAGCCAAACGAGAAGTCCGACCTCAAACAATAAGCTCGTCCCTACGTACACCTAATTCCTACTCCATCATTACTCTTTCTTCTATGGATTGCAACTTGACATGCTATGGAATGCAAACCATAGCGTCCACCTTCCTTCGGGTTTTCTTGAGTTCTTCACCAAACACTGGAGCAGATTAGAAATTTCACTGATTTATTATTGGCTTTGATACCAATTAAGCATGTTAATATATCCAATTGAATATACTTTTATTCAAAAACTTAAGTTGAATAAGTTTAAAAAAACAATTAGGATATATAAATTGCTTCAAACCATGCATTTTCTCCGATGTAGGACTTCTTCTAACATAACTCACATGCTCATGCATCTCAACACTATTGCCTTGAGATGGTTGACGGGCAAATTATTTACGCGAGTGATGTGTCCATCGATCTGAGAATTCATTATTCTTTTTTCTTGAGATGGAACGAGATGGCATATGATAATTGAGATGATGTACTTGTAGCTTGTCGTAGGACAACAATCATTCTACTGCAACGCGTTCTCACCAAATCATTGTCACATATGTCTTTCCACCAATTCACCCGATCTCCATGGACCCAAATTCCAGTAGTGAGCATCCAGTCCAATTCAATATGTGAATCGAATGGTGTCGGTAACGAGAATCCAATGCAGGCTCCACTTCCATTCGACAATCGGACCTGACGATTCTATCCGGATTAACACTGAGCACAATTGTTAAGCAAGCAATTTAGTTCTTCCAAAGAAAAAAGAATCGGCTTTCAACATGGTATCGAAGTGCGATGATAGTTCAAACCCATCTCATCCGTTTTTGGGCGTCGTAGGTTTTTAGATGAACTGATTGCACGCCATCTGTCGAAGAATTCATCATTTCGCTGGTGCTTTTCATCAATTATAGTTTTTGGTAGGAAGTGGGTAGTCGGCTTTTCTTTTTCGCTTATTTAAATGTCTTAAAAAGGTGATTTGCGTTCCAATACCAAGGTGAAATGTATATAGATAGGTATAGTTTATAGACATAGATAGAAAGATGGAGAAGCGAGAACTGATTTAATGCGATATATTATGCTAAACCGAGCTAGGTGATGAGAACCCCCGTTTTGAAATTGTTCAAAAAGTTTTCAGCTTGTCGAGTGCTGGGCCCCGAGCCCAATCTGCCGTCCACGTGTAGGGTCGGCATGGCGACACGAGGGTTATCCGGAATTTGAGGTTTGCCGCCGAGGCGGGGCCCACTCTGGGGGGGAGGAGCAGCGCATGTGGGGGAATGTCCCACAGTACACGTGAAGATGTCGTCATCCCATTTGGTCGCACCTACAAAAGGGGTTTGCTTTTGGAAAAGTCTTTTGTCGTTGGATGTTTCGGACATCTCAACTCCTCCCCTTCCTCCTCTCACTCCCACACGCTTTTTTTGGGACATGCGATTTTTTTTTTTTGACCCCTGAACACTGACCGTGACATTATATATATAAAATAATTCATCCATAGTGTTTAAGATCGAGTGCTAATACCCGAAGCAAAAATCCCTGTATAGAATAATGATTTTGTGCTTTTGTCGTGGAATTATGCTTGGGAGTAATTTCATTCTTCTTTGTATTTTGATTTGGTGCGCAATGTCAATTCTTTGAGTCATTAAGTACAGCCAATTCTATGTTTGAGACGTTTACTTAGGATTTGTCGAGCACTGATAAGATTAGTGGATATTTTATGGCTCAAAGTTTACCTATCTAAAATGAGTTTATCTTTTGTGATGATATATTATCTTTAGTCATTAATTAAGAACTTATATATTTGCTCTTTTAAAAATTGAATCAATAGCTTTCGCGATAAAAAATTAGTCTAAAACATGAATTAGTAGATGATCTATTTTCATCAGTGCAAAAAGATACTTTCAATTTAGCGTAAACAGACAGGCTCTAAATGGTTGAAAAGAAAAAGATCAAGGTTGCAAATCGGAAGGAGATTATCTCCAAACACTATAAATATTGAACTCCATATAACGTTCTATATATCTGTCATATCTTGAGTTCAGTAGCGCATTTTTCTTTTAATTTCTGTCTTCTTGAGCTAGATTTTGGCCACTAGAACTAGCATTAAAAAAAGGCTCAAATAGTGAATTATCCCGGCTTGCTTGTAATCATGTATGCCCATTTTACTATTATCAAATGAAACTCACTATAAATCCAATCGCCTCTTTCGTATCACTCAATGTGACGTGGATGCATGATCGATAACCAATTACCATTGTTTGGGAGAACCTTTGTTAGCCAAACGAAAACCAATACCAATTCATCATGACTTTGATCGCTCGAGCTGATCATCAGTTACTTGATGAGCGTGGTGAAAGTGACAAGGGAGGAAAGTAGGAAAAAGAGGACAAAAACGACCACCGACTTTCTGCAGCTAGAGATTACGCAGAGGTGTATGATTCATCGACTTCTGCAAAAGTTTGATCATAGCAGCCACAACCCACATAGCATGTGCTTGTCGTCTCTTGGAAAGGAATTATAATGAATTTTCATTCGATATGCCGACGGGGCACGAGAAATAGTTATTTCGAACAGGATTCAAGAGCATACATGAGTACAGTTTTTAGTCTTGATGAATGAATTCGTTGCGTTTGTAGACGAGAGTTCAATTCTAGGACAGTCTGCGCGTGAAAGATACTTTACGTGGCCGGTGTTCCATCCGTAGGGGGCAATTTCCTAGCAATTTCAAGAGCCAGGCAACTCAAATTCAAAAAGGTTTCTCATCAAAAGTACACAACTTTCGGCACAGCTTCTCATTTTGGAAAACATCAATAGAAATCATGTAGAATGTACTTGAGGACGTGCATAAAAGTCAAGCTCTCCACAGATCATATACAGACAAATGCTTTTCATTTTCAAGCATCAAAAGGAAATATTACTTCATATTATACTGATGCCAAATCAATCAAAAACTTTCAAATTTGTTAATTTAATTTTAAATTTTTATGTGAAATTTCAATGTAAAAGCCATCCCAATCATTTTCACCAAAATCATCGACATGGCAATCTAGTCTTGCCGACTTTCCTACGTGGCACACTATCAAGTTAGCGAATTTCAGCAGAAACTGGCCAGAATGACTATATCTGGAACTTTGCGCGAAGATACAAGACTGAATCGACCGAATTGATATTCATATAATAGGTTTAAGATTGATTGGATATTTCCCTGTATATCCAATAAAATCAATTGAAAATGGCATGGGTAACTCTGCAAGTCGATTCAATCCATCATTACAATTTTAACTCGCTTTTTTAGGGTTTTTGTCACCATGGCAGTAGCATGGTGGGTGTTCCCCTAAAAGCAATTCTTGCTTTTAGGCCTAACCAACGTGGTGGTTGATGGCCTTCCGCTAGACACCAAGATTCCTGTCCATATGTTTTGGCTGCACAAGTCTCGTCTTTTTTGGTCCTTCCATCATATGACCCGGTGCATTCCCTAGGTCTAATTTATCCGGCTGAAAGAACAGCCAGAAGACATATAAGTCCAATGCACATGCAGCCGGGTTTTCTAAAGTTTTCCTACCTTTTTTTTTTTTCCCGAAATTCGCCTCCTACCTGAGATGATTAGGATCTCGATTCATTACCGGGTCGCTACTTTGTAGCACATGCTTCTAAGAATCGCCTCGAGGCCCTCTTGCGTAATCGGGCAATGTCCTTTTCGCTTGGGCTAGGATGGGCAAGTCTTGCACGTAATGTCGAACTTAGGAGATTCGCGATGGGCGGCGGTTTCATAATCAAGACTCGAACCCAACACCCGATGGTGGGAACACTCCCCCTCCCCTCCCTCGGTTCGAGCAATTGGACCACATCTCAGGTTTAATCAGACCCGAAAAAGAAGAAGGAAGTTTGGGAATTTTCCAAGGCACCATTATTAGCAAATTGACCAGTACACTGAATCGCTAACCATGTCCAAATATTCTCCTTCCCCCCTTTTGATTGTTCTCCTGTTTTAGGGGGTAGGGTTTGGTGGTGTCGTTTTGCTCCATGTCAACCCAACCAGAACCGGAAAAGAGCTGTTACCCACGTTGGCGTCCTGATTAATTTACGCCAACACCGAATTGAAAAACAAAGGAAAGCGTTCGTACATGTTATGTGGAGGAAAAAAAGAATTAGATCGGACAGTTGAGACCGCCGAACTGGCGTCCCGAATCCGATTAAATTAGAACGACAAGAGATCCTCCGGCGATTCTTCAGAGGGGGTTTATTATTCCACGGTCACCTAATTACGATTTAATTACTGAGCAAAAGTTAGAAGATTAGTCTTTCTACATGTGCAAAGCTGCAGCAAGTCTCCGAAATAGATTGCGCTTTCACACGTTAAAGCAAGGAACGACGTTTCCAGGTACGCAACAATTGCTGAAAGATTCCGCCGAGACCTTTCCTTTTCTTTTGTTGTTGTTGTTGTTGCTTGGGCAGACATTGAGTATGTAATGGAATGGAATGCTAGGGCTTTTGGTCAAACCGATGTCTGAAACGGGCTGTCGTTTTCGGGCTCCCTTCGTATTCGTGGCGAATCCACTTCTCGCATATAGGTCGGTATAAATCACATGCTCCCGGAGCCATCATTGGTCTCGTATTGCTCGAAACCAAAACAAACAAAAAACGACCGTGTCTATCGTCCTATCGAAAAAGCAAAAGCACAAAAAATAAATAAATTGGAGATATTGAATTAAGTTATATTATATTTCCTCACGGGTCCTTAAGGATTTTTTCAAAATAATTTTTCTTTTTGGGGGAGGGGGAAAGTCACGGTTCTAGAAGCTCGAAGTCAAATAACGTTATTTGACCAATCGGTAATTTGACTTCAAGCTATAATTTCAAGCTCTTGCTTAAGAAAAGAATTACCATCTTTTGTACTGCACGTATGGAAATTTTGAAACTCATTTCGAACCTAATTCTTTGAATTATGCACAAATAATCAAAGCTTAAGACATGCGTCCAAGCACGCTAGTTTTTACTAGTCGATGACGCGACAGCAACAATATCTAAAACCGAAATCAATTATTGACCGGAGCAAATCTTAATCATGTGTGCATGTCCGAACGAAACGGGCTGCCCTTTGTTTTTCCTGCTCGGTTGGAGGCTTGCAAGATTTCTTTTCAGGTCGTTCTCCTCGTCAATCATATCATCGATCATCAGTCCCATCCCACACGCACAAACACATCAGAACGAGAGATCGAAACGGGAAAGGAAAGGAGACGATCAATTATTACGTGCCCGAAGACAAAATCCAGGTGGCGACAATCCGAGCTCTGAACCACACGATGGGCAATTCAAGTGTGTCTGCGCTGCGCTGTGCTGCTGCTTTTCTTTTTCCTGGGGGTGGGAACTGAAATCTGGCCAAGATTTTCCACAGAAACTCAAGTGGGTTGTGGGTGGGGGGGATGGTGATGCTTTTCGGAGCCCCACGTCAATCAATCGGACGGGACATTCTCGCCATCATACGCATCCAATTGTCAAACCACGAAGGGGCCCCAACCATGTTAAAAAAGAAGTGATCTTTTCTCCTTTGGAATCATGCCCACGAACGGTTAGAGATCGAATGGATTGGATGTACTTGTTGTTAACGAGATCCTGTGATCTAATAAAGTAATCAATGCGTAAATTGGCTTTAATCACAGCCTCATAATGTGCACTAATAGCCGTCCAGCCGACCCCATCTGACTTTTCATGGCGCGCCCGGTGAAAAAGCTGGACCATCCAAAGCGTCCCTTTTTCGAGTAACTGCAGGATTCGGCAATCAGTGCGCTCCCTGAACACCATCTAGGCTTTTAGGCATGGATATTGAGCCTGGAAGGTGGATACTTTGGTTGGATGCGTGAATCTTCCATTAAAAAGCTAGAAGAAAAGCCGTTCGAATCTGATATGGTACAAAGACCGCACATGTATACACCAAACCCAAATACAGGATCAAATGTCGGGGACGATGGAACCATATTCATCCAGCGAGGATCCATATTCTTTTTAGCTTCAGGTTCAGACACGAAACATGCAAATTTCAAACGACAGAACACGAGAGAGAGAAAGAGAGAGAGTATGCGCATGACACAATTACAATCAGTCGATGAATTTCTGGACAAATCTGGCGTCGACCCTTTACGGGTTTTATTCTTACATACCAAGAACGGTAAATTTCCATTAGTTCTAATCTAATCAGTGATCATCCGTTGAAAAGCTCTCGATCCCCAAGGGAGGGCTCGTCAAGACGATGAAGAAAGAGCCGGGACGAAGTGAAGTGAAATCAAAATGTTATTGCCTTCGCCTTTGGGGGGATTTCGATTTCTACGTCCCGTTAGCATCCCGGATAGGATACAATACAATACAACCCACGACCGGCAGCATCGCTCGTTCAAAAACTCAGTATCATGTATGTAGGAAATTTCATGCGATTCGAATTTTCAACCTCTGTACAACGGCGAGCGCTCCTGCCCCACCACCTTCGTCATCTTCGTCTGCCGGAACACCTTCATGGGGCTCGGGAAATGCCAGCTCCTCCCCTTCGCCGACGCGGCCCCGCCGCCGCCGCCGATGCCGCCGGCGAGCGGGTTCGAACCCACCGCCACCGACCTCGACTTCCGCATCATCGTCTCCCTCTCCGCCGCCGCGTCGTCGTAGTCGCCGCCGCCGCCGAACGCGCGCTCCGCTGCCTCCGCTCCGGGTCCGGTTCTCCTGCTCTTGTCTCTCCGGAACAGGCCGAAGAACGACGACGTCCTGTGCGGCGAGTCTGCGGGTCGCTGGCGTCGGCCGCCGTCCCCGTCCCCGACGCCGGCGCCGATTTCGGCGTCCAGGTCCCTCACGAACTTGGACCTCGACCGGAAGAAGGAGACAGCGACGGAGCGGGAGCGGCGGAACGAGGGCTCGGAGTCGATGAGGTTGGAGACCTTCCCGACGGTGCCGGCCGAGTCGCCGGCGAAGAACCGCGAGAAAGAGGACGACGACGAGGACGACGAGGAGTTGAGGGAGGCGCAGCAGCTGCAGGGGCGGAGGTTGGCGCAGTCGGGGCAGAGGCCGTCGAGCCGCTCCCGGAGGCACTTGGGGCAGATGCCGCTGCGGCGGCGCCGCGTGGGATGCTTCGCGCACTTCCACACCTCCTCCTCGTCCACGTACATCGCCAATCCTTCCATCACCTTCCCCTCCGTTCTTGTCCTCAGGGGTTCTCGACTCGACGTCCGCCGACGGGTCGTTAACAGCGGCTCCTCGCCGGACGAATTCCACTTTCCGATGGTGTGCGCTGCTGTGCTCCGGTTCTTGCGATCTTGGCTGCTGCGTGGTCTCTTCTGCTCTGATCGTGCAGGGGTGGCAGGTTTATAAGAGGGAGGGTGGGGCCCTGGGGGATGTGTTGACCAGGGTTGAGGAAACGAGCAACCCGCGAGTTAACCGTGGTTAGGTCGCCCCTGTCCAGGGTTATGTGTGGGTGGGCGTTGGATTTGGGCGAAACCCGGGCGGACCAAACGACGCGCTTTGGCGAGCGCCCTTTTTTTCCTTTTTTTCCTTTATTTGTTTTATTTTATTTTTATTTTTATTTGGAGTGGGTTCGTGGAGTCGTCGTCGGAGTTCGTCGCAGCGGAGCGAAATTGACTAGACTTGGGGGGGTGGAATTTACGGGAAATGCCACGCGGGGTTCGATCGCTGTTGTTGGTTCGCGCGTTCACACGTGCGGGGCTGGTGAGATCCGAAGAGGGGCAGAGGCCCAAGCAGAAGGAGGGGGGGAAGAGATTTTCGCCGACCTAATGGGACCGGTCATGGGGTCACATCTCAGGCACGTGCCTCGCTCTCTCCTCCGTTGCTTGAGCCGCTCAAAGATTAGTACGTGCCCTCTTGATCAAGTCACGTATTAATGATGACGCTCTCGGGATAGAGACGACATGGTTTCAAAGTGAAATCTGGAACCTGAGATCAAAGCAATAAGAATCTCTTCAATTTCAGATTTCAATATATGCATGTTAGATTGTAGATTTCAAAAATTGAGGAATCTTTTTATGAATAGTAATAATTTTAAGTTGGTTGCGAAACCTAGAATAAATTTTTGTATTTTTGTATTTATATTTTCACCCGATTCTACGATATTCCATGGTATTCGACGATGAGTGTATAATCTAAAATCACTAATTACATCTTCCATTTTATGACTAAGATTTTTTACTTTATTAATATTTCATATTTTTTGTTTGTCTAAATATAAGTTATGATCACTGAATATAACAACAAGTTGTAATTATTAAATATGGTAATTTATTGCAATTGTTCAATTAATAGTAAAAGTGGAACTTGGATAGATATTCAAACTTGGAACAAGATATGTTAAATTTCAAGGTATGTAAAGTAGGATTCGGATTATTCCAATGGATAGATTTCAAATTTCACCCCTAATCTAAAACCGCCCACTCCTAAATTTCAGCCGAGTTCCAGTCCGGCATTCATCTCAAGATATGCTCATTTGGCTGAACCGAAAAGGCCGGTTGGCCATAGGTTTGCGTTTCAACGCAATAAAAGCCCGAGAGTCGTTTAAGAAAAGCTTGACATGATGCGGATATTCCCTTAATCTTTTTCGAGCGGGGGCAAAGATCGAGAAGGGCTCGGTAACTCTAAGGATGAGTAGCTCACCATCATGATGGCGAATCCGGCCACGTTCAATTTAGTCCCGAGTCTCGTTCCGCCGGAAGCGATTTCAACTACCCGATCCGCTCCTCCTTTTTGATTAATAAAACGAGCGGAGAGCTAGGAGGGCGTCGCGGAGTCAAAAAGGTAAGGAAGAAAAAAACACGCGAAGGGGGGGAGCTGGGCTGTTCCTGTCCACCGCCCTCGCGACAATTCCTAGCTATGAACTAGTCCTTTTCCCACGGAACGCAACGCGACCATCGCAAATCGGACGAAAATTCTTTGCTGACATTAAGGTTTGGGTCCGTATAGAAAATGAATTTTTCAGTTTCCGACCCCACAAGGGCCTCGGCTTTTTCTAGAAACTGTGCTTTTTTGCGGGTGGGGAGGTTGGGTCAAAAGAGCGCACCGATTTGACGATGTCAATCGCAGCTTCGGCCGGGGATGCGCCGGCCCGCGTTCCGGATCTCCGGCGAGGAACAGGCTCGTCGAGATTGAATTGGACAAATCGGATCACTTCCTGCCGAAATGCCGAGTTGGACGAATCGAATGAAAGCAAGTGTCGCGTCCTTACGGGGCTCGAGGACGATGATGTGCTTTGGAAAGTAGAGCGATCGTTCCCACCGATGGAAGGCTAACGAGAACTTTCTGAATCTCGAGCATGTGTACAGGGATTGTCGAGATCAGATGTCGTTACCTAGGGTTATGGACTATTTTATGATTGAAAGGGTGAGAAAGGATGATCAGCATCGGTGACCCCCTTGACGTTATCATGGGAGTAGTATGCTCAAGGTTGGAATGGACGATTCAAACCATAACCACTACTCATTTTGAGAGTAACCCTGTGAGGTGCAAATTTGTATGGAGTCTGAATTAATCGTTCATTTGGTAACTAGTCAAATCTATTTTGCTAACGTATCTTAATTTTCTAGAGATTGAGAAACTTCGGAGGCTCAAAATCATCTAGGACTAAGTCTCGTTCAACTTAGCGAATTAGGGGTGATCGGTTTTAGAGTGGGTAGGTTCCGAACATGAAACTTGAAAATTACCCTATTAAAATTGGTTCCTAGTTTTTAGAACTCGGACCATATTTGCCCGGGAATCAATGCTAGAACCTCCCATGTTTTTGGGTTCGGTTTGAGGGTTTACCCAAACACCATTTTTTTTGTTCCTTTTTTTGTCTCCTTTTTTACAACAAAATAATATAAGTAATAAAGCAATTCAAAATAAAAGTTGAATGAGGGCAAGCGAGTAATGGCAAGTCAAGAACAAGCAAGGGTTGCAAGGCTTGAATGAGTGAGCGGGAAGTTGCAAGCAAGAGAGAGAGTCATGAACTATTCAAGTGAGATGAGAGAGAACAGAGAAAGAGATGTTGAATGACTAAATTGGGTTTTTAGGCTTTATAAAACAATTTCCAAATTCGATCCATTTGATATGGTTATTGGGTGGTTCTTCACTTAGGATCGGGAACCAAGGTAGTTTCCATTGGTTCAAAAATTTGGAACCGGGAATCGGATTAGTTTTTAACGGGAACCTAAAATCGGACTAATTTTTAGGGAATTGACACTCTTGAGCACATGTCCATCTCTCTCCTAGTTTGTGTAGGGATGATGTGTTGTGCTTATCCCTTCATTTTAACGATCCAGATGTATTATGTTCACGACTCCGCCCATTTTAATGATCGAGATGTATTATGTTCACATCAGTCTTAACTCATTCCAACATAGATTGAACGAAGAATTGCACAAACATCGTCGACATAAATTTATCTCAATCAATCATTCTCTATGACAAGGACCGTGATGTTGAAGCTAATGATATGAAACGTTGTTTCCCAAAAAAATCAATGGACCAAGATAATACTCACATCGTACAATAAAAAATCCCAAGTCATCCTTAACCATAGTAGACGGTATGTCAAATCAGGAATTAAATGGAAAGCCCCCAAGTCAAGACTAGCAAACAAATGATCCTCACTATCCTAGCAGCCAGCAGAATCACATATAACTACAATTGAAATGACCAACTTGTCAAGTATCAACATATTCGAGATTAGGGTTATTTCATAAGGAGGACTGTTTCAAAGTCCAAGCCCGAGCGAGTGCACGAGAAATACCGCCGCGTGCCTTAATGGAGTCAAAATGGTGTTTGCTTTGTCCGTCAAGACTGTCAAATAAAGTGTGCTGCTGCCCTTCTCAGCAAAATATGCGTTCGGACAAAAAATCGTTCGATCATTACTGATTTCTGCGTATGGTGACGTGTATGGACTAGGTAAATTATGAATGTCGGAGTGGAAAATGTCAGTATAAACTGGTCTTCACGTGGCTACTGCCAAGGATTAATGCCAGTCGGACAAGATAAGGATACGGAGAATTAATGAACGATCATCGGTCGTCCTTCCCCCTGCCCCGCTGATTGATTCCCGTGGCTGGAAGAGCCAGGCTCTGACTCTCTCCTTGATTAGCGGGGCAATAGCTAATGGGCAAAGGACGATTCTGCGCCCAAAAGTCAATAGGAGAGAACCATAGAATTGACTGAAAGACAATTTTGACGCCTTTTTTTTTTTTTTTTTTTAATATTTCCTTCGGACTGAAACAGAAATCCAAAAGCATCGAAGTTTCGAGGGAAAATTTTTTCAGGAAATCTTAAATTTATTGTATTTTGGCTAATCTATTTCTAAATTTCTCGATTGCCTTAATTGAGTCTTAAACTTTTTTCTCGTTTTTCCAATCGAGCCCGTCTAGCCACTTTTAATTGAAAATCGTTAATATAGATATCGTAATGCTTCATAAGACAATCGGCATTGACATAGATCATTTTTACAATTCAAAAAGAATTAAACTTTTTTATAATTTATAATTTTTGTTTTTCTTTCTTTCTTGCTTTGAGGATTGCAACCCTTGCCCATGGTTAGTGAGGGCTTCATGCTTGATGAGGGTTGGCCAGAGGCCCTCACTAGGCTTGGAAGAAAAAAAAGGAAAAGACAAAAAAGGAAAAATGCATAAATTTTTAAAAAAATTATAAAAAGTGCCACGTAAGAAGTTAGCATTTATGTAGATGATTTCTAGCTAAAATCTAAAAATGTTTAAGACTCAATTGACAAATTTGAAATATTAAAATTGTATTGTACCAAAATGTAATAAGTTTAGTACTTTTCAAACAAATTTTCTTCTATTGGCAAATCACTTTGGAAAGATTTGAGGTGACATATGGTGACATGAAGATTTTTCTGAAAAATTTAAGGTGTTTCGACATTATAATTCGATGTTCCCGTGTCTTCTATGGTTTTCCCTATGGGCGTATATGGGCCAGCATAGGGCTCAAGCAAGCCCAAGTGGTCTATTTTGGGCTCTAAAGTGGTCTTTCAGTTCATTATGTTGTGGGTTCGTGGGTTTTCCGTCCGGCCCAAAATAGGATACAGAATTTGGGCCTTTCGACATTTGACTTTTCCAGATTTGATGATTTTGTTCCACTGCAGCCAGCGATTCACGTCGCTGTATCGATCACTGTACCTAGTCAACCCATGATGTCCCAACCCCCAAAAAAAAAAAAAAAAAAAAAAAAAAAAAACTCATGATGCAATAGGCGAATAGTCTACTTTAGCTTGTCGACCGATGTGGGGAGACGAGCCAAACACCGATTACGTTCAACAGTCTAACTTAGTCTGTCGCCACATTATCCCGTCACCCACTGGTATGAAATTCGTATGATCGAAATTTTTTATAGGTCGGGATACGTTGAGTAAACCCCATTTTCTTTCTTCCGAAATAAATCGATGATTTTTATAAATAAATCTCCGAAAAAAGGAAAGGAAAAGGAGGAAAAGGAAAAAATGGGTCGACATGCTCCAACTCGCTCTCGCTTTCTGACTATACATTGCACCCATCGGGAATTATTGAGCACGTCTTCACAAAATTCCAAAAACTACGTCGCGATCTGATCGAAAGATCAAAAGGTAATGTGGACACGGACCGCGCAGTACCTTTTTCCCTTCCGCGCAAGTTCGTCGGTCGTCCATGAATTTTCCCGGCGTTGGACCCGAGTTCCACGACGCTTTTATTTTCGCCGGTCTTCTCGGTCAACTGTACGACTCAATAATTTATGCCACCGAGTGAAGTCGCCCTCTTTGCTTCGGCACAACTTCACGGTAACTTGCCACCTAGTCTTTTATGTAACGAGGCGTACACAAGCACGCATCATCGGATCGGGACGGGTCGGAATAGAGAAGAGGGGGGAACATTATCGCGAAACTAGGGGCGATCGGTTTTAAAGTGAGCGGTTCTTGAAATAGGCGATTCCTTCCATGGAGCCAGGAACTGCCGACTACGGGCCACTCCCAAAAAATTGGAACAACGATTCCCAGGTGGGTCAATGAAACTGGTCGAAATGTCTCCAATTCGAAGGAAATATAAGACTTGACAGCAAGCGCTAAGGTCGGAGGTCAGAGGTGACTAAGAATGAGAGTGAGAGAGGGAGTGACGATGGTGGAGGCAATCTAGAGCAAGAGTGAGAGAAGGTAGACAAGTCCAAAGGCCACCGAGGGCAAAAGTAAGGCAAGGCCATGAGACGAGTGAAGCAAGAGATGGAAAGAGACTACATATAAATTAAAACTTAAAAATTAAAAATATATATGTAGCGATTAGGTCTGAAGGGACGAGTGAGCAGTTCTACACCTAGAATCAAGAACTAAATCGATACTCACCAATTTCTAAGAAATCGAAACCAAGAATTGCTAGGTTTGAGTCGATTCGGTCCAATGCCAGACGGTTTTTACTTCTTTTGCACATCCTTACAAGAGAATATAGTTATCCACTAAATGAACCGTGATTGCAATCCCAATAGAATTGACTCGACTCAGGGAGTCCGAATACCGATGTCTTCGATCGAAACTATTATAAAAATAAGCAATCGAAAAAGTGAATGAGAACACGCCGTGCTTTTGGGAGCAAGTCTTCGGAGGGAGGAGAATATCGTGGAAGTGGGGGTGGTGGGGGCGGGGCTGTACACGGTGGGGGCCCGGCGGGGCGGGACGGGACGCGGTGGTGCTGTTGACTTGGGGGGCGGTGACCGCCGTGTTCGCGGGGGTCGGGGGGGAGGAGGAGTCGACTTTTTGGAGTGTTCCCATTGGGAAGCAAAAGCACCAACCATCATCATCTTCCGTGCACTTCGCCGGGGCCCGGTCGTCCGTGGCGTGCGTTGACCATCCTCCCCCTCCCTTCTCCGAACCTTCCTTTTTGACCGGGAAAAATACAAGGAAAACGGGGGAAAGATAGGTAAAAGATGTGATTCCGCTTTTCGAGTCCCCAATCCGCGTGATGATCTCCTGGTAAATGTACTATAGCGCCTAATTTAAGAAACCCTAATAAGTTCCACGTGATTCCCGTGGTTTTCTTACATACGGCGCGATTACAAAAGTCCGTTCACGTAATCGATGCTCCGATACCGGGTCGCGCATGCAGTAGAAATCTCTTACGCGGGACGGTATGGTGAAGATTTCGATGGCACGTACAGTGTGAAAGTATTCATGACTCGATTGATAAGATTGAAAAAAGTGTCGTAATTGAAGTGATAGAAGTGTTTCGTGATTTTTTCGGACAATTTTGCTTCGCACATACGCATGTGCGATAATCCACCAACTGCTGATCATGTTAATTAACAAGTGGTAGAGAGGACGAGCATGATGATTTCGAGTTTTGATTAGACGCACTTTCGACCCACTACGGGACACACTCTTGCCCTCCTTCTCCCTCAAGTCTCTTCTCTAGAAACGCTGTCCAATCATGCCCGAAAGTCATTTGGAGCAACTTTGGTCATGTCGACTTTGTGCTTTTAACCCCTCCATTTCCACGTACCCCCAAACTCATTGTCCGCCCACAATTGGAAAAATTCGAAATCACGGGACGCAGTAATTCCGATTGCCGATTTCACAAATCCCATTCTTCGCGGCCCGATCGGCAGCTCGAATTCGACGCCGTGAAAAGAAGTTATTATTGTCGCAAGAGCATGGCGGCTGGATTGACATCAGTTTCGTCACTCCAGGGAGGATGCTTTATGCCCACTTGGGGATAGAGAAATCCAACTTGTCCTTCTTTTCTATTTCATATATAAATTCTTTAAATTTCGGAAATGAAAATTCCAGAAGCGACAATACCGTAGTTTAGGATAGAATCTTAGGATCTTTATTGAGAGGAGATTTTAGGATGCTGTCTTTCTCTCTCTCTTTCGGAAAAAACAAAAAAGTTTATTATTCTCGATGCGAAATTATTAACGCATCGCGAATATTGTTCTTCTTGACCAATTGCGGATTCGGCCATTACCTTTCGTTCATTTTGATTTTTTTTTTAAATCTGTCTTTTTGAATTTTCGTGTTTGGATTATACAATACACACCCATGCGAAATGGAAAGAGTAAAGTGTGATGATTAAAAAAAATAAATGGTCGAAGGAGGTTCGATTGACTTGGCTAATGGATGAGGAATTCGAAAAGGGTTTTCGGATTTCAGAAATCGAAGGAAGGCTCGCTCGATCACTTTTCAAAATCACAATTTCGTGGGTTCTATTCGGCGATGCGGAACTATAATGTATGTTAATGGAGGAGAATTTTGCTCGTTGCAAGTCAACTTTGTCCTCTAGATCAAAGTCCAACTCTCAATTCCGTGACATCTCTGTATTAATTCACCCGATGTGCTGTTCGTTATGACCCGTCCCATATCGAGTTTCACAATTTTGATTTTTGGCATATAGACAAGTACTTTCTAGAAGCTTGCCCATCTTAGTATTATTATTCTAACTTGGGTTTGTTTAATTTTGGAGTTATAAAAGCAAAGTTTGTCATTAATTTGGTCAGTTCACTATTACCCTTTTGCCCTTAGAAGCCTATCAGAAATCATTCTTCGTCCAAATCCTCTAATCGGGTCGTTCCGCCTTCATCAAACCAAATTGTTACATATCCTATCAAGGCCGAACCATCCATGCTAGGTCGGAACAAGAACAACGATGGATACACGGTCTTCTTTTGTTCAAATTAAATGATAGATTAGGAATTAAGAAAAGAAGAAGAAGATGCGTCGTACCGTTCTGGGGATCAAAATGGATTCACGGGTAAGCAAAAAGGAGCGTTTGTTCAATAATGTAATGTCGCCAAAAGACCACCAAATTCCTGAAGTTTCAAAGAACTTTCTCTGATGCCGCATAGCTTCTTTTCCACTCGAATGATGGGATGGAGAAAATCTCGTCACAAAACGCCACGCTCAAGTTGAGGCAGATCCGTACCTTGACGCATTGCTTAGGCAGCAAGTAAATTCGACGGCCTCCAATAAGTTCGTCCACAATCGCTTGTTGTTTTTCGTCCCTGGATTCCAGAAAATCCGTAAGGACGGAGCCGGTCCGCGGTACAATGATTGCGCCCCCGAACCCCAGTAAAGACGTCCGCGATCGCGCCGGGATCGGAAAATTCGATCGGTCGGAGCGGGATCTCGCCGTCGATCTTCGCCCGCCCTCGTACTGATCAATGGGGTCGAATTGAGCTAACAGCACGTGGTTTTGACATAAAGCATACCTTTCCATCTCTGTTGTAATGAGATGATAATGATGTGGGCAAAGCTATTACGATGTGCTCGTCCAGCCGGGTGGGACCGAAGTCCTCGGCATATGGACACGTGTCGGACAAACAGTAGAGGACAGCAACCACAAGTATGAATGGAATCAGTTTTTGTGCCTTCACCAGCGGCGGTTTCCGTTTGCTAAGTGGCTACATCATCATGGAACTGATCGATAGGAAAATCCGAATTCAGGAATTTTCTTGAAGAATGCCATGATAGATGACCATGTACCAACGTTGTCCAACTTAATCTAAATGGGTCACAAGACAACTATTTTAATTTGCCACTTTGGTCCGAAATTATCTTCTTCTTTTGTTTTTTTCGCGAAATACCTCTGTTCTTATCTTCTAATTATCAGGAAGTCCATAGACATAGCCATCACATCAATTTGTGAGGCTATTTGCTAATGAAAGGAAAAGGACATCCACATTAACACACACATATATAAAAAGAATATATTAATATTGCAGATAAGCGATATGAGATGCTTTAGAATCCACGGATTGCCAAAGAAATTGTCCGTTTATGTCGACCCGGTTTGAGGAAGGCAGTAAAGATCGAAACCAGATAAGCAGAGAGTCCACAAGCAGGAGGAGGCATGGGAAGCAAAACTTGGGACCGAAGGCAGGGTCAGCAAGCACGAAAGAGGTGGGCTATATGGGAAAAATGAAGCCGGAGTTCATCCGGCGAATGGAGGGCCGCCACGGGGGCCGATCGGTCGCCGTCCGGAAAACCCGATTATTGAGTATAATTAACCAAAGAGAAGGGGGAAGGGGGAGGCTTAATTAGCCAATAATGAGAGGGAATATATGATTAAAGAAATG
The DNA here is from genome assembly GCA_014182845.1 of Corymbia calophylla. Lineage (NCBI taxonomy): Eukaryota > Viridiplantae > Streptophyta > Magnoliopsida > Myrtales > Myrtaceae > Corymbia > Corymbia calophylla. The sequence goes on from CM024696.1 coordinate 18,140,290, forward strand.
GTTGGTGGTAGAATATCTGCCTAATATACGAGGGAGAGAAAGAGATAAAGACGATTAAACCCCCGTCTTCGGTACGCAGGAGAAAGAACGCACGCGACGGAAAAGCAGCGGAGAAGACGAGTGCCTTCTCCTAAACGCATCTGCCCCAGGTTCGGGCTCGGACTCAGGCTCGGTTGGACTTTGAGAAGATAAGAACGACCCTCTCTTTCTCTCTCTCTCTCTCTCTCTCTCTCTCCACCTTCTTCTACAAGAACCCACTCTCTCTCTTCTTCACGCTGAGCAGACGGCCTGCACTTTGCTCTTGTGAGTTCTCTCTCTCGAGACCGAAGAGCCATTCAGCACCTGCAAACACGCCCGCCTATATCTCTCCCTCTGTCTTTCTGCAGTTGCAGTGAGAAACAGGGCGCTCCGATGCAGCATTTCACGTTGGCGATGGAAAACCAGGACAGCGCTCTCTGGGAAATCATTGTACGGGATTCGTTGCCTTTCTCTGCATTTCTTTCTTCGTTCCGCGTTACCGACGTGTCTTTTCGTTTGGGTTTGTGATCAAAATCGCATCTTTTTCGGGCTTCGAGAATGATGGTCTCTTCTGTCGCCAATCCCCCCTTCCTCCCTGTTCTTCTCTGCTCTTGACTTTATCCTCCCGACCGTTTCTCGATTGCCTTTTTCGCGTTGCGTCGAATGTTCGCCTGTTGCCGATTGATCGGTGACCAATGGGGTGGTTCTGATGGATTGAAAAATGGGTTGTGTGATGATCGTGCTCTGTTTTGGTTGTGCCTGAACAGGGTGCAGGAGGTCCCGATGAAGAAGACAACAATAGGTGGCCGCCATGGTTGAAGCCTCTGCTCAAAGAGAGCTTCTTCAAGCAATGCAAGATACACGCCGATTCTCACAAGAGCGAGTGCAACATGTATTGCTTGGATTGCATCGATGGCCCTCTCTGCTCTCTCTGCCTTACTTCTCACAAGGATCATAGCACAATACAGGTACCACAAATCATCTCTTAAAATTGTTCTCTATTCCACGATTATAGATTCTGCTCCTTTATCAGTTTGAGCTGTACTATTTCATTCTTTACAGTCAAACCTTCTTTATTTCACTTTTTTCTTCTTTTTCGAAAAAATGTGAATTTCCCCTGTTTTTGTCTTAGCCGTTTTCTCCATTTGGGTTCTGCAAGTTCAACTCTAGCCAATTGGTTTTTTGAGGAAAAAAAATGATTCAACAAAAGCCTTCACTTCCTCAAAAAAGTAAACTTTGTGTTGTTGAATCTTCCTCGAGCATTACATAGTCAGTCGATCTATCTAAAATTATCAATGTGTAGCTGAGAATGCCAAACATTGAAACCTCCCGAACCCATTCTCATAATCTTCGAGTTTCAGCTGAAATCGTGACGAACTCATGATCTATTGTGCAACATCGGCAGATAAGGAGGTCCTCGTACCATGATGTGATCAGAGTTTCGGAGATACAGAAGGTGTTGGACATCACAGGGGTTCAGACCTACATCATAAACAGCGCGAAGGTCGTCTTCTTGAACGAGCGGCCTCAGCCCAGGCCTGGCAAAGGTGTCACCAACACTTGCGAGGTGTGCGATAGAAGCCTCCTCGATTCCTTCCGGTTCTGCTCTCTGGGCTGCAAGGTAATATAATCTCAAGTCCCCTGTTTCTCATTCTCATTTTCTTCTTCTCTTCCCCACTTTTTCCCAATGATAGCCTAAAAAAATCTCAACAAAAATTGGGAAGCTCAGAAAGTGAAAGTGCGATCATTACCCTTAATAATGAAGAAAACTGTGATCATCTTTTCTCCATTTTTCCAAAATTTGTAGACTTAAACTACCACAATTTGAAAGAAAGAGAAGACTGATGATGGAAAAGAGAATCCTTTTAAAATATCAAGAACCGATTGTCTCAACGAGACTGATCAGTCGCGAGTCTTGTGATTGATCTTTGAGTACTATTGTGATTTCCAACTATATTGATCGATCAAATTTTGCTCAAGAATTTTAGTTAGGCCTGCATACAAGTCAGCAGCAGTAGTCACCCAATTGTTCGGTTTAACTATAAAGTTGACTCTGTCACCCCATCGCCCAAGCTTTTACTCTGTCCTTATTCAGAGGTCATTTTCCTACCTTTTTTTCCAGACCCATTCAATGAATTGCTGCAATTGACGCGTTGTTTGCTTTCGAACCCCATGAATGACAGATTGTGGGGACATCGAAGAATTTTGTGAAGGAGAAGAAGAACCTCAAGAGGTCCTCGATGGTGTCCGACGACGACTCGGAAGATTCGTACAGCAGCAGCAGCCGCCGCGCCGGCCATGGCCGGCGGCGCAGGGGGAGCAAGAATGTCCAGAGCTTCAGCCTGTCAGCGTCCCCTCCAACAGCCCTGAGTTACCGGATTGCCAAGCGAAGGAAGGGGATTCCCCACAGAGCCCCGACGGGGGGATTCGTCATAGAATATTAGCCTCACGCGCTCGGCAATACTGATGATCATATAACCTCTAGAAGGAACACGGTCTGTCTCGTCTTTTATCTTCAGTCGTTTTAACTTAGAGCTTTATGTATATAGAAGAAGCTTGTCGAAAGACAGGAGGGAAAGTCGAAGAAAAAGAAGCGAATAAGAAATAAAAACGCCAGCGATCTGTAATGACGAACTGGTAAAATGTCGGATAGGCAGAGATGAAGTTTCGGCAGGATGAAGCAGGAAAGCATCATGTGATCGTGATCATCATATGGGTAGCTTTCCTTTCCTCTCGTTTCTGGTTATCCTTAGAAGTGGGTAATGTAAAACACTTAAGTTTTGGCAGAAATGTGTATAGAAAGTGTTTGTGTAGGAGGAGGATGATGGTGTGTATACAGCTCCCCAAGTTATGAAGAAAAGAAAAAGTTTGTGATCTCGTGCTGCGAAATCGCGAAAATTCGGCGGTTGCCATTTTTAGAATCTTCCTGCTTTTCCGCCGAGGGAACGTCGCTGTTGACATCATGGTGGCCGGTGGCGGGCGGCGACGAGGGCCACCCAGCCCGTCCTCGGCGGGTCCCACGGCGGCCGGACGTGTGGGGACGGTGGGTGAGAAAAGGGGTGGCTGTCGTCTTCCTCGGGACGGGACATGGCCGCGACCATAAAAGAGCTCTGACAGGGGAGGGGCGGTGGCTCTCCGGTGGTGTCTTGCGGCGTGTAAATGATTTTGCAGGTTGCAGCAGCAGGTGGTCGGAAAAGGAATTAAAGCAGTTCCCTTCTAGGGCAGACTCTCGGTCGTGTCGTAATCCGTATTTTCCGTAAAAAAAAAAAGAATTTTTATCCCGAGAGAAAGGGAAAGAAAGGAAAGAAAATTCAGAGCCCATTTTTATTTTCAACATATCTTTTAGAAAATTAAAAGATCGTTTGCTGAATGCCCTGTCCAATTTTAAGACACGACCTAACTTATGATGACTATTGAGTGACAAAGATTGAATTGACATACCAATCTTTATGCTTTATGAAAAATTTATCATTGCATTAAATAAAACTTAAAATGATGCGAGTCGCTATATTAAGATAGTAATCAAATAAGAAAAAGATTGATCATATTGTAAGTATGTAAAACATTTTTAGTTGATACAAGTACCTTAGCTATTCAAATATGGGTCAATGCGAGAACTCTGTTAATAAATTGCAATATCATGTGATTTTGCCGATGCGACTTATTAGTTATCGACTAATTTGTCTATTAGCCAGAAATTACATCGTCGCAAGTCAAGTGTACCGGCCAATGAGTGGAGAGAGCATCCTGGCCTAGATAATCTTGGCCATTCGATGTAACTCCATCGATATGACATCATTCTAGAAGGGCTACACTAGACATCGATATAGATAGTGCCCAATTCAGCATTTTCCACCTACAATTGCAAATGGAGGTCTCACACCGAACCATCAAAAAGTCAAGGTATTTGATCGAACACAAAAGAAAAATTGTAAATAACGAGTAAAAGTTCAGTCATTTCCAGTTGTCCAAAAAAGAGTTATATTTCGAGTGGACCGACTCGAAGTGGGCACACATGAAAATTGCAGGGCGAACATTAATGCTTCCGAATGCAGATCACTCGTAAGTGAAGCATCTCTTTTCCCCGATGCCTTTAGCTCATTCTTGCCCGGTCCATCGAACCTGTTGATCTTTGTCGCAAAAAGAAGATAAACCCATTTCGCCCTCGTCGCCCAAACGCAAGAGGACACGCGTTTATCGACATTAATATGGTAAAGATGTCATCTTTCAATTCGGACATGTGCCGAGGTTAAACACGTTTGTCGAGTATTTGGTGAGGATCGAGCAAAGCATTCGTCGTCGCCCATCTGAAACACGTGCTTTCGGACTGTTGTAGGTTCGCATCATCGTGCCCGGCAAAAATTAACCAATTTATGAAAAACGTTGATTGATTTGGATGGAATTTCTATAATGCTCACTATTGACACGCCGTGTAAGCCGGGTAATTTTTTTTATTTATTTTTTCAATCCATGGAGTTACTATTAGACATACTCATACTTTGATTCATGATGAAAACTATCAGTAACATTGATAAGAGCACGGTACAAATTTACTGAGAATTATCTTGGATCATTTCGATTTGCAAAACAAACGGAACCAAAAATTCACAACTTTCAGTCGATCGAGTTGAAAATTTATTAGTCGAGCCTTGACTCAACTGTTGCATAACCAATTCAGATTTCACACATTTTGTCTGACTGTAATTGTACAGCTATAGCATCACGGCGCAAGAAAGATCGAATTGCAACATGCATATCGCGTGCTACACCAAAAGTTAGGAGAGATACTCCAATACCCAAATTCCAATGTGGCATGCCAATTCTAGGATTTGTCGCCATTTTTTTTTTTCGCTTATGTGGAAGGTGCCCACAAGAAAGGGAGCAATTCTCACCCACGAGGAAAAGGTAAGTGGGGTTAGGATGTGGATCTCACTCAGACCTCTTTATGTGCTTGCACTTACCACCTTCTTCGCTTTCCCGTACACCAAAAAAAAAAAAAAAATGTCCTCATCCTCCACTTTTTTTTTTTACTTTAAATTTCACTCCCAAATTAAATAAAAAAAATGAGCATCGCTATTTAAAAAATTGGGTCTTTTCTCTGTGTTTTCCCTTCGCTTTCCCATACAAAAATGTCCTCATCCTCCACTAATTTTTTTCCCCTTTAATTTACTCCCGAATGAAATAAAATAATAATAAACATCGCTATTAAAAATATATTTATATGGTATTTGCTCCGGGCTTTCGTGACCAATTACGTGTACTCCACCATATCGTGGCCCTCGCTCGCTTTGATTCTGCACCCTCCACCTGTCCCTCCCCTTCCAAAATTAAAACGAATCGAAGGGCCACGATGAGGTAATGCGGGGCCCCCGGCTTGGCCGACTTTGCCTATGTCGGGACGTCATTTTTGGGGTCTTTTGCCTGCTAAAAGTCTTCGATTACATGATGTCATGTGAACCCAAAAAAATAAAAAATTACCCAATAATAATAGTAATAATAATAGAAAGAGCGCACCTTTCACGGCCCACGCCCAAGGCGATGGACCTTTTCTTTAAAGCTTCTTTTTTTCTTTTTTTTTCCTTTCTCAATCGCCATGGAAGGTCACCCACACTTTACCTAATTTGCTATTTCTGGAGGGGCAGCATTAAATTAACGTGGCAAATGCCTCATGAGGGTCGAATCCAAAACGACCCGCCCCGAGAAAATTTCCCGGGACCCATACGACGAGTCATTTGAAATCTCTAAGTGACGGGTTCTACACGATTCTCATCGGATTCGACGGTCCAAACTCGAATCATTACATCTGCTCGATACCTCATCGTGGGAAGAACAATCAGTCGACATTAGGCCATGACCGGTGCTGGCATGGTGGGGCTCTTTTTCCCCTGCACGAGGACAAAAGCGTGACGCGAAGTGGGATAAGTATGAACTGCGCGAGGAGGGAGGAGGTAGGAGGAGGCTCCTCCAGCGTAGATCGCCGCCCACGTTTGACGACTTTTTGCCGATTTTTCTCCGCCCCATTAAAGACGAAGCCATCAGTTCCTGTAAACGCCCGACTTGGCGGGTCCTGGTCCGGACATGACGTATGCTTCCTTTGGATGAGTGAGTCACGAAACGAATAGGAAAAAAGGGGAAGTCGAGGAGGAGCGAAAGGATCAGAACGAGGGGACATGATCGTTTCCAGGATCGGTCGTGATCGTTTCCAGGATCGCTTTCGGTTCTGTATACTAAGCAGCATCTGGACAGACAGACAGACAGACAGACATACATACAGACAGACGCCAGAGAGATATTACTCGAGGGAGGCGACATCTCCCTGGCCTGAGTCGTTTTCTTACTTCGCCTTGTTCAACTTCGGACCGCGAGGCGATCGGAGGTGTCGCGAATTGACTGCTCCAGAAGGGCGAGGAGGCGAATTCGAAACCCCGGACGTGGCTGGCTCGCCTTGGCAGGTCTCGCCCCCACGAGTAATTTGTCCCTTTGCAAGTTCCAAGTCGAATCGTCTGTGGAAAAGTGGAAATCATAAATTTCACGTTGAAATCGCGGTTGCCATAAGGGGGGGGGGGACGGAAGCCCATCGTCGTGCAGTCGTACATGATTAGAACCCGAGAGACATATAATTGAAACATCATTGGTCGCTAGAGTTAGGCAAAGATGGCCCGGACCACTTGCACCACCAATGAATGCAAGAGTAAGGGGGCAGTTGTGCAGAAGGAGATTGGTCGCATAGGACTTTTTCGAGGGACCCTGCGTGTTGTGCTTAGGCACGGAAACGGAAGTGTCCGGACGAATTGAAAAGCCAAATCGAGAGTCTCCATTCCCATTTCGAGGATGATGCGATTGGTAGAATCGATCAATAAACCCACTATGATTCACCGTGATTTCTAAGTGATGCTTTTTTTTTTTTCTCTTGAACTATGATTTGATTGGTCATGATGAGATGAGTCGAGATCGAAGGGCGTGTCCATAGGGCACGATTCGATTCATGAGTCATCACTCATATCCCACATTGCGACGAATGAAGAGCAACTTGGTTCTGGTACCAATCAATCCTGTCACGTCATTAACTCTTTCTCGAGTCCTTAAAGATGAGATATTTTTCATGTGCTAAGCAATCAATTCGAGCTCCAGCCCCTCAACTTGAGAGAACTTATTGGCCCTTGCAAAAATCTAATTGTGGTTTTGATGGGTCTGTCTTCTAAAGTTGACAAGTCTCAAGACTACGATTGATGGTTGCTTTCGTTTGCTTAAGAAATGAGTCATCAAAAAACAATCTTGTTTAGTTTTTCCAGCATTTGAGATCAGTTAGGATGAATCGCCCAGAATTCTTTTCATAGTAAATGAAAACTTTATGCTTAAACTTAGGAAGATGACATCACTCTTTTTTTAAATCAGAAATTAATTTACAAAATATAACTAGACTTCAATCATTGGACTCGAGAACCCAATGGCCTGAGCCGAGACACTTGCGGCTGACCCAAGTCCCCGATGCTTGAACCCAAGGCAAAGTTTGTACCCGAGACACTTTCTCAAATGCATGTCTTATAGTTTGCTCACAACAAATATCAGAAAATGACTTCCGTGTTATTTGCTAGATACGGCATATAAAAGAAAATAACTTTTCTTGAGAATAAGCTCGTTTAAAATCATTTTTCAGTACAATTCATTTTTCGTGAAACAAATGGGGCGTGGCATTAACCTATCTTCCCCCTATTCTGTTTCTTTAGCTTGTGTGCTCAATTCTACTTCTATCACTTGAGGATTTTCTCGTTATTGGTTTCTAAACGGGGACTCCGATGTTCGGCATTTTGTTTATTTTACTAAATTATGGGCCTTAAGAGACACCACTTATGTTGGGCTTTTCGCATGCGTTTACTGTCTAAATTCTGGTGTTTTGGGTTTATTGGTGAAGATTGAACTCGCATTGGACTTCTTCTCTCTAGGCCCATTAGCCTGTCGAGGCGCTCTTTCGAAAATTGGATACAGCCTAAGATCACATTCTGAATTTGTGCATTTTGTGTTCTCAAAGCAGAAGCCATTAGACAGCCTCGTACCGTTGAATGTTGATAAATACTACGGCTCGATTTTTTTCACGAAAAAAAATTTCTTCATTTTCCAACATTCGAATCACTTAAGAAAATGAGTAAATAAAACATGTATTTTTAATTAACAGAAAAGATTTTCGGAGTAGAGCTTAAATTTAAGAAAATGATTTCGTTTTAAAAAAATTGGAGATCATTTTTCAAAATATGATGAGACATGGTATTTGGACCAAAAGCTTTCCACTTTGACATGGGAAACCCAACGCTCCTTCCTCAGTACTTGAAAGCAGTAGGGGTGAGCGGTTCAGGGTTCCTACGGGTTCCCGCTTGGAACCCTGGGCCTACCTCGGAGTACGGTTCCTCATTTTTGGAACCCTGAACCTACCCGTCGAAATCGAAACCTAGAACCTACCCTCTCACAGGGTTCCAAGGTCGGTTCCGGGGTCCAACAGGGTTTTTTTTTTTTTTTCATTTAAGTGGAACCGGTTTTGGTTCCGAAAAGAGGAAGCAGGAACCTAACCTCCCTCCCTAGAATCGAGAACCGTGATCATCCCTTCCAACATAGTCTTTATAATGATCGCGACATGATTTCTATGAAGATCTCCCTAAGTCATAAAACAATCATGTCATCATCCATAATTCTTTTTTTCTAGATATTGATCATATTGCAAATAGAGGTGAGTGGTTCCAGGTTCCGCCTATAACCTAGAATCTACCATTGAGTACATGTTTCTTATTTTTTGGAACCTGAAACCTACCCATCGGAACATGGAACCTAAAACCTACCCTATTACAGGTTCCAAGGTCGGTTCCAAGTTCCAACAGGTTCTTTTTTTCATCTTTAGTTAAGCAATATGTAAATAAACACAACAATAAAAATGAATAAGGATTTTATTATCGATTGCTTGAGAACGAGTATCTATATGCACTTGTCGAATAGTATTAAGGAAATTTTGTGATTTTAATACACTGGTTACTCTTGTATTATATAGAATCATTATCATAAAAGAAGCAATGGAGTTTCCACTAGTCGATAGTCTATGAAAATAAAATTCTCAATTATAAAATGGAAGTTTAGACTAGTGGTTTTGGATTATATACTTATTATCAAACACTATGGAATATCTCAGAATCGCGTGAAGACAATAAAAATTTGTACTAGGTTCTAGGTTCCGGGTTACAAGTTACAGGTTCCAGGTTCCAGGTTCCACCAATCGAGAACCTAGAACCTACCCTCGGGTACAGGTTCTTCAAATTTTGGAACCTAGAACCTATCCTGCATACCTTAGAACCTAGAACCTACAGGTTCCTACTGGTGCGGTTCTCAGGTTCCAGGTTCTACCCTGGAACCATGCTCACCCCTAGAAAGCAGTGCCAATCTATCTAGGTCATGTCCAAGATCTCGACCCCTGTGCTTGGATCCATCAAGGCTGGGCCCAAGACACTAGAGCCCATGCTCAAGATGCCAAGCTCGAGTTATTGGAGCTAATGCCTTGGACCCTAGTGTCTAGGTCCATCAAGGGCAAGCCCAAGACCCCCATGCCCATGCTTGAGTCCCCTACGCCAACGTCTCGATCCATCAATGCTAGGCTAGAGCTCGAGCATCAAGGACCAAGGCATGGCCTTGATGGAATCAAGTATGGACACTAAGATCCTAGGCCCAACCTTGATGGACCCGAGTCTAAGATTAAGGGATCATGTCCTAGGCACAGGGTTGAGGCCCAACTTCAATGGGCTTGAGTGCAGGCACTAGTACCAAAGTCTCAGGCCTAGCCTCAATTAACCTAAGCCCAACCTTTGTAAACTTGGGCAGGGTGGCAAGAGCCAACCACAAGCACTAGGTTATTGGGCTTGATTTTGGTGGATTGAAGACTAGTACCCATACTCGTGCCAAGGAATTTGAAATCCAGGCTTGAGATCCCAATACCCATGTTGAGTTCCTTGGCTACCCATGAGGCAAATTTTTACTTATTAGCACCACATGTCCATTTAGGAAAATTAATTGCCAAACAACAGAAAAATATCTTTCAATTTATTTTCAAGTCTAAGTTAAACATTAGATAATATTGTCACTTTCCTAAAAATGATGATTTTTCGAGAATCATTTTTCAGAAATATCATATTTTTCGCGAAATAAACGGAGTTTTAATACTATTATTCTTGTCATAAGCATGGGTCATTTAGCTAATGATTTTATATAAATTTATGTTGGTATTGACGTATTCATTTACTCAAAATGCAAAAGAAGTACAATTATACTAGCTTTTCGAGCCTTGACATAAAGAAGGTTCCCGAACAAAGGTCCTAAAGAATCCTCAACTATTCCAAAATGTTGAATTAGGTCATCCAATCTTTTTATGTGCAATTGAATCATTAAATTATAAGTTTTTTTATTCAAATTCATCCTCTAAATAAATGTCAATCATTAAATATTGATGTGGCCATTGAATGTCAACCACATTTTACATGGCGCCATCCCTCCCGACTCAAGCGAAATCGGCCGCCATCTCAAATTGATGCAACAAAGGATTGACAATTTTATCCGGTCTAGTGCGGAGGGACGCCCTCGCTCAAATTAGCAGCCAGCGAAGTCACAAGGCCTACGATCTTAGCTCTCTTTCTCTCTCTCTCTTCGGACCCAATTGCAAAAAAAAAAAAAGTATCGAGAGGCCTGATTGAACAATTTATAATATTAGAGGTACCTCCAATATAATACTTTCCGTCCAAGATCCGACCCGACTCAAAAAAGACGGATTCCGGTCATCCGCGCGTTCAATCGGATCCGGGTCGGACCGACCGCCCGAAATCGGGGCCGCCGTCGGGAGCCACGTTGCGCCACCGCATCACGACCGCAGGGACAAACCAGTGAAAACTGTCGACGATGACGACGATGATGACTCAGCTTTTCCGACCCGCAAAATATCTCTCGATCCACTTCTTATCCTCTTTCTTCTCTCTCCGAGCCGCTGGCAATGGCGACCCTCGAGACCGCACTCTCCATCTTCTCCGGACCATCGTCGTCGTCTCCCCTTCACCCTCGCTCCCCTGCGCACGCCAGACCACCACCGACTTCCCTCAAGCTTCAGTTTTCTCCCGCCACTCCACCTTCGCAGCTTCTCCTTTTTGTGCCTCACGGCAAGCGAGCCGGGAAACCATGCCTCGAGCTGTGCTTCGCGGTCCAAGAAATGGCGGCCGAGAGCGAGGCTGGCGAGGAAACCCCGGAGCAGAACATAAAGAAGAAGCTTTACGTGGTCAATCTGCCCTGGTCGCTCTCCGTCGAAGACATCAAGAGCCTGTTTGGCCAGTGTGGCACTGTCAAAGACGTCGAGGTTTCCTTTCTTTTTTGTTCTCTTCGTTCCGCTGTCATCTCTTTCTATTCCAGGACTTGTTATATCTTCCTTTTTCAGTTCGAAACTGAACTGTAGTAGGTCTGCGTTTCAGATTATAAAGCAGAAGGATGGGAAAAGCAGAGGCTATGCTTTTGTGACGATGTCTTCAGGGGAAGAAGCTCAGGCTGTCGTTGAAAAATTCGATTCATTTGTGAGTTGTTGCGACTTTTTTGGTATTTAACTTGACCATGTTGCGATTCCGCTTATGTTGAAGCTTCTCTCTGTATATGCACTTATACCCCTCTAAGTAATTTTGTCTGTATAATCTGAGAAATGACTTTTAATTGGAGAAGATCAGTGCGCCGTTGGGGATTTCCCTGAAGATAATGGATGCAGATCATGTTTTTGTTATAATGTGCCTGTGTTGAGGTGACCTGATCGTTACTATGAGCGTGATTTCAGCTATAATCTGCACTACTCGTGTTGTGTTCAGCTATAAATTGCACTGGTCTTGAAGTCAGATAGTTGCAAACCGAATAGCTGCCTCGTGAAAAAAAGTCGCCTCCTTTTAAATTTAGTTTCACACATCGTAAGCACACTTCCTTATATTGGATGTGTCGATGCAGGAAGTCTCTGGGAGGATTATCAGAGTAGAGTTTGCAAAGAGATTTAGGAGACCTCCTCCTCCGCCTCCGCCTAACGCTCCTCCCCCTAAGGAGACCCGTCACAAGCTTTATGTGTCTAATCTAGCTTGGAAAGCTAGATCGACCCATCTTCGAGAATTGTTTTCAGAGAACTTTAATCCTGTGTCAAGTAGAGTGATTTTTGAAAGCCCTTCTGGTAGATCTGCTGGCTATGGATTTGTGTCGTTTGCCACTAGGGAGGAAGCTGAGGCAGCACTTTCTGCATTTGATGGAAAGGTAATGCCTGAGCAAAATATATCAATAGTTTCAAGAGCCATTTATGGTTTGCTAATTGTTGTCTATGCGTGAATAGTACATTACATGACAGCATCAACTGGTCCAAATGGAAGCTACTTCTATAGCAATCATTGTTCCCTGAAATGTCATTTAAGTGCATTCTGTAAGTAACTAATTATATATATATATATATATATGTGGTAAATTATCTAGCCATGATCAGAAAGATATGCTTCTCAAATTTGTGCTTTGACTTCGCCATGGAATACCAACTAATACAAAGTCATCCTAGGAGAGTAGAGTAGATATAAAGACTATCTTTCCTGAGGACATTCACCTGCTCTATTACATGTAAAACTACTCATAAGCATACCACCAGGTTTATAATGATTTTTTCATGTGTCCGTAATAAAAGGCAGTGAACGGATATTTGAGATTGAACTGTTGATGATTTGTAACATTGAAGAGCATTTAACTGAGTAGCTGGAAGACCAGTGTATCTGGATTTTGTGTCCTTTACTTAGTAATGTTAGCTGTTCTTTTGATTTGGACTCATGATATCAACTTTCTCCTCTGGCAGGAATTGATGGGTCGTCCAATTCGTCTAAGATTTAGCGAAAGGAATCCTGCCGAATCTGAAAGTGGAAATGAAGGGGAGGGAACTTCCGAGGGTCAGCCTGATAACTCGTGAACTACTTTGCTGATGTGACATTCAAAGATCATTAGCCTGCAAGCATTGTTCTATTTACATCCCTTGCGAATACAGCGCAGAATTTCCTTGGTCTGTGTGTTTTATAGACTCATCAAGTCTCGTATGGAAATGTTGCTTAGAGAAGTTGTGATTCTTTAGTGTTTCCTACTTTTTTTGCTTGGTTTAACCACTTAAGCTGGGATCAGGGCAGGGCAACTTCCTCTATTCTAGACTGCACTTGTTTGCAAATCACATGAATTTTGGCTCTTCAATGTAAGGAGATCCCGTGCCAAAACCTGGCTGTCTTTTTAGTCAGATTGTAGATTTGTTAGCAATTTTAACATTCTAATGGAATCATCTTTGCACGTATGTTTTAAACTTGCGGTGACAACTTTTTTTCCTTAAGAAAAATTGGAGAAGTGCTCTACCAAAATTTTGCTTTATGAGGCAATTTGTCTCGTCCTAAGGCAGTTCGCACCAAATAATGAAAGTTCCTTTCGGATCTCCTTCTTTAATGAGAGAATAAGATTAGATAGCCAATGAAATAGACACTATGTGCGGCAGAAGTTGACTGGTTGAGGTGTAGGACTGCAATACGGTACAGATGGATCCAAACCTGGCTTTCATTTTCTCGTGCATCCTCTATCCATTCTCCTATGCATCCCTTTTTTTTTTTTTTACCCCTACTTTTTGAGAATTTGGTTGAACTATTTTCCTGATTCATAGTTTCTGCTCCATTAGCTAAATTAACATGATAAATTTCATGTCATCATTCTAATCAATGCTGACTTTTAGTTATAGCCTCTTGAATTTTTATTGTGTGTTTATCCTCTCAGTGGACCTCTTATGTGGACATATTTTGTCTTCATGAACTTCCCTTTCTTCCTGCTCGCTCCTTCGTTTAGCCGCTCGGATCCCATACTTGTTAATTGATGAGGTGGAACCCTTATCTGTAACTGTAATCCTACTAATTTCATGTACTTTGGCATCAGTTTAAGTTCAACCGTCTTATCCTATTTATGGCTGTCAGTTGTTTGGTGAACACTGGTTTCTTATTGCCAGATATAATTTTATTGTGTAGAGAGACTCGAATTTACACACACATATATGTCAGTTTGCTTTTAGGTTATAAACTGAGGGTGAATCTCTTATGTCGTGGTTGCAGTCGCAATAAACCACAGTGTCACCACTTGATTAATACTCAGATGCCTTCTTTCTTTCACTGATCCTTGTGGTTGCAAAAAATTGTGCACCTCAGTCTCCTTTGTTCCGGGAAAAAAGAAACAAGCATCAAGAATTTTCGAATTGTTTATGGGGCGTGGAATTGCATGCCGTTATGCAAATCCATAGACACCAGAGGATCAAAATGAATGTTCACTTCTTGAATTTCCCTCCGAGCGGGAGCTTCTGTCAGGCATTGGGATTCTGAATGTACTTCTGCAAAAAAAGAATTGAGCGCAGCTGCGCTTTCTCATTCTTTCACCTAGCATTCCCAGGAGGCACACGCAAAAGAGCACAATTTTTTAGGGTTTCCGTTTCTTGGAGAACCGAAAAAAGCAGTGTTGGTGACTGCACCGACGACTTTAACGAGCTTGCTGTTGACTGATTATTGAAGAGTTTTTTTCCGCTTTATTTGACGCCCCACTTTGATTTACTTTGACTAAAACTTTTTCTTTGCTTGCACCAAGATGATGTTTGCCCTCTGGTGATTCTTCTTGTTAAATGGCTACAGGGGGGGCCTTAATGGTCAAGAAATGTACTCCCTTTTCTCTGTGGCTTTTGTCAATTTCAAGTTTGATAGCGTCTGCAATTCCAGCTGCCTGCCTTAAACAGTAGTTTGGACCTGGCCTCAAAAGCCAAATCTTGGAGTTGGGGAACGAGGGGTATCAATCATTGGGATGAGCAGTGTTGCCTTTCACGAGTTTCTGTACGAACCCGGCGCATTGGAGCTGGTAATATTCCATCGTCATCATTCGGTGGTACATGTGAGTCAAATACATTTAACAATTTTGAATATGACGAGTCTCGTGTGAGGCCATACGATCTAATGGCTCGATTGTGCCAGGCATGTGCAAGCAATAACCTCTCATATCGTAAATCTCTGTACTTCTACCGACCCAAACATCCTTTGTCTTGTGAAAGTGAACGAAACTAACAGAGTAAATGCACAGAAATAGGAGATGGAACCTCTTACGGCTATGGTTGTTCTCTTGATATTTTTAAATCAGATATTTGTTTCTTTGCGATGCTTGCTTGCAGTCTCCTTTTGGCTGGTGCAACTGCCTTGACGGCACTCCTTATCAACTGGAGCAAGATAGTCTGTCAATCTTGGTACACGTTCAGGTCTATCAATCAATACTCTGGTTGTTTCCAATTCTGTGCATGAAGAGATTAAATTACATACTGGTTTCAGCTGGCTTCGGACAAGCATATCGAGAAGCATCGGTTGCTTCGATAAAATCTTAACCATCATCGCTTTCGGTCAACAACAAAACCAATTTGCTCAAGAAGAAAAGAGAAAACAAAAGAAAACAAAAGCTGAAGGAAAGAGAATGAGGTTGAACAAGAAAAGGAAAAGCAGGAATGGAAGTGAACCCTCACTAGAGACCACTTCCCTCTTGAGCTTCACATCTCTCTTCTTTTTTTCACTGCTTTCCACGCCTCTCCCTGTTTTCTCCTTTTCCATCGCCACCTTCTAACTTTATTAATTTTTGTCTCTTTGAACAAAGTTTCATTCCCCCACATATAATCTTGCCCTGTACTTGCCCATTCTTGCCAGCCTTAACCTGCATAGCTTCTCTCACAAGCCAAATCAGCAATTTTCTTTTGCAGCTCCTATCTCGTTTCTGATCAAGAACCCACCATCAGAAAGCCTTCCAGTCCACACCCACTTCTCAGGTAAGCTTTTCTCCATCAACTTTTATCTTGAAATCCCATTTAAGTCTCAAATGTAAAAAACTTTCTTGAATTTGCAGTGTCCTTAAGCTACAGACGCCCTCCTGATATTCCCAAGTCTTCTTTTACAGGATTAGAAGTGTCATCTGGAGCTAAGACGTGTATCTGAATCTCTTTAGCTTCTTATGGGGTCTGTGGGAAACCCAAAAGCTTGGGTACCATACGCATACACAAACACAAGAGACTGTTCACAGGGCTTTTGCAGTTTGTACTGTCCACAGTGGTGTTACATCGTCTTCCCTCCGCCACCGCCACCGCTTGATTTCTCGGATAGAAACTCTGGTCCTAAACTCTCCCCTCTTGTGATTGCGGTAATTGGGATCATGGCGAGTGCTTTCCTACTCGTGAGTTACTATGCCTTAATTTCGAAGTACTGCGGCAACACAGAGGATAGGAGAAGAGAGGACCAAGAGCCCAGTGCACAATTAGAAGATGATCACAACCCCGCAGTCCACGAGCCATGGCAGATTGAGACAATTGGATTGGACGAGGCGGTGATCAAGTCAATCACGGTGTGCAAGTACAGGAAAGGGGTTGGGTTGATCGAAGGGACTTGCTCGGTTTGTCTCAGCGAGTTCGACGAGGACGAAAGCATAAGGCTTTTGCCCAAATGCACACATGCATTTCACATCCCGTGTATCGATACATGGCTCAAGTCCCACTCTTCTTGCCCCCTGTGTCGTTCCGACATAGTTTTTGTCAGTGCTTCACCCGTTCAATTACCATCTTTAGCGGCCGAAAGTTATCTGGGGGACGGTAATCGTTCTTCGGTGGGAAGCCAACCGGTAAATGAAAGTTCGGCTGACGCACAAAATTCAGAAAGGCTTGAAAAGGAAGAGGAAATAGCGAGCATAAATCCTGCAACTTGTAAGAGACCCTTTCGAGTTTTTAGTGATCTGGGGTGCTGGGAGAACAGGCACACTGTAATTGAGATCGGTGATGAAGGTGTCAGACGGATAACAAGATCTGTTTCGATGGATCATTCATGTCAGCCCCGGGTCACAGTTGCTGATGTGATTCTTCACCCTGAAGAAGAAAGCCTTCCTGTCGAAAAGTTCTTCAGTGATGCAGGATCATCGGGGCCTTCGTTAGGAGATTTAAGCAGGTCTGGCCGCACTAGAAAGCTCTTGGATTGTCTAATAGGTCCGGCATCAATGAAAAGATCATTTTCAAGCGGGAGATTGCTGCTGAGCGGACAAGGAAATGTAAAATCTACAACCATTCCTCATTGATAATCTTCTCAAGACAGAGTCTAAGTGAGTCGTTGATTAGGTCTGCACTGCCTGAAGTAAAATTTAATGGTCATGACATTGTGTTAATTCATTTCACCTGGTTAAGCATAAGTCTGGAGATCCGACCAAAGAAAGAAATTTTGCAAGAGAGGATGTGCCTCCATATGAAATCTACTTTGATGCTCTATTTACTTTACTTTCTGTCATGATCTTTCAGGTAATTCGCATTTCTAGTACCTGAATTAGTCCGTCAATGCACCCAATATCTTGACGACGAACTGCATTGGATAATTCAAATTCAGCCAACTTTGTTGATGAACCATTTTACTTGTGCAGATAAGAAATTCATGATCATTTTGTTGTTTGGTTTTTGAGAGAGGAAAGGTTTGAGTCATCTTTTGTACCAAATTCTTTTTATAGCCATTGCAAAACAGTTCTTATCATCCTTTTGCTGAGAAAGAGACCAGCCGCGACGCAAAAAAACCCTGGTCATTCAGATAATTCGACCTCCATTACGTATACAATAGAGATAAGCAGCAACGGTACATGTACAAGAACAGGATCCTAGTCTTGGGAATTCTTCCTAGAATAAACTGTCCGGATGTTTTCCTTTTCCCATATCAATCTGATAAAAGTTGAACTGTCAAGCAAGAACTATCGTACCGAGCACGACCCATCTGTTGCCAACATTTTCCACATGAAGGAGTTTCAGGTCGTGATTCCACATCGCCATTGCTTCATCCGAGGCTAAATTTACAGAAAAATTCTCCTACCCAATGGGGAAGCTCTTGAGGATGATCCACTGCTATGTGTTCTGCTTGGTTTCGCAACGCGTATCTGTACTATCGTCCTATTCCTAATCAAAACAGGCAAGATGCTCGAGCAATCCGTGTTGCTCGGCCTTTGACAATTCCACTAGGGAAACGAGGCAGGAAAGAACGCCCTACAATTCGAAACCAAAATCTTTTCATTCTTGTTGCTGGTGCATCGAGTGGCCCGGCACGCGATCCAATCCACCTTTGCTTGTCATGTCTTCGTGATCGGAGAATTCCCCGAAAGTTATGCAGCTTCCGGTGTGTCCCCTGCTAATATGGACCTTCACGTGGTCCCGCAACTTCAACGTGTACTTGTCCTCGTCTACTTTATTCCTGGCTATCGAATGCCCGGTCGAGTGCGACCGCGGGAACTTCTCCGTCTTGCAATGCTCTACTTCTGTAATGACGACAGGATCGCTACTCCCTCCTCTGTATTCCTCGTCCTCGCCTTCCTTAATATCGATTCTGACCGCTCCCTGGAAGGAAGCCTCTTCATTTTCGTGGATGCTTCCCATGGCGTTATCATCACGAGGAACTGCGGCCACGGGGCGCATTTCCGACAGCTTGCTCAGGGGCAAGTCGAGGTTCCCCCGACAGACAGGACACGTCTTGTGGGACGTGAGCCAAAGATCGATGCACTCCTGATGGAAGACGTGGTAGCAAACCGTCAGGAGGCGAAGGACGCTCTCGTCGTCGAACTCCCCCAGACAGATGGCGCACTCCAACCCGCACTTCTCCTGCCGGAAGTCCTTGATGGCCGAGTACACGAAGGTCGGGAAGGCCTGCAAGAGCGACGGGTCGAGGCCTTCGTCGGCCCGGGCCGCGCCCCTCTGGTTCCCGGAGGGGCTCTGCCGCAGGTTCCAGGGGCTGAAGAGGCTCTCGAAGAAGCACCGGCAGAAGAAGATGGAGAAGAACCCAACGAAGAAGAAGACGAGGAGGACAACGGTGAGGATGATGGTGACGGGAGGGGAAGCGTAGGACGTCTCTATGGAATGGGGCGGGCCCGACATTGCCGGGGAGGAGGGCGGTGGGCGGCCGGAGATGGGGTCGTTCCGGCCTCGGCTCTGCGCATGGGACGAGAGGAGGGCGAGATGGAGGAATGCAAGGAGGAAGGAGGAAGGGGACGGGGAAGGGGAATGGGAATGGGAAAGGCCAACGGTGGGGGTGGGGTGTTCTTGTTTTGGGGGAGTTTTACAGTGACTGTTGTGGGGCTGCTGTTAAAGGGGAAGTTAGGAGGAGAAGGAGAAGGGGAGATTGGGATTTGCTTAATTTGGTGGAAGGGACGTGGCGAGGTTGGTTTGATGTCCATGGCAGGGATTGATCATAGCGGTGGAGCGAGTCGCTTGTGGGGAAA
This sequence comes from Corymbia calophylla, assembly GCA_014182845.1. Taxonomy (NCBI): domain Eukaryota; kingdom Viridiplantae; phylum Streptophyta; class Magnoliopsida; order Myrtales; family Myrtaceae; genus Corymbia; species Corymbia calophylla. Next base: position 18,159,646 of record CM024696.1, read on the forward strand.
GTTGGGGCTTTTTTTGTGGAGTGTCTGCCAAGATTTTGCTTTCGCCACAAGACGATCGATGCATGTCGTGTTCGTATCGAACGAGGACTACTACTACGTAAGTTGGTGGGGGTGATTCTCGTTCGGTGTCGGAACGATTCTCGTTTGGTGTCGGAGTACTGCGAAGGGCAGATCTGAGGGACGGACGATGGGGACGGTTCTCGCTTGAAAATTCATTTTTTAGTGATCGTTATGATCTTGCTTGAAAACCTGAGAATAAGTACATATATGGCAAAGCAGCCTTCTTGATTCATGTGTCAACGACTCGTAATGTCCCCCTGTGAGCAACGCCGTTCTCCTTGGAAATAAAGTTTGTGAAATAAGAGAAATGAGAAACCGATCCGCTCGACTCAACTCGATAAATGGCTGATCATGTATATATTTGGACTTTAGAAGAATTGGTGAAATTTTTATGGTATCTTTCACTAATGATGATTGATTCCCCTGACAAGAGGATGGGAATTTAGGATTAGTCCAGTCCAATGGAACTTATCATTATTTTTTTCACGTTTCCATTCAGATATTTTCTTGTCGAAAGTGTGACTAGGGAACACATTTAGAACTCAAAACAAATTTTATGATTCCATCCGGATATCTTATTGTCTAATCACAAGCTCTTATTTCTTCGAAAATAAATAAATATATATATATATATAGCCGGTCCAGTTTCACTTTTAGGAATCGAGAATCGGACCCAACCGACCAGTTTGATTCAGTTCAGATGGTTCTCAATTTGTACAATCCGTTTTTCATATCCCAACGTTTTACTCTCTATTTTGTTTCTCTGGGATCATATATGATCGAAAATATAAAACGGGCGTCCATTTGAAAGGCAAAACAAGTAGAAGAGACGAAGACCCATTAAAGCAGCCCACAACAGCAGCAGCAGCAGCCCGGCCCCAAAGCCCTTTCCTTCTAATCCTCTCTCAGTTCACGGCCCTTCTCCTTCGTTACTGCGAAGTTAGCGCATGGTCGGAGTTGATCCGAGGATCTTCGGTCGAACGACAGCCGAAGGCGCTCGATTTGTCGTTCTTCGAACCGGGCAGGAGTCTTCGTACCGTCTTGTTCCGATTCATTGAGTGATCGGACTGCCGAGCCTCTCGCGTTTCACGCTCGCCACCTGTTCGATGACTTGCCTCAGAGACGTCAGTGTTTTGGGTGGCTTGATGCGTTGAGCTGCTGGTGACGTGGCTGCTGATCCGCCTCCGTCCGGCTCGCGGCGATCCACCCTCGATACGAAACCATGGCCACCGCATCCTCCGCCACCGACCCGCCAAACCCACCGCCGGGGCTGATCATTTCAGCCACCGAACAAATCCGCAGTTTCCTCTCGTCGGCTTCCCAAGACCTAAGACTCTCGGAACAGCTCCGGAACCTGGCCTCTGATCTCTCCTCGCAAGCCGATTTGCCTTACAAGTCGCTCCGCGAAATCTGGTTTGCGTCTCGCGAGGAGACCCGACCGGGTTGGGCCCGCCTGCTCTCCGGGTCGAACTTCGTCTTCACCAGCCCCAAGCCCAGAGAGAAGGTACTATAGCTTGATTTGAGCGCTGTTGATACGTGTGAGATTATGTGGAAATTGATGGTCTTTATGCTTTTCGCATGTTCGAGTGTGAATTACTGTGGAGAAAGCTTGCATTTTGCTTTGGATTGCTATGTTGTCGTTAGAATTTTGATCAAAATTAGCTGCTTAATTAGGGTGATTTTGTGAAGAGGTCGATCTTTCTTTTGATTGCATGCTAGGAGATCCAAAAAGAGTGATTGGGTGAAGAATTGGGGGTGAAGTCGGTGGTTGCAATTAAGCTTTATCTGGTTGATGGCTCTGTATAGTGTATAGCATATTAATTGCGACCTTGATTAGATACTAATTAATGATATGTGATTGTTGATGCTGATAAAACCAGATATAGGAGAATCTGTGAGGAACCGTAGCATTTTTTGTTGGTTTATGTTATGTGGGTGTTGCGGCTTAACTAAGGTTTAGCTGATAAATGGCTTTGTTTGATAGGGCATAGCTTGCTTTGTGATGATCTGTTTTTTTGGTTGAACTTTATAGAGTGAAGAGTTGAAGGCAAGATTGAGGAAGCTTTCCGAGATGGCGGAAAAGAAAGCATATGAGGAGCTCGTGAAAGACATTACCCCCAAGAAAGACACCTATGAGCCCTTCTCTTCCTACAAAGATCAACTTGGATTTGGTAATTGTCATCTCTGCATCTCTCTTGATTTGAATGAATGGGGGTCGGGGCAGAGGGATAGTAGATTAATCCTCAAAGTCAAAGATACAGTGGCTGTTTAGTCCAGTGATGGAGCAATATAGCTACCCCATCTCAATTGCTTCCTGTTAACTATGCTTGTTCTCTTTTCCATATGACATTTCTTGATTAGCATCAACGTGTTTTTTTAATTCCTTCCTAGGAACATATGTGCCTGTGTGTTATTGAAAACCACGAGTGTTTGTCCTTATGACCCGGAAATGCCACTTGGTGGGTGCCAGTATATTCATGAAGAATATGGTTATTTGTTCCTGCGCACGTGTGTCATGGTTTGCATAGTTCGTTTCAACACATCTGCATCACGATACTTATGTAACTTTCAAAAACATGTTAATTTGTCTCTGCACAGGCTTACATGTCGTGCTTACAATGTTTACTGGATATTTGCTCGGATATTACGCATTCAGAGCGTTATTCAGCCACAGCCCTGTAATGGTATGTGAAAAACGGCCATCATGGATTCATATACATCCCTGTTCTCAGTTTGCCTTGTCTCTTGTGTTTTCTCTAAGAAGAAATTTCTTTGTTTCTTATCCTACTTATGTGGGACTTGTAATGTCCAGAATGCTGCTGGTGGAATTCTTGGATTGGTATGTGCAATGCTCTTGGAGACCCTTCTCTTCATAATTAGGAGTTCAAGTCAGGATTTGAGACCTCCCTCTTCTGCTTCAAGGACAAAAAAGAATCAATAAGATCTGCTCCGTCAAGCCAAAGAGGTCAACCAGCTAACTGATTCCTCTTGCTGATGTTTGTCTTGTTGAGCCGAAGAAAGTGCTCGTACCAGTAGGGGTCCATATGGCTCCTCCAATGCAACTACACTGAGAGCTTGGTGGATCGCATCTTCACGACTCAAGTGCTCTGCAGCACGTTACAAAATCGGGTCCTTGGCTGAAGGTTCACCTTTGCTTCTCAAGTTTCCAAAGCATCTGAAAGCCAAAGCCTCTTTGAGCTTCAAGCGACGGCAGTTTCCCTCATGGTTCCTTGTACTGAAGTCAGATTCCATGGTAAAAGGTTGTTGCCAAGTAGTCTGTTGATTTCCAAATTAACTAGGAGCTAGATGAACTGTTGCTAGTTGCTGAATGCTGAATAAACCCCTTTCATTATTATATGGCCCTCGTAGTGAGTTCTTTTCTTGTACTCGTCTATATGCTTATGATCACGTCCTCCTAAGCCAATCCGTTCATTTCTGGAAAGAAGGGTGGGATCTTTCTATGGAAAATGACAGGAAGTGCAGACTTTAATAGGACAAAATTAGGAGACTTGCTAGATGATGAAGAATGGAATCTACTAATTTTTCTTTTGTGCATTAAGACAAAAGACGAGCATGATGTAGAGATTGATTCTCTCTCTCTCGGTCTGTGATTAGCAATGTAAAGCTGAAGGACTCGGCATGCTTCGTGTTGGACTAATACCGGAAACTTAAAATATAACTTAGGCTAGGATGAGGTTTATCTATCCTATGGTCCTGCCAGTACGAGCCTTCGTTTGACAGCAAGACAAGCCATTTTTACAAGAAAATTAAATTAAAGCAAAATAAATTATTGCAATTTGATTTACGAGTTCATTTATTTTGTGCAAATAATGAATTATCCACTTGGAAACCACAAATGAGTTGAAATTTCCAAATGATTGTTGCTTATAATAGCATTATCATTAGGAATATGCAAAATGGACCGCTTGAATTAGAAATCACCCAGATTGGATCGAATTAACTGGTTTGATGGGGTTCCCAGCAAGTTACCGGAAGTGTCAATACGATTCCCAATTTCTAAAAGTGAAACTGGTGACAACCCACTTCCTTGTTCCAATGGAGAACTGGACTAGACTGAATTGGCTAAATATGCTTTTTCATTTTATTATTTCTTTAAAAAAATTAATAAAATGTGAATTAAATACTATCTCAATCCAATTTCAAGTGATGAAAAAAAAAGTAATGAAGAAAAAGTGATGAAAAAAAGTAATCGGTTTCATTGGACCGGACCATTAGTCCAGTTCTCGATTCTATCTTAGAACCGAACTGGACCAAAAATTGACCATCCCTAATTAAGAAATCCGTGCATGGAACAACTTTTGGGAATAGTAATTGCATTCAAAAGAAGTCTCCCCACAAATGAACAAACTTTCATCTTGTTAAATTTAATATGCGGATTTCATTTATCAAAGGACACGATTAATTTTGGAGCATTAAGTACGATCCACATTTTGAGATATCGACTTGTAGCTCGTCGCATCGATCGAATCTAGACTCGTCTTGATTTCTTCAGCAAAACTCAAAGACCCCATTTTTTTATTATTTTTTGGCGAGCCTTCATTGTTGAACGCCAAATGCTACCCACTCAACATTTAAATGTTATATTTCGGATATAAAATAAAATAAAATTAGATGTCGTCTCACTCCTAATAAGAAGAAAGAGAACATTTGCATTTATGAATTCACTTAACTTCGTTTCAACTTCATTAATTTCGTGGAATATAAATAGTTTTATAGAACATTTTCTTAAGAAAAATCGCTGGTGAGTTTGAAATGATTAGTTGGTAAAAAAATGTTTATATTAAATTAGCAACGTTTTATATTTAAATGTTTTCCGTGAACAATGAATTTTTCCTAAAATGCTTGGTTTGTCCCGTGTTAAGAAAGTTCATTTCCCGAGCGATGGTAGGATTCTAGGAAAGGACGCTGTTGTTTCTTTCCGGTGGGTGGATGCTTCGTGCACGTGAAATCACATGTCGAGCGTCGACGTGGATTCCGGACATTGGGAAGCCGCGGGCTTCGCTTCACATGCCCGAAACGACTTTCCCCATGCCCGAACATCTCCTTTTCGCAACTTGACGTCGCATGCCGAGGGGGAATGCACACCTCGTAATTTCGTTGATTTTAAATGTTGAATCTCTTCGACTTGGGTTTACTCCTCTCGCCCTTTTCCTTCTTAATTTTGCTTTGGCGACTGCTCTTCTAGATGCCTGTAAAGCTACGGTGCTTAGTTTCTTACTTCATGTCTGCTCATACGGTCATCAAATCAGATATGATTTGTATACGCGTGACTTCAAAAAGTGCGCCAACCTTGAGATGATATAGTTCTAGATGCACTTTCTATGAGGGACGACGTCCCCAACCTTTATCATTAATTTACATTTATAGAGATTTGCCTATTTTAAAACTACCTGGGAATGTGGAGAATGATTCAATTATCAATCCGATGTGCATCAAAACCTTTGTTGGAATATCCAAACAAAAGACTTACATTAATGGATAAAGAAAATCACATGAATATAAAGAGTAACTTTTTTCTTGCACTTATAAAGTGAATTCTACAATAATCGAGATTGCTCAAAAGATGAGTTGATGTTAGAAAGCTTAATCCGAAAACTCAAGCTAAAGAAAGGCACATATATCCAAAAGGTGCACCAAGATTGCTCAAAAAGTAAATTGCTCAATAACATGTTAAAAAATTTAACTAAAAAAATTTAAATTAATAAGTGAACTGACATAATAAATGAATATAAAAAATATTTAAAACAACGTGTGACGATACTTTGACAACCTATTTACAGCATTAGGTACACTCTTTAAATGCTATAGTACAGACGATACAATTGGCGGGATCTAGTGATTCATTGTTTCGATGCAACCATTAGCACACAAATTAACACGCACTCGAGTCCTTGTCCTAAGTTCCACGTATCACAGACAAGTCACTGCATTCACGCGCCCCCCTCCACACGTGTCCACCCTCCCACTCCTCCCCCATTAAATTTTAACGAACTCGCCAGCGCCGACTGCCCCGGGCGCGGCCATGCCTTGCGCCTCCGCCAACTCCCCCTCACGTGCGCGCCCCTCACACGCGTCGCCATCTCCTCCGTCCCCCGACGTATAAGTCAACCCGGTCTCCCCATCGCACGGCTCTCCGTCACCTTTATATACCCGACCGAACCCCCTCTGCACTTCCCACACAAATTCAAGAGGCCTCTCATCTCATCTCAGTCAAAAAGCTCTCCAGAAAGATCACGCTGCAGAGTCGAGTCATGGAAGCCGCGCTGATAAGATCCGGCTCCATCACGTCGCCGGCGGCGGCGGCGATGCTCACGAGCTCGCCGTCCCTCGCCCTGCTCCGCCAGGACTCCCTCGCCGCCGGCGGGGTCTTCTCCGTCGACGGCTCGCCCCCGCCTCGCCGAGGTTCTCGCTCCACCTGGAGATGAACCGCCGCAGAGGATCCCCCGGGCGGAGCAGGATCCGCCGCGCCCTGTCCGAGAGCGACGTGATCGCGCCGCGGGGCAGGCTGAGCGGCGCCGGGTCTCTTTCCTTTCCGGCGAGGATTCCGGAGGAGGAGTGCGGATCGCCGACGCTCGGAGGTGCTGCCGACCGCGTGGGACGCTCCGGAGTGTGGCCGGGGATCGGGATTCCGCTGGAGGAGCTGGGGGTCTTCGGCGGCGACGGCTCCGATCGCTCCGGCAGCAATGGCGGTTACGGCGGTGGATACGGCGACCGGCGGAGGATGGGCGATTACTACCGGGAGATGCTGAAGTCGAGCCCCGGGGATCCTCTGCTGCTGAGGAACTACGGCAAGTACTTGCACGAGGTACTTCAGAACTGAAAAATCTCGCCGATTCGCGATTACCTCTGGCGCCTCTTGAGCACCATCCTCAAATTCCAACAGTCTTTAATAATTTTCTCTATTTTTTCCTGCTGAAGGTGGAGGGAGACGCAGAGAGGGCGGAGGAGTATTACGGGAGAGCGATACTCGCGAGTCCTGGAGACGGAGAAGTGCTGTCGCTGTACGGGAAGTTGATCTGGGAGACGCAGGGAGACGAGGACAGAGCGAAATCCTACTTCGACCAAGCCGTTCTCGCATCGCCAGACGACAGGTGCTCCTCCCGACAAATCTCGATTTTCTCTTCGTGCTTTCGCGATAATGACTCGTTCAGTGAAGTTTAGTGATCTGATTTTTGCTTGGACGGTTATGCAGCACGGTGTTGGGTTCGTACGCGCGATTCCTGTGGGAATCGGAGGAGGAAGAAGACGACGACGATGCAGAGCAAGCTGCGAAGTTGCCGGCGATGGTAGCTGCTTTTTAGCTCGAATCCCCGACCCAGACGACCGACGTTTTTCCCCTTTTCCAGATTTTGAACAAAGATGCTGATGGATCCGACATCGAATTGCAGAGCAAAGAACTTTGTCCCTCTGAATGGTAACCCGAGATTTTGCCGGAAATTTAATCTTCCATAATAAGTATTAGCTGACGAGAATAAAAGCAAAACAAGAGGCTGAATAATAGAAGAAAGGTCTGATGGCGATCATGATCTGTATATTGTATGACTATGATCTCCGGTTTGCAGCCTGTACAGCAATAACATCAATCCCTGTCGTCGTCTGTGGTTTGTGCCCCTTGTCTGATGGCGGTTTCGCGTTCTCAAATGTAAATTTCAGACTAATAACATTGTTTGTTCGGATTTAATTACGAGATTATACGGATTGAAACGGGCGTTTTGCTCGGGTGTCCTCGAATGTATAAATTACCCCAAGAGTACGATGCTTTATTTGAATCGGTCTAGGGTTAAAATCCATTCGGCAGTCCGGCGCTCGGTGAAACTACGATGTAATATGGGTTGTAACTCCGTTTTTTTTTTACTCGTTTCTTGATGGGTTTCATGAATTTTTCATTCTAGATCTAGATGGGTTAAGAAAATAAAGTCCCATCCTGATTTGGGTTAAAGCCTTCGGGTTTTCACGAGTGAAATGGGTGCTTTCGTTTAAAAATTAAATTTTTGAAAAATATTATTCTAAAAATGATCTTATCGTTTATAAAAATAAATAAATAAAAATATTTCCAGCATTCACGAATATATTTAGATATATATTATTATTGATATTGAAAATGTATTCATTGACTAATCATTTTAATGATATAAGCAATAATTTTTTTTGGAAATAGTTTTTTGAATTACTCATTTTTCATGAAATAAATAAAGTCTTACAGAAAATGAATAATCATAAAAATATTTTTCTAAAAATGATTGATCATATCACTAACAAAGATGAATGAATAAAAATACTTTCCGTCGTTCACGAAAACGCGTTAGATATAAATTATTGTTAATGATGAAAATATTTTTCATTGATTGATTATTTTAATTTATATAAATGATTATTTAAAAAATTAAATTATTTATTTTTCATGAAACAAGTGAGTTGAGACGGTTTAAGTCAGTGGGCATGGATTTGAAAGAGTCGAATTGAGTATAGGGTCAATACAGATATAAATAGGTTTATATAGATTACATGGGATCGATATATTTTCTGCTTGACCCGATTCTTGACACATTTACTACCAGACAATCTCGATTTTCTCACCGTTCATAACCCAACTATCATCCTCGTCCATACAAGTACTCTTGTCCACCAGTGCGGCACTCACCCACGTCTCCACGTTGCTCGTGCACACGGCCCACGATCCAACCCGAGCACATGAGCTTCCTCACCTACTCGGCAAATCGGTCCATGAAGTCGCCTATTCTCCCAAGACAATAATTTAATAAGAAAATTGCTAAGCGTTGAGCCCAGGTTACGCGGGTCGGATCGCTTTCAAATTGACCGCCCAGACCCAACCCGACAAAACCCGTTTGACGGCCACTACATGGATCGACGCTTTCATGGGACGGTCACCATATCGAACTGAGCTTTATGTCAACGGGTTTAAACATATCTGTTTCCTCGTGTTATAGCATTGCTTTATCTTCAAGAAATGGGAACGTTAAAACGTTGGAGTTCATATTACATTGTCGGCCGAAGAAAATGTTTCTTGCACGTGGTTTGCCAATCAAGAAACACGTAATTAATTAGTATAGGCTAACCATTAGAATTTGGAACTCCATGATATAGTTATTGCTGGGAACAAGACAAGTCAGCTTCATAAACAATGTAAATTGTTGCAGAGGGAAATGCATAAAAAAATCCTAAAGTTATTATGTCGGTAACAATTTAATTATAAATATTTTAATTTAATTAATTTAATTTTAAATCTTTTGTATTTATAGCAATTGAGAACATTTGGTTAGTTTTTGCTTGTAAATCACTGACATGAATGTTAGCTGTTCTATGTGGCATTACTAATATCGAAGCAGATAAATTTATAATTTTGAATATTTTCTGAATTTTTTTAAATGATTTTTTATTTTCTTTTTTTTTTTAATTGTGGCTGGTGGCAATCCTCACCCAAGCTATTGTTGACCATGGGTGAGAGCCACCAAGCCCTCACTAGAGGTCATGAGGGCAATCTTCACCTAGGCCGTGAGGATTGAGTCCTCACTATAATGTACCATATAAAATGACTGCGTTCATATCAGTAATCTTTAGCCAATCAATAAGCACAAATATAAAATATTTAAAACCAAATTGGTACAAAGACAATAAGTTTAATGAAATTTTTGGTTTGGTACATTTTCCTTGTTGTCAATGAGTTTTAATGCTCCATATAATATTTCTTTTTCCTATTCCCAAACTAACACGGAAAAGCTAGTTGGGGAAAAAATATAATATTTCTTAAGTTTTTGTGAAGAAAGATAATTAAATATTTGGATGATGGTGAGATGATATGCATTTGCGTATGGTTTTTGGAAGATAAGTTATTTATGAGATTAGTTGACAAGTACCTCGACTATTTAAATTACAAGTTATTATAAATCATAGTACTATAATACAATTGATTCAATCAAAACCGTTATATGTCCTTGTAGATATATAGAATCGATTATCTCTTAGAAATTATAATTTATCGCTGAAGAGAAAGTCATTAACATCCAAGCACATTAGCGTTACAATTTTTGATAAATTATCATAAGGGGGCTATTATGAGAACTTTTGCAACTTTTTATCGCGGTGGAGATTTATACATCATAATTTGAGCATACAAAATGCTATATACCTTGATTATTTTAACCTTCAAAATAGAAAATATTTACCCACAAGTATATATAAATAAAAGCGTTCAATGTGCATTAAACAACATATATAATTCCATATATAAACACCAAACTCAGGGTTGGGCTTGGCCCATTGGGCGGCCCATTTGACGAAGTCGCCGTCTTGATATTAAATCAAAAAAGGAAAGAAAAATACTTCTCTTCTTCGCCAAAACGGTCTTCAACTTTATCAAATTTTCAATTTTTGCCCCCACCAGCTTCTCCCTCCAGAACAGTACCTAGGGTTACCAGACATCCCTACCTCGCGTCCGAGACGCAGCACTTTCCGTCTGATTGCGGCGCCAGTTCTCGAACGATGGGGAAGAAGAAGCCCAAAGAGCCGGAAAACCCTCTCCAGAAAGACGCCGTCTCGGCTCCGACGGACGTTTTCAAATCCATATTCGGAGAAATCCCCGAGCAAAACCTCGCCGGCTCCATCTTCTCCGCCGACAACCCCTTCAAGAGGAAGCACCAGGAATTAGGACAAGCCTTTGGCACTTCCGCCGACGGTGACGAAGACGGAGAGTCTGCGAGGGTCGAGAAGAAGAAGAAGAAGAGGAAGGTAGACGAAGAGCCGGAGCAAGAACAAGAACAAAAACCCGAGAGGAGTTTGCCCGAGGACAAGAAACCGAAAGAAGCGGAAAAAGAAAATAGGAAGTCCAAGAAGGGAGCTTCCAAGGTGGGTTCTGGTTCAGATGTTGATTCCGAGACGGAGAAACCGAAGAAGCTGAAATCGAGCAGTCAAGCTGCCGCCTTGGCGAACGAAAACGGGGAAGGCGAGAAATCGGATGTGAAGGAAAAGGAGAAGAGGAAAAAGAGGAAAAGAGATGAACTTGAGAGGGTCTACGAGTCTAAGAAGTATGGGGAAGCAGAAGAGGAAGAAGCGAAAGATCGAGTTGGAGAGAAGATTGTGGGGAAGAAGAGGAAGAAAGCGGATGAACCGGCCGATGCGTTGGCTTCAAAAGATGGCTACGATGATGAGAGCAAGCTGTCGAGAACTGTATTTGTTGGGAATTTGCCTCTGAAAATGAAAAAGAAGACTTTGGTGAAGGAATTTAGCAAGTTTGGAGAGGTAGAATCGGCGAGGATTCGGTCCGTGCCGATCCTGGATGTGAGTGTGCCCTTGTGGACACCTTATGCTTAACATGTTGCTTAGATTGTTCTTCTTTGTCTGATGGATGCTGTTCTATGTTTTTCCAGACCAAAATACCGAGGAAGGGAGCTATATTGAAGAAGAAGATCAATGATGCCGTTGACTGGTATTAAAACATCATGAATATCTGCGAGTATTTTTGTTTGCCTTTTCTTCTGTTTATGAGTATATTATAATCGTTCCAAAGTATGTATAACATATTGATTCCTCAACTTAATTTTATGTTAAGTATATTTTGTCGTTTAATCTTTATCTGTCAGTTTCCTTGATGATAAAGCGGCATCTTGTTAACATCTTTTATCTTGTTTTTGATGACAAATCATCAACTGCCTTTCTCAGTTATACCTATACTCTACATTGGTGATGTGGAGAGTTTGGATGCCCATACTAGATGGCTTCTTGTTCTACATATTGTTTGTTTGAAATTGCAGCTAGTCCCTCATTAAATGGATGTCTTCTGTTTAATTTGGTGCATTGTTCTGTGAACTTTTTATATTTACGGCAATGTACTTTTATTGCAGCGTTAATGCTTACGTTGTTTTCAAGACAGAAGAGTCGGCTCTTGCATCTTTGGCCCATAACATGGCAGAGGTAAGTTTACCTTCAAACAATTTTTTTTTTTTGGGAGGGATGGAAAATGATTTGGCCTATCAGCATCACCATGATCAGCGTCAAAGGGTCTACTTGTTGGAACTATCTTTTTACATACCCGAAAAAGAGACTCTGCTTATGTCTTTGAAATTACTGTAGGTTGGAGGAAACCACATCCGAGTTGACAGAGCTTGTCCTCCTCGCAAGAAATTGAAGGGAGAGACTTCTCCAATTTATGACAACAAGAGGACAGTCTTTGTGGGTAATCTCCCATTTGATGTAAAGGTGATGATCTCATGCTTATGCCTGAATGTGGGAAGGTTCACAAATAGTGGTTGCTGTGGCTGTTACTCTATAGATATTTGAATGTGTTTCCCTATATTCTGCAGGATGAAGAACTCTATCGGTTGTTTACAAACATCAATAATCTGGGGTCCAGCATTGAAGCTGTTCGGGTTATCAGAGATCCTCATACAAGTGTGGGGAAGGGTATTGCTTATGTCTTGTTTAAGACGAGGGTAAGTTTCTTGTGTTATTCCTTTTTTGGCTGATATTTTTGTCCAATTTTTGCCTACTATCAGAGATAGCTCTCATCTGGAAAAAAGGGGTCCCATATTTTATGTCTTGTAGTTTTCTTGTCTACCTCAAATGCACTGTTATTCCTTTCTAGCATGATTTGTGGTTTTTAGCTTAAAATGTTTTGTTTTAGGTTGATGATGTTAATTTTATCCAATGACTATGTTATAATTTTCTTAAATGAAGAATGTGCCCGCTTTTCACTATCAACTTGTTAATTCCCCATTATCCTGAAGTCCTGATAACATATAAATTGTTGATAGCTTAATGCAACAGCCTCATTGATTTGGCAGGCTCTAAAGCTACTAGAAATGCTGTATTAAATATGTAAAGATCTAACAAGGTTATGGCTGCTAATAGTCTGCATTGAGCCGACCCATATCACCTTCCAAACACCAAGCAAATAGTCTTTGGTTGGCTGAAGTAGTGGAAACCATCTTATTGAGTTTGGATGCTAGAAGAGTAGAAACCCAAACAGAATGTTGAAGATGCAAAAACCACCAAATTCTTCCCAGTTTTGTCTTGTCGTCTTTGTAGTATTGCCACATTGCCACTCGTCTAAAGTGTTCTCCTGTCTTGTAGGATGCTGCAAATCTGGTTGCCAAGAAACGAAATATGAAGCTTCGAGATCGAGAATTAAGACTATCCCATGCCAAGGCAAATTTGACTCCGTCTAAGAGAATTGACCATTCACCCACAGTTGGTGCGAATCGCCCTGCAAAGAAGCTTGCTGGGGATTCAAGGACTCCAAATGGAGTTAACAGATCAACTACAAAAATTTCAACCTCTTACCAGGGATTGCAGGCAAGCAAAGGTACCCCACTGAAGAAATCTCAGGCAAAAGGAATACGAACAGTGAAGCCCAAAAAGGAGAGCACGAAGAAGGAACCGGTCGCAGAAGGAAGGTGGAAGAAAAGACCGGCAGTGGCCTTGAGGAAGGCGAGGCAAATCACAAAGAAGGAAATTGGTGCTTCTGACCAAACTGCTAAGAAACGGAAGATGGAGAGCAGGACTCCCGAGATCTCACACCAGAAGAACAAGAAATTCAAGAAATCGCACTGAATTACTCCCAAATAATTAGTTTACCAGCGTCTTGGGTTCGGTATTTGGGAACTAATGTAGTCGTTACCCAAAAAAAAAATTGTACCTTTCTCAGTTTGTATAACAGTTTGTATTCTTTCTTTCTTTGGCAAAATTATATTTACAGAAGGTAGCACGGTCGTTTGGCTGGACTCTTCTTTCAGTTTCTGTTGTTGAACGAAGATCGTCAGTATTTGCTTCATTATTGGCAGGAGAACTAGAGGCGGATTATCAAATGAAAGTATAGATCGTTCGCATCTTACTGTTTCAGATAGCGATCTACATCGATCGACTCTAGAGCATGGCGCGGTTAGTGAGAGTGCATCTTAATTTTAAGGGGACCCATCTCAACCGATGGCCGCTAACTTCAGCAATTAGGTGTAATTATGCCATGCTCACCACTAAAAAGAGTGTTACCTGATAACTGCAGGTGCGTTTGACATTTGATCCTCCTAAATAAATGGTTGCCTTTTCTTAGAAGTAATTCCCACCTACCGATAGTCAGATCCCATTATGTGCCGCAGAGTCACTATTCCACGATAGGCCTTTATTAGAATCTATTCCTTCCAGATCAATACGTCATACAAGAATGAGAAGAATCAATGCTGGTTAAAATGAAAATGTTGCAACACCTATTCAAGGTAATCGAGAGATCTTGGGCATCCTCGTGACAATGGAATAATAATGATATGTTGGCTATTTTGCAGGCTGCAAATTAGCATTTGGTCATTTGATAAGGGAAATGCCAATAAAATCAAATGCAGGATCGAGATTATCTAACGCATGAGCTACAAATCATCCACTTTAACATTAAATATACAACAATCAGCTATCTCTTCCAGCATCAGTCTAGAACATTATATAGATCCTTATGGGATCAACATGTCTTTATGAAAGGACACCATTTGGCTCCAACCAGAAACGCCAAACCAGCTTTCACACCTGCCCAGCCCCCCGTCAACCATTAAAACCGACATCACTCTTTGGCTGTAGCTGAGTTGAAGATCACATCATGCTTTCCCTCATTGTTTAAAGTGGCTGCAGATTTCAACCTTGTTAAGGTACAGAAATAGCAACAGCTCTACTTGGATTGTGGTTATATATACAGTGGAGGCAGAACCAGACAGCCAGCCTTGGGGGCTCAAGCCAGCAATCACTATGATTCGCTCTTGCCCAGCAGCGTGGGGGTGATTGAGATGATTCCTATGAAGAAGAGTGTAGCAATTGACTGGAAATCATAGAGATCCTTAACAGATCGCAGATCTCCCAAAGCAATCCCAGCCTGAGAAAAGAGGGAAACTATGAGTCTTGCAATACATTGTTTTCTATTTGACCAAAGTGACTATTATCTTTAAGACAGCTGGTTTTCTTGTATTTTTTGTTTTACTTGAAGAGTCATGGCAACCCCGACATGAGTCTGACTATCCATGTGCACTTATTAATAGGCCACAATTATAGTTTTTTCCCCAAACTGCAGGCTGTATCTTAAACAATAATGTGGAAGTTAATAAGCATACCCGTACAGTAACATAAGCAGCAGGTATGAGTCCAATGACTGTAGCCAGAAAGAAAGTGTGGTAAGGTACATCGACTATTGGGGAAGCGAAATTTATGAATGTGTTGGGCAAGGTTGGGGTAACCCTCAAGAAGAGCATATAATTCAATAGCCGCTCTCTTCTCTTTGCCACCTGGAATTACAAAGGAAACAAAATTGGTCGAAGTTGTAAATATGTGTAATTGAAGACACATGGACTTTGCAACTGACCTGAGCTTGGAAAAAATGCAGCTTATCAGGCCACAGAGAGAAGATAATTGGCCGTCCAATCAGTTTAGATAGGAAATAGCATGAAGAAGCTCCTGCAGTGGCGGTGAAGACAACAAGAGCTACACCTTTGAAAACACCAAACAGAGCTCCAGCAAGTAAAGACATGAAAACCGTTCCCGGAATCATGAAAGTTTGCATGAATATGTAGACCATGCAGTAACCGACGAGGACCTGCAACGTATAGTCACTTGTGTAGCCCTCGAGATTGTCTCTGCAGAAATGAATGCCCAACACATAAGACTTGAGACTCATACCCTTTAACATTGCACTATTCTTTTGGCAGAGGAAATAATGAAAGGCACAGTTGGATGGAGTTGCTCATGAAAAAGTATGGGCAAGGAGCAAATGTGATACGTAAAGAAGAGGCCTATTTACTGAAGAGCATGTTGGTTTCTTCTTGATAGAAAGTTTTGCCAAACCTCGTTCTAAAATAAATAAATAAATAAAGGAAAAAAAAAAGCTCATTAAAAAACTCAAGATACCCTAAATGCAACTTAGTGAGACTGACATCAACAGGGGACGCACTCCCAAAATGAATCTCCTGCTCGAAGAATTTTGAATCATGCACCTTTCTGTTCGTGAACTGAAAGTGGACATTCTCCAGTTGAATGAACTTGAAAGGGAAAAATCATACAAATCAAGCTACTTTATTATAAAGCCTGAAAGCAACTTCCTGTGATTGAATAATAAGTGAATCACAAAAGTTCTGGAAAGCAAGCAGACTAAGAGACAGATCGATGAACAAAATGCTGGATGCAAAGTAATTAACACCACCCATCCAATGGTCAAAACAAGAGAAACCAGCAGCTAAGCAAAATGCATTAAATTAAGATTACAGGTTCATTCCCAGACTACCCAATTACAAAGCAAGAAGACGACAACAAACGGAAGGGAAACCAGAGGAATGCTATACCCATTATCTTCATTGAAAAATTTGGGCAATTGACGTACGACGGTGTGAACGGAGCGAAAATTCAAATATATTCGGTAGCAGAAAACTGGCTAAATTATCTTTCAAGGCTATATCAATATGTGCGGAAAAGGAACATTAACCTAAAAATCGACCGGATTGCACGAAGCATCGGGTAAAATATACACTAATGGAGAAAACACATAGTACTACCACAAGAATCTCATCTAAGAAATTAAATTACATTACTTCGATCTCGGCGCGTGTAGCCCAAAGCATAACCTCACCAACCACGCAAACTCAGATTAAGGACTCCCCCCCCTCAAATCAAAAGGATAAGAATTTTTAACCTCTAAACGAGGGAAAGAAAAAATTTCCAGATCGTCCCAAAGCCCCAGACAAAAGGCGAAAGCATACGGGATCAGTCCGAGAAATCAATCGGAGAAACTTTACTTGAGAATCTGGAGATCCTCGAGGCTGCGGGGCAACCTGAGGAAGCTGTAATCCGAGGCGGGCAAGGTGAGGTAAACGCCGGCAAGCCCCAGGACGAAACCCATGACGACCAGGGCCGCCATTGCCAGCTCCCAGGAGCTCAGCGGGAACTTGGAGACCACCTTCACGTTCTTGTCCATCGCCGCCGCCACCACCGCCGCCGCCTCCGATCCCGTAAAGCTCCGAACTTTCC
Source organism: Corymbia calophylla (assembly GCA_014182845.1). Taxonomy (NCBI): domain Eukaryota; kingdom Viridiplantae; phylum Streptophyta; class Magnoliopsida; order Myrtales; family Myrtaceae; genus Corymbia; species Corymbia calophylla. Next base: position 18,176,731 of record CM024696.1, read on the forward strand.
GTCCCTTTCCTCCGTCTTCTCGCAGTTTTCCTCCGTTTTCCGGGAAAGGAGGGGGAGAGAGAAAATGGGTAAGCGGGAGAACCAGATTTATTCCTCTTCTTCGCTTCCGGGTCACCCTTCTCTCTCTCTCGATCTAATAATGGGGAGAGAAGGAGGCAGGAGGGAGAAGAAGGAAGAGGGGGATTAAAGAATATTCGCAGGCGAAGTGCCGAGACGCGAAAGAAAACAAGATATTCCGTTAATTACGTGCTCTGTATATTACTGCAAAATTCGTATTTTAGCATTGCATAAAGGTTATTATTATTATTACTATTATTATATTAAAGTATTTCGGGCAATAAATTAAATATTAAAGTTTTCTTTCTTAGTGTTGCAGCATTTCGGAGATTGATGTACGAATCTACCGTCGTGGCGTAAGCGTGGGCAAGTCTTTTATGACTGCCCTTTTTGGCCGGTGTTACTTATTATGCAAGGGGATACATAATCAGATTAATTACCAAATCAGTATAACAATTTGACCATAAATTTTTCAATATTAATAATTTAGTCTTAAATCAATGTGTAAAATTCTAATATTGTCTGATATGATTGGACATAGGTAATTTTACTCAAATCGACATTCTACATAATTAAGTATTTTTTGATGTTAATTAATCAGAATGATTATATTAGAGTTTTCAGTGAAAGTTTTATAATTGTATGTTAGAATCAAAAAATTTGAAATTAAATTGACATTTATATAATAAGTTCTTCATCAAGTGGGTAATTTTTCCTAACTTAATCGAATATTGAAAAAAGAAGAAGCAGCATTGCTCTCGTTAAAACCAGCAAATAGAAAAAGGGCGGAAAATTAGAAACTGGTTTGACCTATTCGCAGAAGTTGCGGGACGAGTCCATGTACTTTAATTTTATTTTATTTATTCATCGAATGAAATTCACCGAAATTATTTGAGACAGCGACAGGTGCGGCCCACGAATTGCACGTGACGACAGTATGAACGCATCGCCGCCGCATGTGGAGAAACATCAGACAATCGTAGCCGTCCGTTAAAATAAAAACGAGTCATGTGCACCTCACCACGGTTGTTCCCAACCGAACCAATCTCGACGCATCTCCATCAGATGTCGTGTTGCGCCACGTTGGCAATCTCCCTTCAGTTTTTTAATTCGGTAATTGTTTAAATCCGCTCCTGTCGTCTTCCTCGTGAAGCCATTAAAAATATAAACAGATTTTTTTTTAAATGATTTGTCCTCTTTTGGATATTCGGATTTTTTTAGGGAATATGTCGTTCGATCTCGAGGAGCAACAACGCCCTTGTCCTAAACTCACGTAAACTCCACAATCACAATCGACAAATCGATTGCGATTGCATCGCTTTGAAAACAAGCTTCCGGTTTGTCAAAACCGGAAACTAATTTAAAAGAGCCAGACAAGCTGGCAAATTTACCCGAATCCAGAACCCGAAATCCTTGTCTGAATCTCCATGCATGCTATCGGATTTGAATAAATTAATTTTCTGTGTCACACGGAGTATTTTTATGTACTTTGCTCTCCTCTAAACTTGGAGATTACATAAAATCACTTGTATTTGCACGCCCAATATGTAATGTCATAAATAGACTTTGAATTTGTTTGGTGTGATTTATGACTTACTGGCAAATGTTTAATTTAGTTATTCCGTTTGCTCAAATAATAAATTGAATATTATCTGATGACGCGGATTATTAGATGCTCCATTAGATGAGTTAATATATCCATTCACTTTAGAAAATAAAAATAAACTTAACGACGTCGACTGATTTGAGATGAATAACTTATATGGATGAGCCACGTGTACCCGTTATTTTATTTGTCCATCATCAAACTTAATTGATTGGAAGTCACATAAGCAAATTCTATTAACTTAAATTAACAAAAAAAATGATGTTGAACGTTTTCATATTTTATCGATTAGATTTAACATTAATCAATGATTCGAAAACCATATTAAACCTGTTAAAAATTCAAGATCGACATTACGAGTTGAGGCGAATCTAAAAACCGCTAGTGTCAAATTTCCTACTGGGGACCCTTCTTTAAATGGGCTGGTGGATAACAACTGGAGAGCAGCATGTGATACGGAAAGAAAGGCGGAATCTACTCATTCATCTTGAAATTGATTACAGAGAGAGAGAGAGAGAGAGAGAGAGAGAGAGAGAGTTGCCGTCTCGGAGACTCCAAAGCAATAGTGGGAGGAAAGCGACGAGTCTCGCTAGGCCCACGAAAGGACGGCCCCACGGGGGGTTGGGATTCCATGGCCCAATGGGCCCAAGATCAGCCCATCTGTATTTTAGCAGCGACGGCCAACTGCTGCTGCTGCTGCTGCTGCTAATCGGGGGATTCCGAATGAAGAGAAGAAGATGGCTTCACGACGATAGCACTTTTTGTTATGCAATTTGTCCTCCAGTTGAGAGTTTCGGGTCACGTATGCACGAGCCGGGTGTGAGGACGTTGTGGAAATGATCCGGCGATGGCCCGTTCGTGCACGAGACGAGACGAATAGACTTGATTTGATGCGTGAAATTGGTACAAAATACCACCCGGTAGATGCACCGCGACCGGTGTTTGTGGGCCCTGTAGCAGATGGAATCAACTTTCAAGTAACCCACCCATGATTTGGCGTGGATCTCACTGTTTTGAAGATCATCGGCTCGCCTTAACGAGCCAAGCTCAAATGGCATGCATACTTGATAGGTGTTTGCAAAAGAGTCGAGAATCACTTGGAATCAGATCGGATTGGTCTATAATCAACGATTCTCATAAGGACCAGTCTGATTTCTAGTTCTAATTTATTGAAACCAGTGGGTACCTGTTTGGTTCCTAATTCTTTGGGTACATATATATAATTTTCTTTTAAATTTAACTTTTCATACCAAAACCATATTTCCTCTTTATTTCTCTCATTCTCTTACCTTACTCATCTCGCCTCGCCTCCCTCTCCCACTCTTGCTTGTAGTGGCCTCATCAATCCCTCTATGTATCTCACTCTAGACAAGCCTTGGATGTCGTCCTTCCCTTTGTCACTCTTGTCCTCAGGTGCTAGATGTGTCAATATGGGTCATAAATCCATATTATGATCTACTTTTAGTTAAATGGGTCAAGTGAAAATTAAATATGGGTCAAGTAAAAGTTAAATATGGGTTAAATATGGGTTGAGTGAGTTTTTAGATAGACCTATCATCTCTCTCCTTCTATTCCTCTCTTCTACGCCTCCGTTCTAATCCATGATGTTCACTCAATAATAATTAAAAAATCGATTTTTTTTTTTCAATTATTTTCCTCAAACTATTTCAATTTAGAGGTATTCACATTTTTTTTATTTACTAATTTTTTATTATTTAATTTACTTTATAAATTTGATGTGAAATTTTTATTCAAATAATTTATATGTGAAAAGTTTAAAGTGGACTAAATAAGTGAGAGTAGATTTTCTTAAATTAAGTTAAATATTAATATGTGTTGGTAATATGGATTGGGTCGGATATGGGTCATCAAATTTACATTGCATGAAAATGGGTTAAAACGGGTTAAATGGGTCGATGTGGGTCGGACCATTTTCAACTCGACCCAAACCCAACCCGACCCATCCATTTGACACCCCTATCAGGTGCCTTTGGCCTCCAACCTCATCCTTCCCTTTGTCACTCTTGTCCTCAGGTGCCTCCGGCCTCCAACCTCGTCACTCACTCTCAAGTTTCACGCCTCTTTCAAAGTAGGGACATTTCGACTGGTTCTATGAATCCGCCCGAAAATCAAATCGGTCTAATTCTTAGGTGAGTTTCATTAAGCAAGCGGGTGATTCTCGAATCTAATTTTTCGAAGTGATGCTTGGGCAGTTTCCTCTTTTCAGGATGAGAATTGCTTATCCTGAAAGCAATGACCCCCTACTACTTGAAAAAACACTAGGCCTCGTCGGTCGGTGCGCGTAGCGAAAAGGAGCACGTTTTCTTTATGGAGATGCTCATCGTGACTCCAGCGGAGAAGACAGGAACAGGCGACGCAACCCCACCACCACGTATGGCCAAAAGGGAAAAAATCTCTCGTCATCGCTCATCCATTCGCCATCGCCGAATCAGATTTCAGATTGGAGGGGAGATTCCCCCACCACTTTTCGCATGAAAAAAGCTTGCTCCTCCACCACTCATAACATCATCCATTTCGGACAAGTGACATGAGCATGAACGTGAAACATGGGGCATGCCTAGAGATCGTCAGCTTAGGAAGGAATCGTTCATGTCTCTTTCCTAAATCTCACCCTAGACTCGGATAATTGTCTATTTATGATAAGTTACGTTCCTTATTTTAATATATTAATATTCATAAATCTCACATCATAGATAAATATTATAAAAAATGATATTTTGGATGGGTCTCTCATCTCACGATAAATTCTTTTGCCTGTTACTTTTTCCTTGAACCTGTTCAGGTCCTATCAGTCAAGCTTGCCTACCTTTTGGAGAAGAAGTAACGACAAACTAGCATGAACCGACAGTAAAAATTCCCCCACCTGATTCCCCGAAGACTTCTCCAGGGCATGATTAGACACGACCGGCATTCGTTGAATCCGTCGTTAAGGGTGTGATCTTTACCTCCCAAGGGCGGCATCTCCATTTATAGCCTTTTGACAAAAAGAGAGAAAGAGGGGCAACTGACGTTGACTGAAAGTGGAAGAAGAGATGCAGAGGCAAGCAAAAGACGATTCCCCCGCGCGTGATTATGACCTTTGCGGTTCGCGAATGGAAAGACTTTGCATGGACGACGATGGCTGATGGCCTCCGTCATGGCCTCTCCTCTCCAGCCAGTTGCCAAGTTGGGGCAAGTAACGTTCCTGTGTACACAATCGCTTTCAACTGTTTTATACGGGAACAAAAAGGAAATCAATTCGATGGGGCCGAAAGGGATATTTATAGTATCATCAACGTCAAAGTAGATTTTCCCAAATTCACTCGTTTACTATTGATTCGATTCCTACCAGTTCGATAGGTAAATTTATGAAAATTGCTGCTTTTGGGGCCGATATACCTCGGTCCTCGAAGCCCGCCGATTTTCCATCATACAATTAAGCGAAGGTTGTTCACAAGCATGTCAAGATCACGCAATAGCAAGTTGTTCAAAATATTTTCCATTCTAAAACAAGATGGATTGACTGAACTGGGAACTACTCGATCAATTGGGCTTGGACGGTTTTTGGAGGCATCGATTTGATTCCCGATCCATAAAGTTGAAATCGGTGATTTTTGGTCCGATCTCCAATTGTTCAAAAGATTTAAGCAGTAGCAAGTTGTTCAGAAGATTTTCATTCTAGCTAGGGAGAGCAACATGAAACGATCAAATCAAGAACTGCCCAACCCAAATCGGATTGGTTGGGCTTAGGCGACTTTCGGGGACATCGATCCGGTTTCTAATACCATAAAATTGAAACCAGTGATTTTCAGTCTAGTTCCTTAACTGTTCAAGAAATTTTCATTTTATCTAGGGTGAGCACCATGAAATGATCAAACCGAAAGATGTTCAGACTAAATCAAACCAATCGGGCTTGGGTAGTTTCCAAAGGCATCGATCCGGTTCGTGATCCCATAAACCTGAAGATGTCCAGACTAAATCGGACCAACCAATGTTTTATTTAATTTTTTTAATTTCTCATGCAAAGTTCTCTCCCTTCCCTCCTCAGTCGACACAAGACAAATGTTTGATGTGCTTGTATTAATCTCTCGTGTTCGTTGTGCTTTTATTTGAAAGCAAAACTTTTGCTCCATGATTTACTAGGGGTGTGCATGGTCCGAATGGGCGGTTCCCACCCTAGATAGGGGTGATCGGGTCCGGGTGGGTAGGGTCCAGGGCCCGACCCCGTACCCGACCCCCGTTATAACCTGGCTCCCATTTTTGGACCCCGTACCCGACCCCGTTTTCATTGGACCTCGTTTTGGACCCGACCCTGTTTTTTCCGGTCCCGAACGTGGTCTACCCCCGTTTTTATTAGAACCTGTTTTTTAACCACTTGATATCCTATACGATTTCAAATTTTACATTAATTCACGAGAAAACAATAACATAATCATCATAATTTGACCAACAAAAAGTGCAAAAATCATAACATTACATAAACATTATCAACAAACATGGTCTAACATTAGCTTCATTCCCACAACTACTAATTTAACTTTGCATTACATTCAATATTCCACCAAACACAATTAATTTGCATCAAAAATAAGCAATTTAAATTGCTTGGACAGCGAGGTGGCGACGTGGTTAACTTAAATATGCTTGAACATAGAACCATTTTTCTCCTCCTTTACTCTAACACCCACTCCAACTCCTTTCTTCCATTTGCCGAGCAAATCGATCGCCCACAATACTTGTGCAAAATCTCTAAAAAGACCTGCAATTCATGTACAAAGAAAAATCAACAAGAAACCATGCTCTAGAGACATGTGCAAAGTGATAGTTTAATGAAGTCTATTTACTTACCACAAAATCGGAGTTTCCACAAAATGGTTTATTTTCCAATGACAATGTCCTCGGTAAGACAATCCAAATCTAAAAACCAAAAAAGAGATCAAACAAAGCATTTACTCAATAAATACTTATGTGAATGAATTACAAGATAAAAAGAAATATATGCAACTTACCCGCCTCAAACTTTTCTGCATTCTCAATGCACTCTTCAACATTAATCGGCACACGAACAGCTCTCAACCAATCTTGAGTACAAATCAAACCTTCCACCACCCTAGGAGTTAAAGAACTTCGAAAGCCGTCAAGTACACGTCCCGATGTACTAAAAGTCGACTACGAAGCAACAAAGATGTTACGGGGATAGACAAAACATCCCGGGCCATCAAAGATAAGATTTTATACTTTGACCCACTACTCTTCCACCACATCAAAATGTCAAGTTTAAGGACATCTTCACTTTCGGCTTCAAGATACCGATCAAGCTCGGATTTGTTTTCATCGACCACTTTTTTTTCTTCGAATGGAGAAAGCTTTGATGCCAAGCTTCAATTTCACACTCATCGTCATCAATATTGGCATTGGAAGCAGTACTACTAGTACTTACATTTGAACCATCATCATTTTTTCTAGTAGTAGAACCAATAAAAGATTGCTCATAAAATTTATACAACCGCTCCAAGGCAACCTTGACCTTATCATGCATCTTATCAACTATCGCTTCATCATCATAAATTTGTTCAAAACAGAACCTCACATAAGTTAACTTCTTTGTAGGATCCAATGCAACCGCAATCAACACCATCATATTTATTTTATCCAAACTCCCATAATACTTGTCAAACTTGTCTTTCATTTTTATACCCATGGCTTGAAGCTTCGGGTCCAAAGAATTCACCGCATTATTCAAATATTTATACAACATAGCCACCCCCTCAAAATATTCATTTGAAGTTACATATGAGCTCCCCGACATCCTTTTAGTTGCGTCATAAAACCGTTTCAGAAATTTACAAAGAATGGTGGCATTTTCCCAATCTTCATCTTGAGGAGCATCATGGTCAATTTCTCTTAAGAAATATAAATCATCTTCTTCCATCCTTTTAAAAGCTTTCTTGAACTTTATAGCGGTGTCTAACATCATGTAAGTGGAGTTCCATCTAGTGGCAACATCAAGACAGATGAACCTTTATATGTAATCCTCATACGCTCAATACAAGATTGGAATGTTTTAGCTCTTGTGGGAGAGCTCCTCACATACCTAACTACGTTTCGGATACGTGCAATAGAATCGCGCACCTCATTCAATCCATCTCTTACTATCAAGTTAAGTATATGAGCAGTACACCTCATATGTAAAGCATCGCCATTCGAATCAAAAACCCTTCTTTTGAAAAATTTTCCTTCAAATAACCAATGGCCACATCATTTGAACTAGCATTATCCACGGTTATTGTGGACACATTCTTTTCTATTCCCCAGTCATAAATGCATTTCTCTACCATTTTCCCAATTTCCCTACCCTTGTGACTATGCATCACCACAAAATTGATGATTCTTTTATGCAACTTCCTTTATCAATGAAAGTGAGACATAAATAGTGTAAGTTTTGAAAGGAACTCCACATATCAATCATAAATGCAATCCCAGAATTAAGCTTACCAAAGTAAGCTTTCAAACAAATTCTTTCACTCAAATACAACTTCATACAATCTCTAGCCACTGTAAATCGTGAAAGATGTTGGAAAAGAGGCTGTAATTCAGTAATAAAATCACGAAAGCCAACTCGCTCGACCATAGAAAAGGGCTGTTCATCAATAATAATCATTCGAGCAAGCATGTATCTACATCGTTCTTGATCAAACTTCCACGTTGTTAAGACGTTACCATCACTAGTAGTATTTTCTCCCACCTCACCAGCCACATCTTTGTTACGTGGTGCAAACAACATTTGCTTCTTGTCGGTATGAGGATACTTTTTACACTTTTTCAAGTGCTTCCACATAGTAGACGTTCCATGATCAACATTATACCCATACTCAATCCCACAATGAATACACTTCACTTTACTTGTTTTTTGTGTTTTCTCATCTATGATTCTCGAATAATTATCCCAAACCTCTGATTGATTAGCTCGCTTTTTACCTAGAGGAGGACGAGAGTTAGGTACGCTCACCTTGTTTGTCACACTTGCAGTCGTGGATTCCACTTCATTAACTCCATGGAATGGCAATTCCATGAGTGGACTCATTTCATTTTGTCCATCCACTTCCATTGATATGTTTTTTTCTTGATCCATCGACTGAAAATAAATTATAAAACAATGTCAAGGTTCTACTAAATTAAATATAAACTTGTACCAATTTACAAACAAAATGCATTGCAATATGGCGGAATGAACCTGCTGAGTATTCTAACTTGTTATGGCAATATTAAGTTGCTAGCCTAGAAAAGACTTGGTGGCTAATTTGAATATGGCAATACTTCAAATTTAACAAGAAACACTAGTTATTCCACATTATGCCAAATAATAGCTTTGATAGGCACAATTAGGTTAATAAGATGCAAAGCAATCTCTCTAAAGTAGGATGTTCAAATGCATCATCTCCAGCATAACAAAGAAGGTACCAAAAGGTTCAAAGAGTTTAATTTGTTCGAAAGAAACAACACCCATCTAGAAAGTTTAAGCATTCAGAGAATAATAAGAAAAGTTGACATAATACTCTAGAAGTTTTATAAGGAATGGTGTGCTTTTTTTTAATCTTAAGATGATGCATCGGCACCTTCGGCGTGGCGATCCTCACATGTAAATGCAAATCGCATTGTTCACAAAAATCGGGTAAGGCTCAATCTGTAAAGTAGAGACGGGACACGACCCGCAAGTTTCCTCGGGCGAGAGAGTCGCCATTCGAATAAGACGTGTCCACATTATCCGAACCAAGACAACTAAAGGCTAAAAAAAGATCTGCCTTATCTTAGTGTTTTTAATGCCTAATAATAATATGACAATATTAGAAAAATTTTCTTCAAAGGTAATTCCTCACAATCAAACATCTAAAGGCTATAAAAGCTAGTCAAGCGATAGAGTCCGCTTAAAATGAAAATTATGTCAAAAACCAAGAAAATATTTTTATGCGGGATAATTAAATGATGTCACATACATGCAAAAGATTTGAAGATGCTTTGCATCGGGGGCGGCTAAAAAATACGGACGACTTGGTTTTCCATCTCGTATGAACGCATCTCATAGAAGAAATAGGAGTTCTCCCAGCATATCCGAGATTTAATTTACAAATCGGACCACTTTGAGAGCCTATATCGGCACTAATTCACTTTTTCCATTTGGGATCGGAACACTCCAAATGAAGATATCCCCAGATGCTATATCCAATAACAGCTTTACTCCCAAAGGGCATGCCCACAGGCGGATGTCACTTTCTTTCTTTCATTATGTGCTGACTGCAATACATTTCCACCTTTGAAAATTGATTTGCTTTCTTGTATTTCCCACAATACAAAAAGACCATCTTCGTATATTATTAGCACCCCGTATTTGGACAATATAATACTTGGCAAACATGTTTGTGGACTTGAAAATAGAAATATATAGTTGACAATCAATGTAAAGAACTTCAAACAAACAACAATCTAGTGCCAGGGTGATATCACATGAGCTCAGAATGCTTAACAGAGGTAATATTGACAACTGTAATATAAGATAAATCTGTACTACAAAGAATTAGCAGAAGAAATTGAAGCAAGCAACTATTTAGTGCCACCCCGTTTTCGTATCTCCAGCACATAATGAAGCAGAACCAAGAAGGACCCAGGAAAAAGCAGAAGATCCGCATTGTACTCAGACCAACGCCGGGTAGGGAGATCAACCACCTTCCCGATCAGGTTTGGTAGGTGCGTCGTGGACACAAACACACACACAACACAAGGACATAGAGGGAGAGGGAGAGGGAGAGGGAGAGGGAGAGAGGGAAAAAATCGATTACCTTGACAAGCAGCGGTAGTCGCTTCGAGGAGAAGAAGTGAGAACGAGCGGCAATCGTCCAATCTTTCGCAGACCTAGCACTCGTCGCCGGGACTCGGGGGAGAAAAAGCGACCAGCAATCGTCGCCTCGTTGGTTGAGCAGCGGCGGAGCGTAGATCTAGAGAGAAATAGCAAGCAGCGAGGGAGAAGAGCGGTAGGGAGAAGAGCGGCGAGGAGCAACGAGAGAGAAGAGCTGCTCGAGAGAAGTGAGGGAGAAGAGCGGCGAGAGAGCGGCGAGGGAGAAGCGAGGGAGAAGAGCGGCGAGGGAGGGAGGAGAGCAGCGATGGGGAGAAGATGCTAGGCTGCAGATTCCATTCTTTCTTTTTTTAATAAAAAAAAAAAACCGGTGCAGGCCGGGTGGGTTTCCCTATGGAACCGGTTCCGGACCGGTTCCAACCGGTTCCCACAGCCGGAACCGGTTCCGGACCGGTTCCACTGGACCGGTTCCCGGACCGGTTTTTCCGGGTGGTCCGGTCCGGTTCCCGGGTCAACCCGGTCCGGTTGCACACCCCTAACCCTAGAACTGGGAACTGCTTACTAAGGACCAGTTCCAAAAAATTGGATCCAGGAACCGCCAGTTAATTCCATGGATCTACTCGAAAACCGGACCGTCGGTCCGGTCCGGTTCCCATGTGGATTCATGGAACCGGTCTCACAAGCGATTACGTTTATTCAATATGCATTGATGAACCAAATTCAATTGTAATTATGTTCATAAGCACGTAACATTCAGAACTTTTGAAATCCAACATGCTTTTATAGTCACCTTTTATTGAATTCTTGATCATGAGGTGGTAAAAAAATAATATGAGATTAGAACTAAAATGATGAAGTCTCTCGTGTTACCAAATTGATTTTAATGTCGAAGAAACTTGCAACAAAAGAACAAATTGATGTGGCATCTGTGTTGGGCTAAGCAACAGAGTGTCATAGCTTTACTTATGATTCTTTCAGACCAACTAATCAGTTACGCACGAGTTTGTCAAAATCTCAAAGAGTTGGACGGAAAAGATGAAACTAAAAGACTCTATGCAAGCCACTTGTTTCTTGACCTTTGTTGTGCTTTTAAAAACTTCGACAATAAGAATTGCAAGGGTTATTCGGCGAATAGGAAATTAGGGCTTCAAATAGAACAATAAGAATTTTAAACATGGGGCTTCAAAAAAATTTTTCAACCAAAAAAATTTAAATTTTTATAATAAAATAATACCGGTCCGGTCTGGCCCGTCCAGGTGGGCAAGTGGGCAAATCCGCCCATGGAATCGGGAATCGGACCGGTTCCAGGCCGGTTCGGTCCGGGTCTGAGCCGGTCCCGATTCTTTTGCACACCCCTATGATCGACCCTGCCCTTTGTGCTTTTATGGTGCACCGAAGACTTTTCTTTTTAGCTCCGTGGATTCCCATACGTTCTCCCAAATGATGCAGAAAATGCCGGAATATGATACTACCGAAAGGATGTCGGCCAAAGCAGCATTTAGGTCATCCTCATTTTGACGGTCTTGACAAGTCTCGGTTCTGATAATGCCTCGGATATGGCCAAGCGTTCCATGGACGGGCACTCATGTTCTTTTTGTAATCCTTATACTTACCCTTAAAGGTACGTTCACTGCTTAAAAGGTACTTTTGTTTGCTTAGTGTCATCATCTTGGTGATAAAGCTACATCATTATTTTTTTCTTTTTAATAAAAGTGATGACCACGTCTCCTAAGAATTATTTGTAGATCAATTTCATTGGACTGTTCGGGAACCGGATAAATTGGGAATCGATCCTTTTAATCCAATTTTTAATTTTTGAGTGGAATTGAATTAGGCCGAGAATCGATCGCTCTTTATTTTAACTTTCACTATATTATATTAGCCTAATCCACTCTGAGGAATTATTTACACGAATATTCTAAGTGGCATGCATTTGAATAGTCCAAGTTTCGGGTGATCCGGGAGGATTTAGCGCTGATCTTTCTATAGAATTAACGTTGGAAGCTACCGAATTTTTAAGGACGCGGGCGAATAAACGGGGAGGTCCCCCCCCATCGCTGTCAACCTCCGAAAGTGGGACGAGACTCTCGGTCAACGCGATCACGACCGTCCGATCCCGAGATTCCCCCTCTCTCTTTACTCTTTACCTTTTGCGGCGCGAATCCGCATCATCGCCCTAGAGAATATGCCACGTGTGCATCGCCCCACACGAACCCTCCCCATACCCACGCGATCAGCCACGGGGCGGCCCTCGGCCAAACTAACCATGGTTAGTTCCCAGCCGCATCTCTATCCTTCCCGACCATAACCCTAGTCTAGTCCAACCTATATATACCCACTCCTCTCCTCCGCTGTGTGATTCGGTTTCGAAAATCCTCGGAAGTTCGAACCTCGAAGAACGGTGTTTCGTTCCGCCGCGACGCGCCGCCGCGAAGCCCTAGCCGAGCTCCGCCGTCATTTTCGGCCACGCGCCGACCCCCCGATCGCGAGGTCCCGGGGAGGAATTCGGTACTGTGGATGAGCTTTTTTGGTAGGGGAATCTGGCGGTTGTCGGGATTGGCGTTGAGGGCGGGCGAAGCTTGGGGGGGGCCATGGCGGAGAGTAGGTTTCGCGTGGGCTACGCGCTCCTGACGAAGAAGCGGGAGAGCTTCATCCAGGACTCGCTCGTCGCCCTCGCCGCGTCCCGCGGCGTCGATCTCGTGAGGATCGACGCCGGGCGGCCGCTCGTCGACCAGGGGCCCTTCGACTGCGTCCTCCACAAGCTGTACGGCGAGGAGTGGAGGCGCCAATTGGAGGAGTTCACGGCCAGGAACCCTAATGCGGTGATCGTGGATGCGCCGGGCGCGATCGAGAGGCTCCACAACCGCATTTCCATGCTCCAGGTCGTCTCGGAGCTTCGGATTGAGAGCGAGAGCGAGTCGTTCGGTATTCCGAACCAGATTGTGATTTACGACAAGGAGACGCTGTTCGATATGCATGCATGGGCGTCGCTGAAGTTCCCGGTGATTGCGAAACCCTTGGTCGCCGACGGAAGCGCCAAATCGCACAAAATGGCGCTCGTGTTTAACCACGACGGGCTGAACAAGCTCAAACCGCCTATTGTGCTGCAGGAGTTTGTGAATCATGGCGGGGTCATATTCAAAGTTTATGTCGTCGGCGAGTATGTGAAATGCGTGAAGCGCAAGTCCTTGCCTGATGTTTCAGAGGAGAAGCTGGGGTCTCTCCAGGGGTGTTTGTCGTTCTCGCAGGTGTCCAATTTGACAACGCATGAAAAGAATGACGATAAGTATTATAGGTCGATGCATTTGGAGGACGCCGAGATGCCTCCTCAGTGTTTTATGACGGAGATCGCAAAGGGTTTGAGGCGGGCCATGAACTTGAATTTGTTTAACTTCGATGTGATAAGGGATGCCAGAAATGGTCACCGGTACTTGGTTATTGACATTAACTATTTCCCTGGATATGCGAAGATGCCCAATTACGAGCCTGTTTTGACTGATTTTTTCTGCGACTTAGCCCAAAAGTTGGGGAAGGATCTGGCGAAGTGCTCTGGCGAGAAGGATTGCTCTAAGAAGAGTTAGTTTTGATATTGGAACCATGCAGAGTTGGGACAGGAAGGTGAGGAAAATTGTGAGTAATACTTGCGGTAGCTAGAGGGATGATGGTGTGGCCTTCCAGTTTCCCCTCATTCAAGCCTGGTACAGTGCGTAGAAAACCCATGAGCAAGCACTTCTTGTTCATTCCTTTGGTGGATTTGAATTGCTGGAAACAGGTCCACTTTGGGAGGCCCTTTGCTGATTGGTGACTGAAGTTCGTGCCTTTTAGATGGTTTTGGACAGCGGTGAATAAGTAGCCGTATCTTGACTTCTAGTTCAAGCTTCTTGACGATCAAATGTGCGTACTCTGTTGATCATGTATATTCCATCAATGTTTCTCTGCAGATAGGTAGTCTTAAGATACTTTTGAGATTTTAGGGAAAAGTTTTATTTGGAGTTTTTCTTGCACAGAACTTGTTTAGTTGTGCTCTTTTCATCTTTTTGCTAACCAATGGATTTTGCTTTTCCATCAATGAACTGTATATCTGGTTTCATTGATATTCTTGAAGTAAAGTCGGTTTCATTTTGCTTCTCAACTTGGATAGCACTGATGCTTATTAAATTCTTCCTAATTGGTTTTGATATTTGTCCATGTTATAATTGCTGTGATGATAATTTAGCCCCTAAACAGTAAGAGCTAGCCAAGGATATTTCCTTTTGCATCCTTTGCATCATCGAGAGGAAAGATTTTAATTACGCAATGTAAAGTTGCTGGATTTTCTGAACCTCTTGTATTTGACGTAGCGTTTCGTTAATTTTGTGCCTTGTATGCGTTATATCTGACTTGCGGGCTTCTTTAAATGCACTCGATATTATCTGCTTCTTTTTGTCGGAAAATTTCCAGTAAGGAACAATGGAGAATGCTATGACCACTGATTGCATTGGCTTTTGATTGGACATGGAAATGTGCGTCCTTGCATAATTAGTTTGTTGCTTCCATACTAGTAAGGCATAAAATGGATTATCTGTTGTACGGAAGCAGATTATCTTTCTTATTTTCAAATATCAATGACTTGTTTCCAAATTGATATACTGTTGCCATTTATGGAATTAGAATAGCTAAGATTGACGGAGCCATTGGGTTGTTCTGTATCTTCTGGAGTGACTACCGTTATTTCTGTAGGATCGCTGCCCGATAAATGTAGTAGAATGGATTTATGCCATTGGAATGCTCATTCTGCATTAGATAAGATGGTACCACAGGCCAACTGCATCATATGATTCATATTGGATAATTGGATGTTATGATCACAGCATGCCACGTTAATGTCTCCTGTCTCATAATGAGCATGAACAGGCAACTGTCCTTGGTATTAAGTCCAAAATGGTTGACTTGATCATCCAATGACATTTTGGGCAAGAAAGTCAACACAGCTGACGTTACAGTTTTCTGGATATTTGTACATGTTTGTTCGGATGGCTGGGCATGGTTTAGGTAGAATCTAGCAGCATGTCCGGAGAAGTTTAGTTTTATGCTTTGGAAGAGTTCACTTTATTAGGAATCCTAGATTGTCGAGAAAAGAGCTTGAATATAGAGAAATAATATTCAGTATCTTTGTCAAAAAGAATTAGAGTTTCTCAAAGGGAAAAATATCAGGCAAAATCAGACTTCACACCACAGGAAATTGATTCAATGATTATTCAATCAGAGACTCTGTGAAAGCATGTGTGAATGGTTAAGAATGGCTGCTTGTTTAGTATCTTCTGCTAACTCATGCTTTAAGTCAGTCCTGGGAACGCCTTTGTGCTTACGTCTTAGCCTTCATGTTATTTTAGGGTTCCGACTAGAACTTTCCTGGGGAGATATCAATGGACGATTCACATAAATGAATTTGACATTGATTCACGTAGCAGATTGTTTTGTGGGAGCCCCACAAGATTCATTGACTCACGACCTATTTGTAATGTTTTTTCCTTGTATGGCTGAGTTTTGGAATTCTGGTCGTGATGTTACACTGAATGGTAGATGACACTGGCCACGCCTGCAGGCGACAAACTTGACACTAGTCTCAAGTTTTCCAAGACGTGCATAGTGCTTGTTTATGGTTTCAGCATTGTGTTCTGGTGGAGAAACCTGTTCGACTTCCTAGTTGCTCAGGCTGATAATTTGGGAACACTTCACTCTTGCAGGTAAGCAGGTTTTGTTGATGCATGTTGGCTCCATGGTGATGATTGTGGACATATGGATGATGGATAAGATCAATGCTAGTTTAAGTACCTCTAACATTATTCTAGGGATAATTGCACTATTTGTACTTTCTAGTGAGGTTCCAATGTTGGAGATATCTGTCATTTGCCACTCTGTTTGGTATAAATTTCTTCATATTTAGCTAAGGAAATGAAAAGATTCGATGCAAGGTGGCGAGTCAATATGATACCTAGAGCTTCCTCACTAGTGGAAGCTTCAGTTATGTCCGAACCGAGAGGTCCCTTTTACACTGCACAACTTGGATTGCTAGAAAGGAATCAATCGCAACCCCTGACAAGCAAAACAAATTATAGAAGAGAGAATTTCACAAGAATGGATATCATAAGTATCAACGTCATCAGGAATACCTTGAGGCTACGCTGGGTAAGACATGTTTAAGCAGAGTGCTTGTCATCCATCACGGTATCTATGATTGTCACTGTCGCTGTCCTGTCATCTTGAGGGTCTTTCAGGCACCAAAAGATCCATTAGCGCTGACTGCAGCCAGCAGGAGATGAGGAAGGGTAAGGGCTGCATTGTCAAAGAAACTCGACATCGCTATGAATTGGAGAAGTTCAGATGATAAGGAAAGATGCCATGGAGTAGCTAACCGATTGTTCTAGGAATATGGTGCCTCAACGTGGCTCAAGCTGATCTTGATGTCGAGCAGCTATATGCATTAAAGGTTATGGATGTTAGGCGTGTTGCCAGTTAGAACTCGTAATTAACGGAATTCCCTACACTCTGAAAATTGCCTATATCTCACCACATAATCAAATGGGATTGTGACCTGAAGCTGGTTACCATTTGTCGTTTGAGTCCTTCCGATTGCCACTTTAGACGGAAAACTTATAGCAGTTTTGTTGTCATCTTTCATTTTTTGGGCTTTGGTAAAACTGTGGCATTGATGTAGCTCCACATGGATGGCACGACAGAAAAAGGTGAAATAACAAGCAATGCAGAAAGATGAGAGGGGTCGAGAAGGGGAGGGGGCCGTGGGCAATGGCCGGCAACCCCTGGCAAAATACCTCAACTCGTGATGTCATTACTTCAAATCAGGCCAAATGATTCAACTCAAGCAGAATAATCTGTAGCAAACCAAATTTTTATGTGCAAATCAGGCAAAAAATACAGTGGATATCGCATGAACTTGGACACACCCAACACCATGTAGGAGTCATATTTTTAGCAGCCCGGAACTAGGAAAGGATGTAGCTTCTAATGTGATCCTTTCGCTAATATAAACACTAGCCATCATTTTCAGCAAGTACAAATGAGCCGATCCTTGTGCCTCCACTCCTACCCAGGGAAGAGTGGAAATGAACAGTTTAGTCCTAGGATGTGACGACCGGCCCTTTGAATCTATTCGTAGGTGTAGTCTAATGGATCAAAATGCAGGCCCAACGGCTTTACTGAACAGAAGGACAAACCATGTTGTGATCAGATACTGATGCGTAGCTGAATTAAATTTGCTTTGGAAAGGCATATGAATCATTGGCGTTCTTCCTCCATTTTTTTTTTTTAAATATGGTCAGAGAAGCCTACGCATCATCCCCATCAACCTCTGGTTTCACAAAGAACTCCACATAAGCAATTCGACTGGGCTGCTGATAACCAGAAGTGTTGTGTTGGTGTGTAGCCGAAGATCTTGCAACCGAAACCAAGTGCTGAACTTTCAACATTCCGCCTCTCCCAATGGTCAACTTGCTCCCTCTGTTATCTTTAGTGACATTGCTTGGTAAATTTGAAGTTGTTGCACGGAGAAACTTGTACTTGTACCTATCCATGCAATTGTGGATTGTCATGGTACGTGGACGCTGTTAGAAGCGAGAAAGTAATGATAGCAAGAAATTCGTCTAAGTACTTAAAATGTTGTGCAGAATCCATATCAGACCTGTGGGACACTGCATGGTCGCAGTGGAATGCTATCAGGAGATCGGTATTTGCATAATACATGAACTCTATCTGCAGAACAGCGTACTCCGTAAGAGTGTATGCAACTACCGTTAGTCATTGAAAACTAGCCTCCTCATACATCAACCCATACTGCACCTGCAAATCTCCGTGACCTTCACCTTTAAACATCACAGAAGGAGGTGCTGGTTGTAGAGTAATTTGGACACCTGATCCTGGCCATTCGAGATCATCAATGGCTTCTTTCAATGCTGCAGACTGCAGATAGAAATCCTCTAATTTCGATATTTCAATTATTTTGACAGCAACGACATTCGAGAACTCACTATTGCCTATCGAGAAACTTGACATATTGTATTTAGATAACCATCTTCGACACCACTACAAAAACCATATCTTTTCTCTCCAACGAATCGTTCATCAGAAAAATACAGAATAAAACCAACTGTTGAATGCTTAAAATAACAGGTTCCAAATTAGGCATCGGCAAAAATGTAATTCAGAGATGGAGCATGGCAAGGACATAAATTAATTACTTTGGGAGAAGAGAGGGGGAGGGGGGTGGGTCGCTGGTGATATTCCTAACAGAAGAATGCATAGGAGATGATACCCTGACGGTGAAACTAAGTGGTGAACTTCCTGCAGGTTCAAAGTCATAGTCCCAAGAAATTGTCTCAGGGATCCTTGTCCTGATCTCAGCATAAATGCAAGCGTTGAGCGAATCAATAGACCTAACATTACATCAAAGATACAACAGGTGATGGGGTTATCTCAATAATTAACAAATCAGATCCATGAAATCAGATGTTAAACCCAATTCTGATCCTTCTACTAGACCTGGAAAAGAATACGGCGTGCAAAATGGCTGCAAGAGTGATAATACTGATATGGGAAAAAGAGAATGACACGGATGCATTCATATCACCGTCACTTCCTGCCTATACATGCCTCCAGTAGACAACCATTAAGGATCTCACAGAACAAAATCCGCAGATGATATTCGAAAGAAAGATGTAAAGAAAAATAAAACAGATGTCTTAATACTCCATAAAAGGCAGGGGACCACCACTAGTCCCTTGCATAGCGAACTCCAAATTTTAAACCACCATAAGAGTGTAGTACACAAGGGATTTGTTGGAGACTGATTCCACATTGACAAATCCAGCTTGAGAACCTTCAACTCCATGTAGAATTTAGCACACATCATAGTACAAAAGGAGAAATCATTTTTTCAGGTTGGTTCGAAATTGAATGGAAAAATGATCAGCTCGCAGACCTCATTTCTAAACCCCTCCTCGCTCACCAATGAGCCCAGATAAAATGAATGTCTAGTAAAGTTCTACCCTTGAATAGCACCAATCACCCATCCAATCCATCCCCAATTCAGCATAGGGAGATAACGAAAAGAATTACATACTTGAGGAGGAGCTGCATGTCAGGGCCTGGATACTGGATCTCGATTATGTTGGAATGTCCGGGAACCGAGAACGTGCTCAAGCAATCGACAAAGAGGCCCAAACCCACGCCGAACCGAGGCCGCCCTCGTGCGCTATAATCATAGCGGATAAACAGCTACATACAGGAGGAGAGCAACGAAAGGTATCAATTCCATGTGGAACCATAACCTCACCATGTTTGATGCGGACGGAAACAGACACATACAAAAACCCCCCTCACCATGTTTGGTGCAGACGAAAACAGACACATACAAAAACCATGGTATATACAAGATTCTGAACGCCACGCGATGGATAAAATGTTCTTCAGAAGCATCCGGCCATTCACTATCAAGCGCATATGGCACCCGTTAAGCTACTGCCATTTGCCGAGAATCGGGCACTTTTTAAGAGGTTAAAAGTGAGCAAGACGCGGTAACATACGCTTCATTGCTCAATAACTGGACGTGCCAAAAGGGGGAAAAGGAAAAGGAAAAGGAAAAGGAAAAATTTCGCATTTTTCAAAGCAAATCAAACATAACTTAGCAAGTTCTTGGCTTGCTTTAGAGATCAATTCCGAATTCGCATAATACCAAACAGTGGATACCTCGCGCTGCAGGTAAACCTTGGCTTGAAGGCAACCGCTATCCTCGACTATCAGAACGATGCCGTGCTCCGACACTTCGATGACCGCATCCTGATCGGATCAATCAATCGCAACAAAACCGTCAGCGGAACTCCAGAATCGCGCCGGACATACCGGCAAGTAAGAGGGGGGGACAAAAAGAAAAACCCTAAGCTCGAGTTCAGTGGGTTTTAAAGCAGAGAAGAGTCGGTCGGACGGAGGAGATGCCGAGAAGTCGAGCAAGGAGAGACCTGGTGGCGCTTCCAGCGGACGGCGGAGAGGGCGTCGACGATGCCTTGGACGTTGTCTAGCTGGCAGAGGAGGTCCGCCGTCTCCTCCGCCTCCATCGCCGACGAGCTCATCGCCCTCGCTCGCACAGTCGCACACTCTAATTTCCCGCCAACTAGGCGCGATATATATTTGGGAAATTTTTAATTTCGCCCCCTATAGTTTTAGCCCCTTCTTAATAGCGCCCTTAAGTTTCTTTGTTAAAGGCATGCTTGTTTTGGATGCTCTTTAACAAGTCACTCATTGAATATTCTCCCCAAAAAATTAACTTTCAAGATCTTGAAGTTAATTAAAATTCCATATATGGACATGTGTGGATTTTGAAATGTTTGAGAATAGAAAGATTTAAAAAAATATCGAGCATTATAATAAATAAGAGAATCAATCATGTTGGCTATACTCTTTTCAATTGTAATTGATTCCTCATTCAATAGATATTGTCATTCTTCTGATTTTACTCTTAGAATTTGCTTACTTCGCGAAAAATAATTAATTTGAAAAAAATTCCCTAAAAAATAAACGAATGAATAATATTTTCATTATTCAAAGAAACGCTTATACATAAGTCATCATTAATCATGAAAATATTTTTATTGATTAATTATTTCAAATGATATAAATTATCACTTTTAAAAAAATATTTTTTAAATTATTTATTTTTCAAATCAAATGGAACCTTAATGTTGCCGTGTTTCCACCTATGCCCAAGTGGTTTAACCATGTTGGACGAGTCTGCCGTCGCCTTTTAACTAGGCCGAGTCAAATTTGGGGCGAGCGGACTGGGTGGGGGGTTTCACTCGCTGTGATGAAATTCGGAACTAGGACAGATTACAAAAAAAGTAGAGAATGTTG
This sequence comes from Corymbia calophylla, assembly GCA_014182845.1. NCBI lineage: Eukaryota > Viridiplantae > Streptophyta > Magnoliopsida > Myrtales > Myrtaceae > Corymbia > Corymbia calophylla. The sequence goes on from CM024696.1 coordinate 18,198,141, forward strand.
GGGGCAAATTGGAATTTACCTACAGATTTGGACGAGGGACTGAAAAGTAAAATAACTTCATCGTCCACCGTGGCCTTTTCCGCTCGCTGAGATGATGGTCGACCCGCTTCGTGCCTTTTCTAACGTCCTAGTCGGTTTCCTTGTCCGCGCGAACGAAATCGTTTTTCTCCTCCTCCTCCCCCTCCTCCTCTCTCCCTCTCTCCTCTCCCTCTCTCTCTCTCTCTCCCTTCTCCTTCTCCCTTCCCTCTCTCTCTCTCTCTCTCTCTCTCTCTGTGTGTGGAAATGGACGCTGCTAACGACAGCGTCTTAGACTCCCAGCGTGGGGAGGGGCCGCCTCCGGCTCCGAAAAATGACCCCCGAAACGGCGCGCCGCCGCCGACCACGCCGTTCCTGAGCAAGACGTACGAGATCGTCGACGACCCGGCGACGGACGCGGTCGTGTCGTGGGGCCCCGGCAACAACAGCTTCGTGGTGTGGAATCCGCCCGAGTTCGCCCGTGACCTCCTGCCCAAGTTCTTCAAGCACGGCAACTTGTCGAGCTTCGTCAGGCAGCTCAACATTTATCTACGCACTTATTCAATTTCTTGTTCTGGGTTCTCGTGAAAGTTTGCTTCTTTCTTTTCTTTCGCCCAAAGTCTGGTTCTTTTAGGATGGTTTGGGTTTGGATGTTAACAGAGGATCTCTTGTTTGGTTTTGCTTGTGTGTGTGTGGTTAGCTAAGTACCTTGAACATTTCTCTGTGTTTATCCATTTTGCTTATTAAGCGTTTCCCGATGTGTCTTGGTGGTCATTTTTTTGTTGACACTGGTGAGAGCAATCTAGGATTATGGCATTTTTCTGCTTTTAGTGCCTGTAGACGCGGTCTTTGATGAACTGATGGGAAAAATTCGTGAGTGGGAAGCTGTATTGGGACATGCATATTTGCTAATTCTTCTCTCTGCTGTTCTCAGCAAACAAATGGAGCAGAGGGTTTATTAATTAGAAAAAAAAAGAGATCAAGAAGTTGTTCTGATTTTAGGTTTTAAGTTAGGCTTCGTAATTTGCTTACTAACCTATGTGCGGAAAAGAGTCTGGAAATGCTTCTTGCTTTTCCCTTCTCAAGAGGGATATGTGATATTGCCATTTTGAGCAAATCAGAAGTTCAATGCAAGGATCGATTCTTTTGAGTTATTTACCACATATTTCATCACGACTCTTAAATGTTTCACAATCTCTTATCGTGCACTTGGTCACTTCTCTGCTTCACCCTTTTTTTCCCACTTAAGTATTGGTTCTATGGTGGGTTGGTTCACTATGACCTGGAGGTTTCAGTTTTTAGTTACAAAAAGTGCTTTCCGAGAGCATACAAGCATGCAGAGTCTGCAGTCCCTAGAGTCCCCATGATTTTGGGACTTGTGTACCACGACACTATTTTGCCTCTGTATATGTCTTTTGCATGAAACCTATTAATTCAGATATTGCTTTCCTTCATATTTTTGGAACTACTTTTCTTATCGTTGCTTCATCCCCAACTAGTACCTTAGCAATATGATGCATCTGTTAAACAGGGTTTCAGAAAAGTTGATCCAGATCGGTGGGAGTTTGCCAATGAGGGCTTTCTCAGGGGTCAAAAACACCTGCTTAGTAGTATAAATAGGCGAAAACCTGCTCTTGGACACAGTCATCAGCTGACACAGCAATCACATAGTAAATCAGTCAGTGCTTGTGTGGAGGTTGGAAAATTTGGGCTTGAGGAAGAGGTTGAGAGGCTCAAAAGAGACAAGAATGTGCTTATGCAGGAGATTGTAAGGTTGAGGCAACGACAGCAGGCTACCCAGAAGCAATTACAAGTGACGGTCAAATGCCTTCATGGGATGGAGCTGCGGCAGCAGCAGATGATGGCATTCCTGGCAAAGGCTGTTCAAAGCCCTGGATTTTTGGCTCAGTTTGTACAACAGCAGAATGAGAACAACAGACGAATAACTGAAGGCAACAAAAAGCGTAGGCTTAAGCAGGATGATATGTATGAGAATGAGAATACCATTGCTTCAGATGGGCAGATTGTTAGATATCACCCTCCAACAAATGAGGCATCTAAGGTTATGCTGCAGCAGATCAAGGGACTGGATGCTTCTCCTCTTTTAGAATCCTGTGATGTAACGCCAGACAGGTTTCCCAATCAGTGATGGTTTGTCCTTTTTAAACAGCGGGAGTTCTTCAAGTCACGTATCTGGAGCAACTCTGCAGGAGGTACCACAGACTTCAGAGCATTTATCATATATGCCTATGGCATCAGGTGCCCTAGGTGACAAGCCCCCAGCCACCATATCTGAAGTGCAAATGTCCCCTGAAACTGCCCAATCTCAAAGGGTGACTCTAGGTGAGATTCCAGCTGTGAGTTCGCCTGGTGGAACAGGAGATTGTCAGGCAGTCTTAATTGGTAGGGAAGATGTGATTTTTCCTGAGCTCTTTCCATTGTCAGGAATGATACAAGATATGATTCCAGATACTGCTGGTGAGGGTAAAGCTGAAACTGATACGGGAGCCGTTGCTTTCATGGATGCGGATTCATTCAATGCATCAACATCGGTGGATATTTTAGATACTGTAGATATTGATGATCTCTATCCTGATCCTGACATTGATGCTTTGCTGGAGAATTCTTCCTATTGGAGCGATCTTCTCATACAAAGCCAAATGCTTGCGAAGATTGAATCAACTTTAACAAAAGGTAACTCAACAGATGATGATGTGCAGCCCGTGGAGAATGGATGGGACAAAGCTCAGGATATGGATCAGCTCACACGACAAATGGGCCTTCTAACATCTGATAACAAACGGGAATGATCTCAAACGGGATTTTTAGAGTGGCTCTCACATTGTTTGAGATTAAGTTCGAAAACAAAGCAAGAAGATAAGCATTCAAGTTTCTCTTTTGGGCAAATTTTTAGCACCTGTTAAATCGTCGCTTTCACATTTGTTATTGCTGGCGCTTTGTCAGCCATAAGACTCAGTGCAGTTTCAGTGGTGGATATACGCATACTTTGGGCTTCTTCCCTCTTGTAAGAGATGTGGCTTAATTGGCTCTGGCATTTCGACGGATGCTGACAGTTTTTCATATGATAGTTACACATAAGCTTTTGATTAGAAAGTAACTGACTCGTGTTAGATTAGTTACTGGAAATTTTTTCATCCTGTTTTTTCTAGTCACAATTTTTTTTAGTTGGTGGGCACCTTTTCTTCAATTAGAACCTACATAGTGTTGTTGAATTGGAAACTTTCTTTCGATAGTATTGATTCTGAAGTCAAGCCATTGTGCTAAAATAACTTACAGTCTATGAACAAATGGATGAATAACTCGAGCGCCACAGGTATTAACTGGATTAGAACAATACGTGCACTAAAACGTGTAATTTCTGCAGAAATTCGTCATAAACAACTTTCTGTGTCTGCCTTAATCCTTTCTATGTGAGCTGCAGTCGGGTTAATCCTCAAACTTCATCACCACTCCAGTTTCTCTTAGCTTGAGGACCGGTAGGCCCTTCCTCCCCTAACACCTCACTTGGCAAACTACTCACCAAACTTTCAAATGCTGATTTAAGCTTTCAGGCAATACTTGCTCCACCTTCTTTAACTCCTCTGCAGAATCATAAGCAATCTTAGGACCCCATTCCCTTAGATAATTGACCCATGGAGGCGAACTTATAGATGCACCCGGATAGTCAGCAGCAATTAGTGAGTGTGCAACTCCTGTGTCCGCGACCATTTTGCTCTTGGCAGTATCATTCCTGATTCCAATTCCTCCACTGCCCTGTAAAACTAGCCCTGGCTTTGGGTACAAAGCATGACCATTTAAGGAAGAATAGGCCACAAACCTGTTCCCGCTCTGGAACTCCAGCTCGGAAGCATTGAGCCAAGTTCCACTGCTGTGCTGTGAGAAATAGACCTCCCACAGCTCACCAGTGAAATTGCAGATCCTCAAGGTCACATGCTCCCAATCACAGACATGTTCACCTATCTTCCCTAATGGGACATTGAACAACTCAACCTTTGCCCTAGCTGGGCCGTTGAAAGGGTAGAACAGCCATAGCGCTATGTCCGTGAACGTCGCACCATACATCGGTTTAACATGTGCATAAGCTTGGAAGCTCTGTAAGTCTCCCTTCTTTACCCTCTCTTTGGCAGCTTGGTCCTTTGGAAGGTCCAGCCAGTAGGCACCGTCATTCGAGCCGCCTAGTGGGAGGTTTGAACCGTTGGGTTCAACCGTGATGGGGTTAGACTCATCTCCCTTTTTGTATAACAGGGCCCCATTGCTGAAAAACCAGCTGACAGAAGATGGCAAGTAGGTTTCGTCGGGATGGAAGTACACAAACGGAGAGTAAGCTTGAAATAATGCCTGAATTTGGCTAATGTTAGGCATGGAGGATGTATAATTGGGGTTGTTGTTCTTTAAACATGATACAGCAAGAGAGGAATCATTCGCACCATTTCGGGCAATGAAAGTACCAACAGATACCCCCAAAGCTTGTGTTCCTCTATTTTCTGGTATCAAGCTGTACACATTGAACTCGCTCGCGTCGCTCGACTTGTCAGGCCCCCAGATCCACGAATCTGTCTCGCACTGGTCAGTGAAGTCCGATCGAACGCATCGGATTTTGTCCAGGGGTGGCTTCTCTGGCGAGCTCGTAACCACATGTCCCACGGCTTTGTATCCTTCAGGGGCCACGGGAAGCCAGATGTAGCCATACCCGTCTTGCTTGATTTTCAAGGACTCGCTACTCCAAACCAGAGTATAATCTGTTGGCTTTCGAAGAGCCCCAGATGACCCATCCTTCCCAGCAAGAACCCATCCGTTAAGAGGCTTGTTGTTAGCTTGTCCATAACAAGCGAGCATGAAGAATCCCTCTCGCAGTTTCGAAGGTTCGAAGAATGTCGCCCCGAGATCGTCCGGTCCTCCCTCATGAGCAGCCCAAACTTTGTTCAGAGTTGATACTCGGGACACCACTAGCCCTCCAAGGTCAATAGAACCAAGTGCAAAACCTGTGCCTGCTCAAGCGAGTACGAAGTAACAAACCGCTCATCTATATGTCCACATTTACACATAATGTTGGGAGCAGAAAAATGTGACAGTGTTGAATGGAAGAAGAGAATTTACCAGGTGGCCATGTTGGCAATGGTGAAGGAAGCTTGAAAGCGGTATCGATGGGAGTAGCGCCTTTTCTCCAGGAATTTGCTGTCAACGAGAGAGTGAGGCAATTTCCCATCGTTGTATCAAGAATGATTGACGATTGATTCCGACTTTCTCAACGAGAAAAGATATTATAAGGTGGAGGCTGGGTTACAGAGAGGATGATGCTGAGAGACAAGAAAGCATATTCTGTTTGTGTGATAAAGACGGGTACAAGACAAGGGTCCTTTATGGGAACCTTCGGAGGTTGTGTCGTGCAAGGAAGTAAGAAATTGGCCTCCGAAGGATGCTTTTGGAACCATGTTCAACTTCTCTTCCACTTCAAGAAGTCGATTTGCCTGCATTTTTTTCTGTAGGAAATTCGCCTGCTTAAAAAGGTCATTTCTATACTTACATAAATTCCTTCAGCCTCCACTTGCTGCAGAATTTCATGACTTTTTGCTTATGGTTCTTTTCTGGGTCCTACAATTGGTCATCACTGATGGGTTTTAGGTTGGTTGAGTCTTGCAAATCATTCCTTTCGGTTGATTATGGTCCAAGAAACTCGGCGAAACAAGGAAACGTGAAGAAGCTAATGTCGAAAGCAACTGAGAGAAGCGAAATTAGGTTGAAGCAATAACTCTCAATCGAAGAACGGGGCAAAGTAAAATGGTTGCAACTGAATTGCCAACTTGCGTGCATTCAAGCCCTAACCATTGGCGTGACGCGGGGAGGACAAATGATAGCTCACCACACAGAAAGCTGCATTCTAAAATAGCCAGCGACAAGTCTCGTTCGTTGTCTCTGTCGGTTCTTACGTATTAAAATTTGCCTCTTCGCATGTGATGCAGATGGGCATTCACCATGCAAAAGCTGTGCTCAGCTCATCGTATAAACATACGAAAAACATGCAAATATCCTCAACCGGATTTACGTTTACTCGAAGCATCATTAATTAGGCAGACACAAAAATATTCGTGCTTATCTGTAGCTTGTGTTGATTCTAATCGTTTCACTATATCTTATGGCAATTCTATCAAATGCATGCAGATGCAGCGGAGGAGAGTGTTTGATCTCTGTTGCACAATACCCATATAGATGTACACAGCACCAGAAAGTCACAGGTAGAAAAAAGAAATACCGCAGAAACAACTCAGGTACGTAAATCCTTCTAGTTATCACTCACCATAAGACCAGAAAAGAATTAATTAATCTCATTTTTTTGAAAGGAAAGGAAAAATTATACAACATACCACTGCACACAGAGTCCGAGACCCACATTCAAGACCCGAACAACAACGAAAGCAATACCCACGCCCCCAACTCCAGGAAAGCCACGGGAAAAAGAAAGGGGGAGAAAAAGGAGCCCAAGACAAAAGCTGATATTTATATATGCAAAACGAGATTGGAAGGATGACGATCCATTTGACCATGGAGTTGCACAAAGGCCGCAATTAGAGAGATGTGCAGGGAGATGACCACCTTGTTACTGCCCTCTGAAGCAGATCAGTAGGGTTTGCACAACATACCACAAGGATTACTAAATCCCAATTAAGCTGCAAGTACTATGATCACAATGAGAAGCACGATGCCAAATATCACCAGAAGCAAACAAGCCTGCATGGCAATAGAATTAAAGTTAAGATGATATCATGCATCTCAGCAGTACACTTGGTAAGGATCACAAGATGGTTTTTGTCAGCACAAGCGGCTGCACATGCTGACAGGAAAAATATAGGCTATGTATGGTAGCAGGTGGTGAGTGCAATAGCATCATTCATTCAGAAAGATGAGATAAGCAGATACTTAGAAAAGATATGCTTTAGTGTTGAATGATATAGAAAATGGCCATCTAATATATGAGCCTTAGAGAACTGAGATAAGATCAAAGACCATGTCAGAGGATGCGCCCCCATAGGACTCTAGAGCATTGAAAAGCAGTTTTTCTTAAAGTCTGATATGCAAAGCAAGATTGCTATCATGAATTACCAGAGATGAATTTGAGCGTTGAGTCTTTGCCGCTTTCGCAAGTTGGGTCTTTGCCTGAGAAGTTGCAGCCTGAGAATTATCGATGTGGGTGCTAATATCATCTGTCATGATCAATTGGTCAAGATTCATTAGTCAACCAGACCATAAAACTAAGAAGTCCAAGATCCCAAGAAAAGACAATAGCTTACCGATAATGGTCCCTTGCTCATGAACCAAGACAGCGAGATCTTTAAAAATTTCATTCACCTCGCCAATTTGATTCTGGATTTCTTGGATTCCCTGTTCTCTTTCCTCAACAATTGCCTCATTGAAGGCGATCTCGTTATCCAACAGCAGGACTTCTTGTCTACAGTATAGGTAACAATATGATTTTGAAACTTTGCCGTACTGAAAAACATCTCAAGTAATGTACAATATAGCTAGTTAAAAAATAATTTACCACAAAAATACTAAATGACACGTATTTTCTTCAATATCAAATAGCAGCATTTCAATTTGATATCTTTCAACATAGATTCACTTATGCTAGATGCTAACAAGAATACATCAAGAGTGGCATATTCTCTAATCAAATGACATTAAGTTAAGCAGATTGACCGTTCGAAAACTTGAGGAAATTTTGTGAGATGATCAGGCAGAGCAAACATAAAAGGGGAAGAAGAGACAGTCCTGATGAGCCCATACAGAGCTACCCCATAAAAGCATCATAAAGCATATGCAGTACTTACAAGTTACACCGATGGCTTCATCAGATCAAAACATCCATGAACCAAACAATAAAGTTTTACGCATTGACATAAGAAAGCAGGAAAACAAATCAAGAAAAATTTGCAGATATAACCTTCTGGATTCAACTAGAAGGGCCTGCTGTTCTGGACTCGTATCTGAACTGACATCGATCTCGCTGGCTGTATAGCTGCATCCACAAACATGAAAATGCTCATATAAACTGATAGCGTGTGGCGGGTCTAGGGAAAAGGCATTAGAAAAGTGGGAGTAAAAGTAATTGCTATTTCTAGCAGAGAAAATCCACCACTTATTCAAGATCTGCTGTCAGTAAGTCGCAATACATTTAAGATGGAATTAGAAAATTCAAAAGAAAAAAAATTGAAGAAACCAAAAGATGTTACAGACTGAATCACCCTGAAAAAATTACCTTGAAGGAAGTACCGCCTGGGGAACGAATGGTGTATATGCTGTTTCTCTCTCAGCTGCAAGCCGTTGAGCCTTCTGAAACTCTTTAAGAACTGCCTGAAAATCTTTTGCCAGTTTGGCATCTGCAATCTTCTTGCTAGACTGCAAGCAATAAAAGATATTGGAATTTCCATCTTAACATTTGAATTAAAACAAACATTTATATGCCCAAGTACCCAGTACCCAGAGTAATGATGTGCGACTGCTCAATAATGAAGACAGATGATTAGGACAGTGGATGTCCAATCAAGCATCGTTAATTCGTTCATTCCATCGATGAATTGTTGGAGGGAACTTACGCTAACTCCAGCATGATGATCCGTTTCGCTAGCTTGTTTAAGTTTGGCCGATGTATCCTTCACCAACTGTCCAATATGTAGCCTTGTTTTGCGCCTGGAGATTCGAAACAAAAAACAAAAAAAACAAAAAGGCTGCTTTAAACCGAGGTGTGGCTCACGAGAATTGCTGGGTAATGAAGCAACGAATGCAGAATTGGCTTCAGACGGTGGTTTTCAAAATCATCAAGGCGCAACTAAGGACTGTCGAAAGAACAAATTGCGCGATAATCACACATGCTCTGCATTTATAAACGTCATCCTACTCCTCTTCGATCCAAGTGGCCAACAAATTCAACCGGAAAGCCGCGCAAAATCTCGCTTACGAGCCGACAAACCAAACCCCCCGGCCACACCACATTTGCAGAACTCAACGCATTCAACTCAAACGAAATGCAAAAATGCACTCACAGGACCCAAAAAAAGGAAACAAATACGATCAATTCAAAACATCCTCGCCCGTCGGGACGCGGCACCGACCACGAGAATTGCTCGAAATCCGGACGGACAGGAGGGGAGGACTGACTCACAGCTTCTCCCGGAGCTCGGGGGTGTCCTTGGGCGTGCCGAGGGTGTTGACGAGGCGCTGGAAGGTGTTGACGGCGGTGTTGATCTGGAAGACGCCGGAGACGACGGCCTGCGTGGCGTCCTGCCTCCCATTCAGGAGCTCCCGCCTCGCCGATCCTCCCGCCGCCCCGCGGCCGGCCTCGAGATCCTGGAAGCTCATCTGTCTCCTCGTAAAGCCCTCACACCACCACCGCCCGCGGCGGCCCCCCACCCCACGAAACTCGACCGGTCAAAATCGAGGGACGAGGAGCGGGAGAGAGAGGGGGAGAGAGAAATTCGCAGAGGGGAATTCCCGTGCCCTGTCCGTTCGGAGAAATTGAGGAAATTTCCGATTGGGAATCAGGCGAAACCGGACAATTTAGACGGTCATTTAGAGCCGCGAATTCAGGGGCAGGGAGAATGAGAGGTTTTTGTTGATGCAAATTTCGCAATTTCGAGAGAGAGAGAGAGAGAGTGACGTATGAAGTGAAGGTGAGGTGGAATTTAATTTTCCCTTTTTTTTCTTTTTTCCTCCCCCCGAATTTTCCTCCTTTCTTTTTATCTCATCTTTTTATTTTTTGTTTAATTTTAGGTGGTTTTGCGGTCTTTGGTGGATGGGATCCTTCTTTCGCCGGCAAAAGTGATGCGGACAGGGTGGGCGGGGACACGTGTGTGGTGGAGATGTGTCCGGAGGTTTCCTAATGTCTTTTGTTCTGGTGCTCATTAAGCGCGCCAGGGTTGGTGCTCTCGATTTAGTATTCTCTATCGAAGTGGGGTCGCCGCTTCCAGCCCCCCATCCTCACCTCGTTTGAAATTTGTTATATTTAGGAGCTAATCGCCGTTGCTCTCCTATTTCTATTTAATTAAATGAAATTTGGATCGTTTCGACCCAAAAAAAAAAAGTGGGTTCGAGGCTGGAAAAAATGACTTCTTTCGTCTTTAGGGTTGAGAAAAATATTAATTGAAATTTAATCAAATATAGTGTGTAATTATGGCTACGAATATGTCATCTTGTAAAGTTTGAATGAAATTCATATGATCAATTGAGAAGGGTTTCAAACTTACAAAACATACTGGAGAATTGCACAAATCAATTCTTCAATTGTCAAATTTGATAATGTAGTTCTTTTAATGAGTCAGACGTCCATAAATATAACAAAGACTTTTCAAAGTGACATCGTTATCTGATCTTTATTTTTAATTCATGCACCACTTGTGGAGAGGACTTTTGGACAATTTCCTTCCCTTTCAAAAGAAAAAAATTTGGGGTCGATCACTTTTCAATTAAAAGGCGCCAGTTTTTTCAACTTCATTCCTTGTGGCCATCTGGAAAATTGGAAATTTCAGATTTGCGAAATTCAAACTCCTCGTGCCGTTCCATCCCGTATCCGAATCTCAATTTGAAGATCGAACTTTTTAGCCCAAATTGAAGCCCCAGCATATTAAGCCCAAAAGCCCGTCTAAGTTTCTTTCGTTCGTCAACCTCCTCTTTCCTGGCGAATGATTTCACTGTTGCTGGGGAAAACGGGGGTCAGAGCTGAATCGGGTCGATCGATTTCTTCTCTCTCATTCTCGGGCTGGAAAAACCCTTTGGCATCGCCATCTTCAGCTGTTCAGCCGTTTCTTTGGGTTGCCCGGTAAGAGTTCGCTTCCTGTTACCTCGAAAAATCGTTTCTTTCCTCGGCGATTGGTTTGCGTAGCTATTGAGACCCGCTGGCAATTTCATCGAGTCGGCAAAACTTGAAACCGAATTGGGGATGGAACCTTAAGAGTTGGGCAGCGGAGGTTTTTTCCGTAGAAATCTGGGTTTCTTCATTGTAAAAAGAAGCGCTTGCAGAGGGAAAAATGCTTGTTGGTGATCGGGCAGAAAATGGCTAATTTCCTTTCTTGAAAGTTTGGGTTTGCTGTCACTTTGATCTGTTACGCAAACTTGCATTTTCTTTTATCCAGCCTTAGATCTTGAACGCTGGTTTTGATTGCGAGAAAGCGTATTTCTTATGGATTGTCATGTGGGTATTGAAAAAAGAAGTTTTTGGCAGCTAAATTGCTTGAGGAGTCATGCTCTGCGTCTTTGCCCAGTAATAGTGTTCTAATTAGGTTGGACTGGCCCTTCTTAGCTATATGTGGGTTTATAATGTTTAAAATTCAGGGTGAGAAAGAGAAAGTAAACGCTATACATGATAGATTTGCCAGACCTCCGCTGTGGAGTATAGGTCAGGAGCTCGTGATGTAGAAGGTGATGCTTCCTGAAAGCTAACTGCACTCCTCGAGCAATGATTGAAGTTTGTAAGATTGTACTGGTTAAATAAAGATGGAATTGGATATTTTCCCTCATCCTCATAAAATTTGAATTACCCGGTTTTGCATTGATTTTTTGTTTTTCCGGATTTCGACATTGCTGACATTGATTCCACAACAACCCAATCAGATTTCTGGATAAAAAAATAATGAATCGATTATACTTGGATGCATTTGGTTCTGTTTCTTCAGAGGTTAGTGAGCAGTTTTGCAGGCAATCAATTAACAACTCACTGTGCCCAAAATGTATATGCTAAATTTCTGCTCTTAGCTGCGAAAGTAATTTTCTGGGAGGAAGGCATATATGCACTCACTATCGCATCTTCTTTTCTTTAGTAGCTCAAGGCCAGGGGCATGCGAAATGGAACTGGCAGATAGAGCGGTTGGGTTTCTGTTGACTCTTATTAGCTTATCCATCTTCACTTACTACACCTTTTGGGTCATCATTCTGGTAAGTACATCTGATTTGTAATTTCTGGAATTGTTGATCTGCTTATGTTGTGGATCTGCAAATTCTTTCATGCTCAAACGCATCCATCTGTTTTGTTTTCCAGCCTTTCGTGGATAGCGATCACTTTGTCCACCAGTACTTTCTACCTCAGGAATATGCAATACTCATACCCGTTTTCGCAGGCGTGGCACTCTTATGCTTCTTAAGTGTATTCATTGGGTTTGTGATGCTCAAATCTAAAAAGAAGAAAGCATAGTGACCAGTATATGTAGTTCCTTTTCTGTTTGGCCTAACACTACCACATTCTGATTCTGTAGTTAGTTATCTTTTTTCGGATCGGATGTACTGAAGAACATGTGGGCCGATACTTGTAATGGATCTTTAATTGGAAAAGGATCTTTTGCCGAGTAATTGGATTCCCATATTTTCAAAGACTTGTTTATTCATCTATATCTTCTCGATTAGCATCAACAGAACTATCGCTGATCAAACATCTTCTTGTCAAGTTCTTTTGATGTGAAGAGACGTTGTATTCTTCATCGGTCAGAGGAAAATGGAAGGCCTGATGACTGTCAGGCACTACAGGACCAGGAACGACTGCTCGTAACTTCAAGTGAAATGCGTACAGCTCGTCTATGATCCGTGCAAGGCTGCATTATTTGAAACCATAATGTCCTTTTCTACCATAGAATGAAATTGGTCCAGCTCTCCATCTGTGCATATTTTCCTCCAAAAGGAAGTGAGCAGCGCGTGCACTACATGCAACATCGCTCTTCCTTCAAAGTCTATTCCATTGTCAATTGAATTTTACGCAAATCAATATGATTTTGCTACTTTCGAATGCTATTCCAAGTGAAAACCTCACCACTTAAGATTCTCGAATCGGCATATTGAAATGTGGGTTCATCCTGATGCAGAAAGTAGGTACCGGAGATCAAAATGACGCCTCATTTGTTGCATGACTCATATTAGTGAGCAGGAAGGGAAGTGATTGCGATAGCTGGCGAATGTGACGAAGAAACGTATGTTTCACAAGCACAATACCAAGCTTTAACAACATTCGCCCCATTGGAAAGCTATTACCGCTACTCTGACAAGACAGGGCAAGAGATCTGGAAAAACCCAGTTCAACTTCAGACAATAATTCGTTCTTGAACATGGGAACCTTTGTTAAAATGATTTCCAACACAGTGAAATCGAGTAGTAGAACTTTGAAAATATATATTATGGCAAGCAAAGTCGCGTATCATCTGCCAAAATTTGGCCGGACTTCATCTCATCCATCATAACCACGACGCTTGCAGATTTGATTTCGACATACCCACATCGTACTCATCCTACATTCTAAATTCATCTGCCACAGTAGTAGGATCATCTGTATGATCTCAAGAAAAGCAATGGATGCAGCATGACTAGCATGAAATAGAAATTAACAGACAATCCCATTGAGCCTGGTGACACAATCACCCAAGTTCCTAATTATGCCCAGGAATTATCAAAAGCGGCCGATGTGATTGCTTGCGAGAACTCTCGGAAGCTAATTCTGCCATCACCGTCCGTGTCAGCCTCCTTGATCATTCCCGTCAGCTCCTCCGCGGTGAGCGCGTGACCGAGCTTGGCCATCGAGTGAGCCAGCTCGGCTGCCGTGATGAACCCGTCCCCGTCCCTGTCGAACATCCGGAAGAGCTGCTTCAGTTGCTCCTCCGTGTACGGCGACTTGGCCGGCAGGAGCTCCGGTGACACGAGGGCCACGAACTCGGAGAACTCCACCAGGCCGTTGCTGTTGGTGTCAGCCTTCTGGATGAGCGCCTCGAGCTGCTCGGGGCTCGGTTTCAGCCCGAGCGAGCGGAGGAGCGACCCGAGCTCGAGCTGCGTCAAGCTCCCGTCCTTGTTCCGGTCGAAGGAGCGGAAGATCTCGCGCAGCTCGGCGATCTGCTCGTCGTCCAGCTTCACCGACTCCTTGTTGCTCATGCTGGGATGGCGAACGGTTCAAGTTTCGGTCTTTCGACTATATACTGCGCGGATATACGTACAGATGTCGAGATTTCAACTAACAAACACGGAAAAGGACGTTCCCAGATCTAGAAGAACTCCGTATCTTGAACCGAACGACGTTTCGCTTGGATTCACGCGAACCCCATTTTCTGTCTTCAAGAATCAACCCTGCATGGCGCCACTTCTCACCTCTCCTCCTCCAAGCAAAACCGGGAGATCGCAGGACAAACGATCTTTCCTCCTCCCTCCTGAATCTTGGGATGTTTGCTCGAAGGAAAATGCGCCAAACTAGCATCGACCCATGAAACCAAAACGTGGGATGAATCCGAAACGAAGGATGCAACCGGCAAAAGCGGGAGCAGGTGTCATCGAGTAAGCACGACACTAGCAGTGATTGCCGCCGCACTATAAATCGATGGACACGGGCGTAGTATCGGATTGACTGGAAGACACTCTCAAATCGATGCCTCCTTCTGGTTTTGAATGGATCAACGTTACGATCACAAAAAACAGGAAATGAGGAAAAAAAAAGGGAGGAAAGAAAAAGTAAAAGTCAACAGAGCAGGGACGGAGAGAAAGTTCATAGGACGCGGCAAGGGAGGCGCCAACTCCGTGATTGGTGCACGTTATCCTTCTGATGGGGTCATCCTTGGGATTCTCTCAACTACTTCTCATTAAATTTTTATGATTTCTCTCCTTTTTTTTTTACTATAAAAATTAAAAATTAATACCCATAAATATTCCTAATCGGAAAACTTGCCCAGTATATTTATCCAAAATTAATTTTCATGTACAAAAAATCCAAACAAGTGAAATCGACACACTCGTTTCAAACAAATAGAAACCATATCCTCTACTCAAATTTGTCATCCATAATCAATTACTCCAACATGCACACATGGCTAATGATTTGAAATTTGGCAAGTATGCATTTTAATGGAGGGTAAATTTGGATCGGAAGTATCAAATTGAGATTTCTTTTTATTCGAAAATTAATTTAGAGTAATTATGTCATTAGTCTACCAATTTGAAATTTTTCATAAAATCGAAATTGATTTGGGTAAAAATCTCATGAAATAATAATGTTTGTAATTGTTGTGGGATGACTGTTAAATATTTTTAATTGTATTAACGCCGGTTGTCTTATTTTTCGTTCTTAACCTACTTTTGCTAGTGTAACCATGATAAAGACAGCTTTTTTACCCTTATGTATACTTGCTTTTTTATTAACAGCTCTTGAAAAATTTTAATTCTAGAAACTTGGAAGATAAAGAAGGAGAAAAAGTCATCTGACTCGGTCCAACGAGTTGGCAGTTCAGATCTCGGTGCAAAGTTGGAGGCGAGGCCTATAGTCATCATGGTCCTAGGCAACATCGCTTTCCCCAGTTTCCTAGGAAGTAACCAGAGATTCCATGACAAAATTGCCTCCCGCGTAAAGGGGGATAGGGTTGGAATTCAAGTAGCATTCAAAAAATTCAAAGCCGTCCCCAGGCCGCTGCTTTTCCGAGTTGACTCGAAAGGGGCATTTGAATCAACTCCTCCATTCTCCCTCCTGCCTTCCATTCAAGTCTGCCAATGTGAATAATGCATCAGGAACTAGAAAGCCAAGACCAACTTGTAAGGAACAGAATTTAGGAGATGGTGCTCGGGAATGATGGGCGTGCCATCGGTGTCGACTGCACTATGTAATTGTGGATCATCAAGAACATCGTACACCATATAGTCATAAGATGGCAAATAATCTTACTCTCAACTCTGCATCCATACCAATCTCTCAACGGGGATGAGTCCCACGATTAATTTACAAGTCCCGGCACTAGTTCGACTCTCTGAATATGTATGTTGGTCGACAATACAACAAGCAAGAGAAAATCTGCGAAATCCTTTTTTCCTATACCCTGATGAATGGTGTCTGGTTACTAATTCAAAAGAGGACTCCCTTCTTTGACAAGCACAAAGAGACCACCATCCCCTCGTGATATCCTCATATCCTTGTCGAGATACGTGATGAGAAGCCAGGAGCGTGTCCTCTCGCCTGGAATGGGAAGCTTAAGCGGCGGCTGACCAGAAATGGCACGCGAGAGACTTGCCACGGCTTCCTGCAGAGGACTGATAGATTGCTGCACTGGCATGAGATTTATGTTCTGCCCAAAGAGATTCACACTTTCTGGGAGATCGATGGTCGGCTTTATCTCAGGAGGTTGGAAGGTTCCCTCCTTGAATTCAACCTGCACATAGTTCAATAATCTCAGAGCATTTTTACACACATATATCTAGCAGCTATCAACATGCCGATATCAAGGTGACAAGGCATCTCCTTGATTCACTGCCTAGGCCCTCGACAAATAGTAACCTTTGCAGAAGCATTTGAAATGATTATCTGGAAAACGGTAACTGTGCACCAATTTTTTATCATGCTTCCAGGCCTAAAAGTTCCTCCACCATTCAAATTCACCACAATAAATGTCTAGAGTCCAGCAACAGAGAATACACGCAAATGAAACGGGAATAACATGAGAAAGCTGGAGACATCATCCAACTACTGAATTTTCGGTTTCTGTAGAAGCGAAAGCCTTCTAAAAGATTTCTCTTTGTAGAGTATGTCGTTCAGCAGCAGACAAGAATTACCTGAATCCTTGAGGGACTTCTTATCTCAAAAGCTGCAGACGCACTGAATGACAAAGTAGCAAAGGGGTTGGATAGTGTGATGGAGTTCACGATTGTCAGATTACTGGTGTCAACAGACTGGCTTATCCTTTCAACTTTTAGGAGAGGCGTTGCCCCCGCAGCTAGAAGAGGCAGGAGCTCGGAGGAAGCTGTGTACCTGATCAAAGTGGAAAGAAAGCCAAGTAGTGACTACCGATAACCATAACAAATAGATAATATTGTGACTAGAGGTTCTTTTCATCATATCTTCTCTGGCAGAGCAAGATCAATAATTCCACAAAACATATGAAATATCAAAAACTCAATTAAATGTAAACCTGAAATATCGTTGTGGTGAGAGCTCTATGTAGCAAAAATCTATGGTTTGGTAAAAAAAAAAGGAAAGAAAAGAAGAATGAAGAAAAAAAATACAACTCAGTTAAGGTGTTGTCACATTACTGTAGAGGAAGGGAAACTATTTCCTCAGACAGGACAAGAAATTTCAGTTACAGATCATCGAATTAAGTTGCTTTCATGTATATAGTCAATGTTTAATCCTCATAAATCCTTCAGATGGGAATAATGCACTATGTCAGTCCTTCCAGTTAGAGTATCGACACAACTAACAAGAATGAAACCACTGAGTATCACCTTTAGAGCAAAAGTCCAACAGCAGAAGTTAATTTTAATGAGAAAAATCACAACAGCAAAGCGCAAAGAAAAAAAAACAAGCATAAATTCAAAATATGGCTACTCTCTTCGATGAGGTAAAAATTCTAGTGAAGCAAGTTTTCTAGACCCAAAATTATGAGGCACTTTATCATAGAAACATCAGCAGGTCATTACACAATTAAAAAAAAAAAAAAAAAATCACACTGAAATCTGTTCCAACTTCTGACCCAAAAAGAGAAGTGTGTTCCAATTTTGGTTAAACTAGAACGATGATCACCCCTTCTAAGCATGAGCTCCCGTAATTCAGCTGATCATGAAACCTCCTCCTCATTAAGTCATAAACCAACATCAATACCTTAAGAACCAATTCACTTGGCAACTACTTCAATCGCCAGGATAGAAAATACGACACAGGAAGATTCTCAATATAACACAGGAGGATTCTCTTTTCTACATCTTCTGATGACTAAAATCCACAATACCATAACATAAACAGGTTTTGTTACATGAATACTCCGAGGTTTACTACATAAGCCCAATTAACTTCAAAGAGGCATCTACACGAGCTAACATCTCACTTCTCAGCTATAACACATGATCTGCTCGATGGTCGCCTGTTCTTAAATCTTCAGAGACACTCAAGGCTCACCGCCCCCATCAATACGTGACAGATTATTCCATCAATTGTTGAGTTGCTAGAAGACGAGAACCATATGAAACATACAATAAGCTTCATGCAAAAAGTGATAAGAGCAGTAATGGGAGAAAGCCTGAAATGTACAATCCGTCCAGTGACATTGGCGAAACAGGAATGAAGATCCGTCACAAGTCCTAATGCGATCGCGAAAGGGACACAAAAAGCTTAAACCGTTCAAAAGAAACAGCACGATATATCCACATCAGTGATACACAGATAAAAAAAAACACTAAATTTATCGCAATGAAGCAAGTTTTTAAAACTTACACCAAGACCCAGTTGCCGTCCAGAAGCCCCGTGGCGTCCACCGGAGCCGGCGTCGGGTTCGCGGCCTCCAGCTGGTTCACCAGCTCCAGCACCTCCGCCCTCACCTCCTGCCCGGCCCGGAACCCGAAATCCGTCCCGTAGACCGTGTCCACCAAGCACCGCTTCAAATCGCCGACCTTATCCACCTCCTCCTGGACCGCCGCCTCGCCCTGGGCCGAAGGGGTCCCGTTACCCACCTCCACGTATTCCTCCACGCCGCCACCGGCCCCGCCCCACTCGTCGTCCCCCCTCGGAGGGTCCGAATCAGAGAGCTTCGAGTACGAAGACTCGGGGTCGGGGTCGGCCTTCTCACCCCACTCGTCGGTGATGTTCGCCGGCGAGGAGTCGGGCTCGGGGGCGTCGGAGGAGGAGGAGGAGGAGGAGCGAGCGAGGGTGAGGCGAGGGAACCTTCTGGAAGCGGAAGCGGAAGCGTGCGGGGGCTTGAGGAAGGAGGCGGAAGGGACACCGGAAAGCATGTGGCTGAGCTTGTGGGTGTGGCTGTTGACGGAGAACAAGGAGGAAGGCTGCGATGCGAAGGAGAAGAGCGCCATTTTCGCTGCTCGGTTGCTCGTTCGTGCTCCTGAGTTCGCTGCTCTTCGAGTTCCTCTGTCGATCTCTCGACTGTTTGCTGAGATTTTTTTTTCTTTTTTTGTTATTCCTCGGTTTACCCGTGCCTCAATAAATCAAAAAAATAATTTAGAAAAAGGGGAAAGAAAATTTTGTGTTCCGTTTAATTCGTGGCTTCTTGATATTTTCACCATGCAGCTAATCGGAATTTGAAACGTTGCAAATTGGCTTTGGAAAATCGGATCGAATCGGAAAGTAAATCGGCAGGCTCATGTTTTGATACCAAACTCGCATATTAAAAGGAAATTAAAATCACGCCACTTTAAAAAAATATACAAGTGATTAAAACAAGCATATATAAATATATCCCTTCGATTTAAATTTAGGTTTGGGATTTATAAGGTATTTTATATGCTCTTTTAAATTATTGGTGGTGATGTTGTCTCTACATGATGATGATGCTAGGAATATTCAATCTAAATGCCCACCAGAAGATTAATTTAAGGGAAGAAAGATACAAGCACATTGGGAAGGGGAAATCTCGACACAAGTTTATCATTAATGATGATACGAGGCATGATGATCGGTTATTGGGCATGCTTTTATGTTACTTTTTAGATTTATTTGTTTTGTGAAATTAACATTTTTATTTTGAAGTTATGTATCTCTCTTTCACGTGGACCAAAAAATGAAAATCTGCAATGTACGTGTGTGTATTTCACGAGATCAGTAGGTCTACCTTGATCAATTTTATCCCTCTAAATGGATCCGATCCTTCTTTATTAGACTACGGGAGGCCCAATGAAAAGCCCAATTTCAAAGCCTTGGCAAAATGGGCCGAGGGGGGACAGACACGTGGATCTGGCCATGGAATTAACAAAACATTTCTAGCTAGACTCATTAAAAAGGGCCATAACAACATCGACTTGGACTTTGGTTAAAAAAGAAAATAAATGGGCCTCTCCATCATGTTGTCATGTCCATCACCTCCCATTGCTATAAATCATTAAACAAAAAAAAAACGCCTATGAAACGAAATGGTGAGTTG
Organism: Corymbia calophylla; assembly: GCA_014182845.1. Classification (NCBI taxonomy): domain Eukaryota; kingdom Viridiplantae; phylum Streptophyta; class Magnoliopsida; order Myrtales; family Myrtaceae; genus Corymbia; species Corymbia calophylla. The sequence goes on from CM024696.1 coordinate 18,218,030, forward strand.
GCAAAATAAAAATTGGAAAGAAGAAGCAACTAAAGAAAGGACAAGAGGACGAGAAAATGGTTTAAGTCGTGACAAAGGCCAGGTGATTCCATAAACTTCTTATTAAAATGGAATCCAAAATTATTACCGAAGTTGTTAACTAAGAGAGAATAACAAATAACATTGAGCCAATACTACTTAAGGATATTAGAAAACTACTAAGCCCTTATTTTGAGTTCAAAATTCGTCACATCTTTCGGGATGGCAATCAATATCCTAATATGTTGGCATGGCGAAGCAATTGGATGCTACTTTCTACTTGCAGCTGCTTATGATAAAAATTCAGAATTGTAGATTTTAGACATTAATTTTTCTTATTCATGTACTTTACATTTACCAAAAAAAGGCCAGGTGATTCTAATCATTTGGGGACTTTCAACATTGAATTGAAAAGCAACTCTCAATAATCCGAATCGAAAATCACTGAACAACTAGGGTTTATTGCGTTTCAATTCAACAATCAAAATCCTAGGAGGCACGATGCCTCCTCAGGGCCATAGGCTCACTTGATAGAGGCCCGTCAAGGTTCCACAGGGCCTTTTAAGCAATACTCGCATCGTTCATACCACTCTAATGTTCTTTTCCTCATATGTCATCATGTCCACACAATCAATCTTTGATGTGTTAAGGATTAGGAGTAACACTTTGACCCATGTGTTATGTGTCATGTCATCAATAGCTCACACAGGGATAATTGTTAAAAAAATCTTAAAATTGTATTGTGATCAATTCAGTTATAAAATTTTCAAATCTATCAATTTAATCCTAAATCTTTCGAAAATTTGTCAATTTAATCATAAATTTTTCAATTGTGTCAATCTAGTCCTAAATCGTTTGAAGTTTTGCCACTCAATCTATTATATGGATAATTGGCCAAAAGGACTATATTAACTGATTTTCAAAAGGTTAAAGGCTAAACTGATTAGGAAAAGGTTTATAACTAAATAGGCAAACTGTCAAAATGTTTATGATTAAATTGGACACCGTATAATAAATAGAAATTATTTTTGGACAATTCTCTCATAGCTCATGATTCACGAGCAAGTAGGGTAAAATCGTGAATCCAAGGCACTAGTGCTGAGGTAGCTATCAAGCGACATGTCGTCATTTGTTGCGCACCACATTCTTAGATGATACAGTTGAGGCGATGATGGGATGCTCCCAAAAAGTTTTTAGTTGGAAGAAACCACATAGGATCTTGGATAGGAGTAAATATTCGGTGGTTTCAAACTGTCGCGTCAACTGTTAATGTGGTGTGCATTTTTTTCTCATATCCAATAATAAGATGACACGTGGCTACTGAATTAGAACAAAAAAAAGTAAAAAGACCAGATTCTCCCCTTCTTGTTCCTCCTCCCTCATTCGTTCTCCCCCATCCGAGCCACACGACAGATCCTAGCCGACGACTGAAAAACTCAGGCAGCGCCGATGAGGGATTTGCAACTCCGACGAAGCAAAGAAGCTTCCATTCTCGACATCATTCGTCCATGGACGAGATTTGGAGCTCGCCGTCAAAACTCACGGCCATGAACAATCCACCGTCACTGGATCTGTAGATGAGGCTCCTCACGAGCCATGGACAAGCGAAAATTGCACCATGGATGATGGAGGACCGCTTCTGACGTTGCTCGCGGCTGGCCCGAGCCTCTCTTCCGACCCCTTTTTTTCTTTTTTTGCTTTTTCCAACCTCTAGATCTAGCATCGTGTCCCCATGGCTGTCGTCTCCTTCATTGGCGTCACTCGCCAAATCTCCAGATCCGGCCATCCATGGCTGAACGCGTTCAGGCATCGTGTCGCTTGTTCGTGGCCGTCGTCGGCGTCGAGTGAAGCTGGAAGGTGCGACTCGATTGGAAGTTCGGCCAGATTGGAGCCAGGTCGCGAGTGACGATGGCTTGTTTGGCCATGGACGAAGGACGCCGACGCAGATGACAACGGCCATGGCTGTCGAAGGTCATCGGCGCCGAGCAATGCCAGAAAGGGCGACTCAATTTGGAAGTTCGGCCAAAGTTGGATCCAAACCGCAAGCGAGATGGCTGGCTTGGCCATGGACGAGGGACGCCAATGAAGATCACGACGGCCATGGCTGTTGAAGGTCACCTTCTTGTTGCTGCTCCTCGAAGGACGGAGGAGGAAGAAGGCGAAATTTTGGTCATCTATTTTTTTATTCTAACTCAGCAGCCAGATTGTCATCTTATCATTAAATATGAGTAAAAAATATACATCACGTTAGCAATTCACATGACAATTTAAAGACATCGAATATTTTTTCCTTTGAGAGGGTGTATTGTCGTACAATACAAGTTTCAAAAATGAATTTCCATGTGCTCTAACAAGTTTAAATTTCAGATATTATGCCAATGATTTGTAAAAAAAAGTTTCTTTTCAAAATTCATAATATCTCGATTGTAAATTATCAAAAAGTTGTCCCTTAAGTGGTGTGACTAGACCGGCAACAGATTTTTCTCTTTTCTAATGTTCAAACAATGAGAGTTCTTATCAAGTGGGACATACGTGTGGTTATCCTGGAAGTTTAAAATCTTTTGAAAAACTTTTCTGATATCAAACTGGCCTATTATAATTGAGAGTCCAATAAAGTGATAAACTGGGTAGTTAAGGCCCAAAGATAAATTCCTTGCCACAGAACTCGGCCCTTTACCCCTCTCTTGATCTCTGGAGTCTTCTTTGCTTTGATGCTTTGCCGTTGTACTTGCAAGCCAAGTCTTATGAAATGAATGTATATTGTTATTTTGACGAAAAAAAAATTATTCAATAGTGTCTTTCTAATGTTACCTTTGAAATTTGAATGCCATTTATCGGAACAATCACCATTAGAATTCTGGTAACATCTTTGCTCGATCGCAATAGGACCATCCGTTGTATCATTGCCACAGAAAAATCCCATTATGCCTCCGTAGATGACACGTTCTCTCAATAATTGCTCGATCTGTACCTGCCACTTCATAAATTAGGGCGATGGGAAAGAAGAAATATCTTCTTCGTACAGTGTACGAGATAGTTACAATCTCGCATTAAAAGAAATTCAAGAGAAAGATTTAATACTTAATCTCTATTTGTTCCGTGAAAATCAGTAGATTTGGAAAATATTTTCTTAAATTTAATTATTATAATTTATTACAAAAATAAATTGATGAAATATATTTTCATTATTAACAACAATTTATGCCTATACATTTTTTAATTATGAAAATTTTTCCCTTACCTATTTTCCTAAGAGATATAAATGATCAAAATTAGGAAAATATTTTTCAAATCATTAATTTTCGGTGATAGAAATGGAGTTTTAGCATGTTTCTTGAGCTCTTACGTTATTGGATCCATTGCTTAAAATCGATTTACATTATGAGTTTATAATCTATTGTGACAGGTCTAGTAGTTGCTCAAGAGAAAGATTCATTTTCTGATGCTAGTGTTGAGCTCTTATTTTATTTGATCCGTTTAGTTGGAATTCCAAAACACATGACACAATCCTTGATGAGATATAGGTCGAGGATTTGGTACCGCATGATTGATTCCGTATGTTTCATGAAAAATTGATAATTTAAAAATATTTTTCTAAAAATAATCACTTGTATTTCTTGAAATAATTTAGCCAATAAAAAATATTTTAAGTATTGATAATAATTTATATCTAAATATTTTCATGACTGATAAAAATAAATTTTATTTTATTTTTGTAAGTAGTACTAATCACAACTTTTAAGAAAATATTTTTTATAATTATTTATCTTTCACAAAAAAGATCAAAAATAAATTTGTAAGATAAAAAAGTCTAAGAAAACAAGTACAAGAAAACAGCACGAATTCAGTGTAACCCAATCCACCAGACGAATCTACTGTACCAAAAGTCCTTTGAACAACGAAATTACTCACATTATCAGTACGTTTCGCAGGCATGCAGTCGTTCTCCTATCGCATTGTCACAATTGGTGAAATATTGATTGTGGGTCACGGACTCTTATGGTAAAGCACGAATCTGGAGCAGTCCTTCTTCTCCTGTCCCAACATATCGAGAGAGATTTTGATTCCACTGTTTAGATGCTTTACGTGATGCTTACATTACTTGACACGTTGAGTCGGTTAAATTTTTTTTCTCAACAAAAATAATACCTCCATCGTCAAAGTGAAAAAGTGAGATACACATTTGCATGTCATGTAATACAAGCTTCATATTTAGGTCATATTTAGTTGTTTGAATTTGAATTATGATAGGATAGGATAAGGTAGGATTTAAAAACCTCCAAATATCCATGGATTGTAGAAAATTCAATCAAATGTTAGTACAATCCAAGATAAGATTAAAAATTTTAAAAAAAATGTGGAAATTTCACTAGCCCAACTCAATCTCTCTCTTGAAAACCTCCGAATATTTTCGGATTATAGAAAATTCAATCAAATGTTTGGTGTAATAAAAAACAAGAATAAAAACCTTTGAAAGTTTTTGGAAATTTCACTTACCCAGCTTAATCTCCCTTGACATTCATATCTCCCCTCTTGAGCTTATTCACCAGCTCGTCGAACTCGCTTCCTTTAGCTCCTTCTAGTTCATCTCCTTTGTCGCCAGCTTTGACATATCCATCGCCATCTATACCTGCAAACCGCGGTCCTTGATCAACTTCACCTCGTAGGAGGTGATTTGGATGGCAGCGAAGATGACCCTCAAAATTATGAGGCATTGGTGAAGGGTGGCAATGGGGGGAATAGACGCTATGAGTGAAGCTTGGCCATCACTTGATGTCGAAATCGACAATCTGGGGTTAATGAGGGGGGCGGAGAGGAGGTGGATGGCATTGGAGCAACAAGTAACGAGGGTGTACACGCCTCTATAGTGGACAACGACAAAGGATTCAAGTTTTTCAATAGTAATAGCCATGTGACATATAACCTCTCACTTTTCATTCTCAATCATCTAAAATGATTTGTGATTACACGGTGGTCAGAAGTGACAACAACTAGTTATTGTGGAAGTGGTTCTTACATGGGGGCCACCAAAATGGGTCGTTCCATCGTTGGAAGATAATTGTTAAGTTAGCTTAAAAGAAAAAATTATCCAATCTGAGTTCATCTCATCCTCAATCTTGAATTTTTTATCTAGATATATCCGAGTTTACCTAGTCTGGAGAACAATAATGCTAACATTCAATAGGATATTTTGTTATATTATCCAAATTCAAATCTGGATAACTAAACATAACTTTATAGACATAAAATTAGTTAGAAGCCCGAGCAGAAGCCACCATTGGCTACATTCTTTAGGTAGAAAAATTGAACCTAGAGGCGGATATATATATATTGTCTCGTCACCGAGTGCATAGCACCCTTATAACACTTTAACATATCTAATAAGATCACTTAGATTCAGCTCCTAATTGCCCATTCTGCTCACGTTTTGCTTTCAAATATTGATTACACATGTAAAAGAAAAATTAGTCTCATTAGAATTATAAAAAAAAAAATTCATTTGGTTCCTTAACATTGGCCATAAACTTTATTTATTAATAAAATCTCCCATCTTTATATAGAGCTCGTCAACAATGCCATAAGGCTCTTGTTAAATAACCAGGATATAAAGAGTTCAATGTCTTTAATGCACCGTCTATCTTTTGAAGATTAAAATCATGTGCAGATGTTAATAAGTGTCCAGAATGCAAAATCTTGCATAAATAGTAGAATTTCAATAAAAATCATTAGTTGATGTCTGGGGACAACCCATTACTATTGACATTTATGTCCTGCTATAACCCTAATTTATTTTCCTTTCCTTACATTTTCAGTGCGTCTCCAGGCAAGTTGGCAAGGTCCTCCACTTGTGCCCATGAAATTGATCGCAACTGCCTAAGGTTTTGTAATAATCGAAATGGAATTTCAGGATTGGGCAGGAAAATTACCAAAAAAATCATAAATATTTTACAATTTTACCAATTTGGTTTTGAAATCTATTTTTTTTTGTCAATTCAATCTTAAACATTTTGCAATTGTGCTAATTTAGTTCGTCTAGTCAAATTGGGCCGGCACCAACTGTCCAACCGATGCCAACATGAATAATTTTTAATAATATTTTATTTTATGCCAACATAAATGCCAATGGTGTCGACGAGGCTCAACCTCGCCCTCTCCAATGGCCATGGGGGACAAGACTTGCCATTGGCCGGCAAGGTCAAGGCTTGTCAGCCCTTGCCTTTGGCTAGTTAATGAGTCTAGTGACTAGTTGGAGGAAGAAGAAGGAGGGAAAAAAATATAACACTTCAAAAAAATAATAATATTATTAAAAAATGAGCTATATCAATGTCGGCCAAATAAATTTGGTCGGATGGACTGAAGTGGCATAATTGTATAAATTTTACGACTGAATTGACAAAAAAATATTTATAACCGAATTGACAAAATTATAAATAAATTTAAGATTTTTTTGGTAATTTTTTCTAATTGGGCCACTGAAAGTTAGTTCATTGATTGGACCGAGAGGAGCTGGTCAAAGTTTCATCAGTAAGTGCTTTAGAAAATACATATTATTTCACGTAACCCAAAATCTAATTACATCCCCTTCCCTCAATAGTGAAGCCTAGAAACAATTTGTAGCACTCCAAAGAAAGGCTGTCCCGATTCGCCCGTATGACTATTTGAGATAGATAGATTGAGATGTTTTGACTTGTGTTGTCTCATCAAATATACACGAGTCAAATCGATTCGACTAAGCAATTCTTTTGTATTTTCCTACTTTTAAAATTTATAGCGTTGAGAGGTGAATGTGTCCATGGAGAGTAAGGTTGTATGATTTTTTCTTCTCCTCTTCGATTTCACAGGGGTTTTTATCCCTTTCCCCAAATTTGCTTTTGGCCACCTACCTTCTTCGAAAATTAATTTATTTTTTTTCAGTTTTCCAAGTCATTGTCAATGGATACATGTCTCATAAAAGAGGTGGGTCAAATCAAATAATGTAAATCCATACTTTTCCATGAAAATTGCGAGTTCACCAAGTAAAATCGTAGTAATTTAGAAGCAATTTTTCAAACTGTTTTTATATGATCTAGTAAAATTTAATACATGATGGTCAATTTGCCAATGTGCTGTAAATATATGGTGGAAAACTTTATGGTCGGTTATGTATTAATAAGTACCAATTTAATTACATTTAAACCTTGTTAATTATTGTATTATTGTGATGAAGCTATTGTGACTGTTTGAAATTTTACCGACTCATATCGAAATGATCAATTCCATATTTACCAATGTCTTTATCAAAGTTTAGCAGCATTTTTTATTTGCAGCTATCATCAATATATGAAAATTTACCAATTCTAATCGATATTATCAATGTCCATAGTGGATCGATGTAGATGCTACCAACTTAGCTATTAATTTGACTTTGGCTGCCAGTAAGGAAATGATTCGATCAGTTTTAAATCTATTGTACTGATAATAATTCAATTCTAAACTTTTCAATTTTATCAATTTTATCATAAACATTTACAAAATTCAATGTAGTCATTTGGGTCGATTTTTGTCAAAAATTGCTAACATAGTAGTGTGCCTTGTAGGACAATCATGATGATTGGATTATCACGTTAGCAATTTCCAAGCAATAATTATTTTTCTTGCATCCTTCACAAAGTGAGCAACTACCTATACGCCGCCTAAGTAATTGGAAAAATGTACTTTCAATCAAAGAAGAATCAATTACGTAACTCCTATCATCTCTTAATTATTTCTATTCATAACGAATTGTAATATTTATGTACTTTCTAAATGCTATTGAGTTTATGGTTTAGGAAAGTAAACGTAGTCGATATGCAATTAGGAACAAAGGCACCAGAGTGGCACAGGCTTGTACGATTTTCATCTAACAGGCCCAGATTTTGCTTTGTTTCCTGGCTTGCCACCGATAATTGCCTACCTTGGAAAGAACTGGTAGATGGTATGCACCTGGTGTCTCTTTGCTGTGCTTATCCTGTCTCCAGGGGAGTGAAACTCGCTCTCACTTCTTCTTTGAACGTCACTTTTCTGCTCAAGCATGGTGCAAAGTCATGGAGACAGGCTCTGTCGGTAGGACTCCTGGAAATCGGCAGAGCTGATCGTACTTGGCTTCTGCAAATAGGGAGAAGGGCAAGGAGCTGCAGAAAGTGTCGGCAAAGTTCCTTCGGAGTGCCCTCGTTCACTCCATTTGGAGGCAAGGAGTGCTTTGCTTCATCATCAAGTTGCCGCATCTGTGGAGGAGAAGACCCCTTCGCTTCAATTAGATTTCCCCGGAAAGCATCGCTTAGAGGGCTGTTGTTAGCATGAAGAGAAAGGGTCACATCAGATCTCCATAGAGGTCCTGTTTTCATAATCGGAATGTTTGTCTCTGAATGTTCGAGTCTTTACCTATTATAGATTGCTTGCTCGTTACCTAAGTCTTCATTTTAAGTTGCAGCATGCTGCATGCTTAGGGTTTAAACGATGACGTCCTGTTCGATTGCTATGCCGGGCTTGTTGCGAGAGTAGTCCACCCATACTCGGGAGTCGACCATCACTCGACAACTTACTAATCCCGAAAAACAATTGTGCCGTGCTATCGATTAAAACTATCGATTAAAAATGACTATCTAATAATATTAGAACTGTTTTATTTGTATGTTTATCCTGCGCCGATACACGAGTTACCCTCTAGTGGAAAAAAAGGGGAAACCAAACCGGGCTAAGCCGTGTAGTTAAAAATTGACGCGTAAAAATGAATTCATGCAAGGTAAAATTAGCTCGCAAAATGAGAAGTACTCTCATCTTGCACTCCAGCTACTGCGAGTTCACTCTTCACGCGGCAAAAGGACAGAGACCCAACGCGCAGAGAGAGAGAGAGAGAGAGAGAGAGAGAGAGAGAGAGAGGGGTTTGACTTTGTTTTTTATTACCGGATCATCGAAACGCTCGCCCGGCCAAAGAGGGAGCGCCACGTGTGTCGAAACGGCGACGGGGTGGGGGATTAATGGTGCGTTGAACCGTTTCGCTTCGTCAAAGCGCGGTTAAGGTCTCCATCTCTCCCTTTCTCGCGTCCGGTGAAACGACGAGAGAGAGAGAGAGAGAGGGGAAAATATCATAAATGATGACTCCACCCCACCCATTTATTGCGTCAACACGAAGACGAACCCCACCCTCTCCCTCTCCCTCTCCCTCTCTCTCTCTCTCGACAGTTTCTGCTAAATTTTAGTGCCAACACAGAAAACCCAGCGAAGGAGAAGAGGAAGGGAGAAGAGGAGGAGAAAAAGAGGGTAAATATGTTTCTCTCTTGCTCTTCAAGTTACAGTCTGTCTGTGCTCTGTATCTCTCTGCGTTTCAGGACGCACACCGATACTTGTTGTGCATGGTGCGCTCTCGAAAAGAAGGGAAATGATCTTTTTCTCTGTTTTTTTTTTTTTTTTTGGTACCCTTTTCTCAACCTTCTCGTTTTCTTCATTGTAAAGTGCACCTGAGAGGCATGGTGGTTTCGGGACTCAGCCATCGGACTTGAAGAGCTTCGCGATCTTTCATGTTTTTGGGTTTTGACTCGAACGCGGAAACCCAGTGTTCCGGGTACGGCAATTAATTACGAGCTCAGACCCTCATCTTTCCAAAGGACTAAATGTGGGAGAAGAAAAAGGCATTTTCTTTCTTCTTCTTCTTTGCACTTTGCACCAACCGTTTCAGCTTCCCAATTTTCTCCTCTTTTTCTCGGACAATACTCTTGATTGTCAATACCCATTTCTCAGTTTAACCTAACTCTACGATTTTATTTTATTTTTTTGCTCCTCCTCATCCTTGGCTCAGTGGGTTCTCTCTCCCTGCATTTTTATATACAGGGGGTGTCCAGTTGAAGAGAAAGGGGAAAGAGGAATCCGAAGGGTTTTGAACACAACTCTTCTCTAATCTTGTTGCGTATTTACGTTTGGGACGAAAGAAGAAAGATTAAGTGAGAGAGAGAAGAGAGAGAGAGCAAAGATGTTTGGAGATTGCCAGGTGATGTCATCCATCGGAGGGACTGGTATCTCCGCCGAGTCCCTCTTCTCGTCACCGATCCGAAACCCTAACTTTGACTTCATGTCCAGCTTGCCCTTCAACGCCTTTGCTCCGATCATTCCGGTCAGTTTAAAAACTCTCTCTCTCTCTCTCTCTCTCTCTCTCTCTCTCTCTCTCTCTCTGCGCGCCTCGGAAAAGTGTGCAGCGGTTCTAGAAGCCGACAAGTCCTTTCGTCGCTGACACGTCACGCTTCTTCTCATTTTCGATCTTTCGTAGAAAGAAGAAGAGCTTAATGGATTGCTGGGAGGGAGCAGCAACAGCAAGGAGGAGATGGTGGACAGTGGAGGGTCGGGGAGTGAGCATTTCCTGGAAGAGAAGTCGTCGGCGAACGAGCTATTAGATCAAGACGGCGGCGATCAAGATCAGCCTGCTAACAAGAAGAAGCGTTACCATCGACACACCGCTCGTCAGATCCAAGAAATGGAAGCGTACGACTCTTTCTCTTCTATTTCAAGACTCATACACACTACACATGCCCCTCTCTCTCTCTCTCTCTCTCTCTCTCTCTCTCTCTCTCTCTCTCTCTCTCTCTCTCTCTCTCTCTCTCTCTCTCTCTCCCTCCCTCCCTCTCTCTCTCTCTCTCTCTCTCTCTCCTCTCTCTCTCTCTCTCTCGCATGCAAAAGGTCATTTTTTTTTTTGCTCCATTTTCCCACTCGTTTTTCCCCCTTAAAGTCAAAATTTTCATGCATGTAACTAGTTTACTACAAGTATATATGCTTGTCATCTTATGATTCTTCTTGCATTCAAATATTCCAAGCACATTATCTGTGTTTTATATAGTACCTGCATATTTCGCTTCTCCGCTGAGATTTCGGAGATCTTGAACAATTTTCTCTTCCTCACTTTTGCTTTTTTTTTTTTTTTTGGATAAGATCATTATTGTTGTATCGAGTAATTTTTTTCTTTTCTATTCCTTTTTAAAATATGTTACAGATTGTTTAAGGAATGTCCTCATCCAGACGACAAGCAGAGGATGAGGCTGAGCCAGGAGCTAGGGCTCAAGCCTCGCCAGGTCAAGTTCTGGTTCCAAAACCGGCGAACCCAAATGAAGGTTTGTGCGCGTGCGTGTGTTTCTGTCTGTGTCTGTGGGAGCTCTTTCTGGCTAATACATACGTGCTTTCTTTCTCTTCCCTCTTGAAGTTTCAAAACCCCTAGTTGATAATGCGACCAGGTCATAATGACCCATTATTGAGCTTGCTCTCACAATGTTGCGTAGCTCGTAGAAGAAAGTTAAAAAAAAAACAATCCTTTTAACGCCGGGTTCATTATTTGTAGTCCTCTCCCATACAGACTGTAATGTATACATCTCAATAAATGTTAGCTTCTGCCGCAATAAAAACCCTACCTGTACAGAGTAAATGCTTTGAAACTTCTAGGGTTCCTGGGAGAAAAACATGTTGTCTAATGTTTGTTCCTGTGACTCGCTATCAGAACCAATGGAGTGTTCTTAGCTTTGTACACTTGGTTGATGAATAGTACGGTTCTAAAAAGCAATATTAGCTTGGTGATATATGACGCCTTAGCCTGTAACTAAACATTCACGATTTACATGATCATACACTGTCTCTCTCTGCTTAGAGACATCGTGTTGAAGTGCATTTGTTCTGTACATGGATACTCAACTTCGCTTCGGTCAATTTACTGTTCTTTACCAACTTTTCTTTTTGGATAACGATATATGTAGGCACAACAAGACCGAGCTGATAATGTGATACTGAGGGCTGAGAACGATAATCTGAAGAACGAGAATTACAGGCTTCAAGCGGCCTTGCGCAACATAGTGTGTCCTAATTGTGGTGGCCCAGGGATACTAGGAGAGATGGGCTTTGATGAGCAGCAGCTTCGCATTGAAAATGCTCGACTCAAGGAGGAGGTAAAATTCTTGCTTACCTGGCAGTTGGCACACATAAGAACATAAGAGTTGCCTCATGACTTTCACAATCCTAAGGGGAATGTATGTTAATGATGCCTTCTTTATCTTTTTGAAAATCAATGGCGACAGATGGAACGTGTGTGCTGTCTAGCTTCACGGTACAGCGGCCAACAAATACAATCCATTCCACCACTGCCACCACCATCTCTTTTACCGCCATCGCTCGACTTGGAGATGACCATCTACCCGCCAAGGCATTTCCCAGAACCCCTGTCCTCTTGCGCGGACATCATGCCCATGCCTTTGTTGCCACAAGGCACTCCACACCACTTGGCCGAAAGCAATGGCCTCATACTAACGGAAGATGAAAAAGTGCTCGCCCTAGAGCTTGCCATGTCCTCCATGGAGGAACTTTCGAAAATGTGCACTGCGACTGAGCCCCTTTGGGTCCGGAGCAGCGAGAGCGGAAAGGTAGCACTGAATTTCGAGGAGCATGCACGGTTGTTCCCATGGCCATTGAACAATAATCCAAAGCAACACTCAGACGAGCTTAGGAAAGAAGCTAGTAGAGACAGTGCTGTTGTTATAATGAATAGCATCACTCTGGTCGATGCGTTCTTGGATGCTGTAAGTCTTATTTGCTGTAATATATTTTGGAATTGTACATGTATCTGGTGTTTTGTTACGATTACATTCTAATGGATTGTAATGCTTTATCTATTCACACTATATCGTTGTTAACTTCTGAATGTTGAAAGTTGACACGTTAATGTATCTTTTTGCCAGAGCAAGTGGATGGAATTGTTTCCCACCATTGTTTCTGCAGCAAAAACTATTCAAGTCATAGCGTCAGGCGTCTCAGGTCATGCCAATGGCTCTCTTCACCTGGTATTTAACTATTTTAACTAACTTCTTTTCCCTTTGTTAACTTTGCACATTCCATCCTTATTAGGTAATTTCACCAAGAATTATATCCTTCCATTTCATCATGTTTACTTTTACTAACTTCTTTCATTCATTCGAACAATGAGAAATTGTTGATGTTGAAATATTTCAAGGAATCGAATTCTGAGTTGCATAAATCACGTGTCTTATTGCATCGTTCACTGATGAAATCTTGGATTTTCAATATACACATTTGATTTTGTCTGTGTATCGCTTTTCTTATGTTACAAGAGCTGCATCTTTTTTTTGGTCTACTAGATGTACGCGGAATTGCAAGTTCTTTCACCAATGGTACCGACACGAGAGACATACTTCCTTCGTTATTGCCAACAAAATGTGGATGAGGGAAGTTGGGTGATCGTCGATTTTCCCATGGACAGCCTTCATGAAAATCTTGCTCCACCGCCTTCCTTGCCCAGATACATAAGACGGCCTTCTGGTTGCATGATTCAAGACATGCCCAATGGCTACTCAAGGGTAAGCCCTACCTAATAGCTTTACATTTTGTACATGTACTTGTATCGATTATTATTATTACAACCATTTTGCATCTAGATTATAATTACATAAGGATCTGAAGATTAAGAATTGGTGATTAATCGTGGTTTTATTTGCATTGGTTCGTTTTGTTCAGGTGACCTGGGTAGAGCATGCAGAGATAGAGGAGAAAGTAGGGCACCCACTGTTTAGTCAGTTTGTGAAGTGGGGAGTGGCATTCGGAGCACATCGGTGGTTGGCGGTCTTGCAAAGACAGTGCGAGAGGGTCGCAAGCCTCATGGCCAGAAACATATCCGATCTTGGAGGTTCTTCAGATTTATATTCATCTCATGATAAACTTGAAGCATTTTGATCTTCATACATATCAGTAGGATCCCAATAAGAGTATATTAAGTGTTCATCCTGGTTAAGTCCCAAAGGCAAGATCATTTTCCTTTGACATACGATGAGACAGGAACGAAGGGAAGAGTAAAGAATCTGGATTTTTAACCCAAGTTTTGTAGCAGTCCTGCTATGAATTTTGGGATGTGATTGTCTAATCTCATGTATTCGGTCGATGACCTCTCTTCAAGAGATTTTGATTAGCAAATTTGAATGTGAATTTAGGTGGAAACAACAGAATTCGCAAATGCTAACGATGCTGGCTTTTTTGGATCGATGCAGTGATACCATCTCCAGAGGCGAGGAAGAACCTGATGAGGTTGTCTCAGAGGATGATAAGGACATTCAGCACCAACATCAGCACCTCCGGTGGCCAATCATGGACGTCGCTATCAGACTCTTCCGATGACACCATCCGCATTACCACCAGGAAAATCACTGAGCCCGGTCAGCCCAACGGCATAGTCCTCGCTGCTGTCTCCACCACCTGGCTCCCCTACCCTCACCACCATGTCTTTGAACTCCTGAAGGATGAGCGCCGCCGATCTCAGGTCCATTATCTTGATCAGATCACTTATGCTTTCCTTTTCGCGATCTCAGGTCCATTATCTTGATCAGATCACTTATGCTTTCCTTTTCGAAGCATAGTCGATAAACTTAATAGCAAGCAAACCACATTGTGACTGATTTTGCGGGATTTCAGCTAGATGTGCTTTCAAATGGGAATTCTTTGCAAGAGGTGGCTCACATTGCGAATGGTTCTCACCCTGGAAATTGCATCTCTCTCCTTCGCATCAATGTAAGCGACACTACTAATTAACCACGAGTTATTTACTAGCATTCGGCTGTCGAATCATTTATAGTTAACCCTTCTGTCATAACACATGAATATTTAGCCAGACGTTGATCTAACAGCTAGATCGTTTGAATTCGCAATTTGTTTTCATAAAGGGAGATGACATTCTCCAACTATGCCATGCAGGTGGCGAGCAATTCGTCGCAACATGTGGAGCTAATGCTGCAGGAGAGCTGCACCGACGCCTCCGGTAGCCTCGTAGTCTACTCCACCATCGACATCGACTCCATCCAGCTTGCCATGAATGGCGAGGACCCTTCCCGCCTCCCTCTCCTACCTATCGGCTTCTCCATCGTCCCCTTCGGATCAGGGTCACCCATATCCGACTCCAGCACCGATGACATCCCGGGGCCCGACGCTTGCCCTCGGGACAACGGGTGCCTCCTGACGGTGGGGCTCCAAGCCCTGGCCAGCACAATCCCGACGGCCAAGCTCAGCCTCTCCAGCGTCACCGCCATCAACAACCACCTCTGCACGGCGGTCCACCAGATCACCACCGCCCTCGCCAGCAGCTCCGCTACTGTCAATCCTCCCCCAGCCCCCTGCAATGTCGCCGAGCTGGCGGTGTGTCCATGCCCCGACCCAACCGACGCTAAGCAAATCAGTGCTTAGCTAATCATCGTGGAATCACCCCAAAAAGGATTCATTTTTAGCACGAAAGGGTGGGGGGTTTGGGAATGGAGAGAGGGGGGTGGGACATGGGCAAAGTTAAAGGTAAGTAAGAATAACGAGGTTAGAAGAGGTTAAGCAGTGAAGGGTCATGTTCATTTTGTTGGTTTCTTTTTTGGAGAGACTAACGTGGTCATTGAACTTAGGTGGGTTGGGGGGTTTGATTTCATATTTCATTTTGTTCTGTTTTCTTTTGTGGGGGCAGATTTCAGTTAGGAAATATGATGTACAGCAGCAGCTGCAACTGCTGCTGCTGCTGGTGTAGTAGGAGACAAACCTTTGAGAAAATGGGTGGGTAAGGAGGAGTCAAGAGCGCACCAGAGATTTGACCCCCGTCGCTTTGCTCCGCCGTGGTGAGGTGGGTTGGGTGGGATGGGTGGGGGAGAATTGAATGCTTCCCCACCCCCCATCCCTTGGGCCGCCTCACCGGTCGAGCAAATGGGCGGGGGTGGTTGGTTCGGGAATTGACTCTTGTCGGCCCATTCTGGCTTTCGTGCTTTTAATTATCAATGCAATTCAATGCTATCTGAACTTTGGTTTTCTCCGTTCCCTCACTCAATGCTGGTACCTCCTCCTCCTCCCCCTCCCCAGCTTCTTAAAAAAGAGTATATAGATCATTGTACGTGACCAGATGAACGCACGTAAACCCTGCAATCGATAGCGTACACTCAGCATGGCCATGCGAGGTTCAAGTTTTCGATCAGTACGTACGATGAAAGGCGCTAAGGGCATTTCGGGCCTGGACTTGTCGATCTCGTGGTGGATTCTCTGTTATTTTTCTATCTATATTCTGCAGGCCCGAGCCCACAGCATTTGTAATTTTCTTGGACATCGGAGAATCACGGTCGCTATGAGGTCCCCCACAGGACCGATTTGTGGGAGACGAGGTGACGAGGGTTTCAAGCAAGAGCTGCTCAGTGGCGAACCCGTGACAGAGTTTTGCCCGTCACGGAAGGCAAATCTACCGTCGCCCCCACCCATGACCCTTTTTTCCTGGACGTAAAAATCTGCAGTGTCTCTCACTCCACACGGTCCGCGACATCGAGCTCGTGCTCCCGCACCAGGCTAAAAGGGTCCCGCATTTCCCTTCTGCCCGCCGGACGGTCCACGCCTAAACGAAACAACTACATATGTTCAGGGATCAAACAACTGTCTAGACTTTGGTCACCCCAATCCTCGGATCTACCAAAATTATTATTATCATAGCCAGCTTTCCCAACCTTAGAATCTTCGCAAGGGGATGCAACGGAGAAACGTATGAAACATGGACGAATTTCAACCGCGAATCGATTGGGATCACGTGCGTTCGGTCGGAATCCGCATATGGGGCGAGTTGACCGGGTCTATAAAGAGGCTCAGAGGTCGCAATTTGGACTCGTTCAAAAAGGGCCGAAAAGGAGAGAAGGAGGAAGAAGAAGATGACGTCGAATTCCAACCCGTTGAAGTCGCCGGTCTTCGCCCAACTCCAGCACCGTCGCAATTTAATACGGTCCGGTCAAAAGCTCCCACCAGCGCCCAAAAAAAAAAAAACATAAAAAAAAGACTCCCTGCCTCTCCTTTCCCATTTGTTTATTTCGATTCAACGTTGACGACGGACCCAAAACGAGAAAAATCACGAGGACGACCTCTGTTTCCGGGCCTCCATCCTTCGGGAAAATCCCATGTAGAGCTTGTAATCCGGGGGGCGCCAACGGGTTGACCCGGATTCGGACAACGGCCTGATCCCAACTAGAATAATCCGATCCTCCCCCACAAATCTAACCGTAATTTGTCCAGTCCCATGATGATGTGCGTCATCCGGAGTTGGAGAGCAACTTCCCCCCAAGCACACCCACCAAGCCGTCGCCTGAACCGACCAAACCCGGGATTCGGAAACCCGCCCGGCCCGTTCCCATTGGAAAAGGACAGAAACGACGCCGTTGCGGCATCGAATATGGTAATTTGCGTGGAAAAGGGTTTTTGCCGATTGGAAGGCGGATGTGTGGTTTTCGACCGTGCTGACGCCAAAAGGCCGGGGGGCGGTGCTGACGTGGCGCGGAATCCCGAGATGCGATATTTTTGCCCCCTTTTGCAATATGAACATTGGAGAGAAAAGAGGGGATATAAAAATTTCCGAATTAAAACAAAAGAAAAAATTTAAAGATTTTGCAACAGGCGAAAGCGACAGGAATATTTAAAAATAATGAATCCTTCTTCATGCGGTGTGTACCCACATTCGTGCTTTAATGGATATTATTCCTCTTATTATTTATTTATGTATTTTGGCGTGACACTTTTGGAGACGACCAGCTGGCTTCTTCTAAATTGCGAACGGGAAAAAGAATAAAATAAACGATTAAAATAAACAAAAAAAAAAAAAGGCAATTGGGTCGTGAAAATGAAAGGGTCGGGCAATATCCAAAATAGGATTAAGGTGAGGCCTTTTATATTCAGAAACGAGGCACTGAATGATGTAAGACATTGCATACATTCGGATTTGAAAACGGTTGTGACTTTTTCGCGAACCCACTCAAGATTTGATTTTTAACCTTTTCCCTTTATTTTTTTTTGGGGGGTTTATTCTTTTATTTTTTAATTATCTTTATTATATTTCTGCTTCCCCAGCAAATTCGAGTGGAGAAGTTGGCCGTGGTCTTTTGTATTTTCTACTTGCCTTTTTTTTTTTTCTTTTTTTGGCCGTGGCAAGCCATTACGTGGTGGCTTGTCCACCACGAACTCCCTTCCTCCCTCCTTCTTCTCGTCCCGTTTCATTGGCCTCGGTGGGGGCCAAATGTAGAAAGAAAGAAAAGGGGCGAACGACGTCGTGACGTTCGGCAAATACGCATATGAACTGGAGGAAGGAGATGCGAAAGCGAAAGCGAATCGACCGCTTTGCTCCTTTTTTTCAAAGAGTTTTTATGAGGCGGAGACGGAAACAAGAAAGGGGTCAACCGATAGATACGGGGGAACAATCTTTTTGAAAAATCGGGAGTGGCGAGGATTCAAAGGATTTCGAGTCTCGTGGCGGCCGGTGAAACTGGAGTTGATATAGTTGGAAAGTAAGGCTAGAGATCGTTCCGTGTTCTTTCCGCTATATCCAGGTGGAAAAGGGACGATTGGCATCGACGGTCCATTCAAAAGTCACAATAATTGATTACTGATCTTGTCGTGTCATGGCACGGCCTCTTGTGACAGGGGAGAATAATAGGTTCCGAAATGCCGCGCGTGATTGAATTTAACTAGACATCGAACTCTATCGATAGAAAAAAAGGAGTCATGCCTAGGAATCTTTTTTTTTTCCACTCTAATCCAAAAGGTGTCATGATTGGAAAGGAGCTTGTAGAGCATGGGAAGGGGTTTTAAGGGAGAATCTACTTCCACCGATGTGCCCATACCCTCCATGGCTGCGCATGCCATGAGAATCACGCTTGCCAAAGAGCGGACAAAGGGGTCCGGGGGCATCCTAGTGATTTTAATTTTGAGTGAGCCCATCATCGCCATCCCATCACCATACCAAAGAAAGTAAAGCCCGGATCACAAACGAATCGAGATTTCCCGAGGCTAAGAACTCCGCGTGTGGCATGTTCTCGTGGTCTTTTGCTATTTTATGTGTTTGTTTGCGTAGACATGCTTACCTTTTCGATACGTGAAATTTCGACCGAAACGTGGGGGCGGCGTCTTAAGGTCAAAGGTTAAGACTACTTTCGGTAAAGATTCTAATCTTACGGAGGTCGGCTTTTCTTGTCGGGCGGTGTGAATTCGGAAGAGTTTCTCGTTTTTTTTTTTTTTTTTTTTTTTTTTTTTTGGCCTCTCTCGGCATTTCGGCTTGCCGACTGAACCTAGTACACGTAATCGAAAGCACTCGCGTCCGGATTTGGGATTCGCTGAAATTGGTCGGCCCCTTGTGAAAATGAACCGGGATGGAAGCCGCCCGCAGCCTTCTTTCCTTTTGAGCACGTGCTGATTGTTCGGGTTACGTAATTGAGTTTTACTAGTTATATTTATTTTCTTCCCCCACAATGAAAATTTGAAATCGTGCACGACATCAAATGCTTTATTTTTTTCTTGGAAAGGCTAATCTTTATTGATAACCTTATTAGTATAGGTGTGTAAAGGACCCGAAACCGTCTAAATCCCCTGAATGGGACCGGATCAGTAATATATAATACATATTATATAATTTTTAAGAAAAATTTCCTACCAAAAAATTTAAAAAATGATTACTCTAAAATTCTTAATTTAAAACTCGACACTCATTGACTCAATGCTGGTCTCATCTCACTGTTACATCATCTAAGTCGTCCATTCATCTCTCACTCGCCGTCTCAACTCTCCGGCTCAATACCCATTAACTCTCAACAATCTTTTTATTGGGAAGTTCTTTGTTTTTAGCTTTTATTTTAGCTTGCTGGAAAATGTTGCACTAAATTATGAAGTTTGGTGAGATCGGTTTTATAGACCCACTCGGAAACCAAACTAGAGAATTAATGGGCTGATCTTGATTCCAAATTTTCGGAATTAGTCTATGTGGTCAGTTCCCAGTTCCAATATGAGAACTATCTACCCAAATCATGCTTACCCCTACTTATTAAGGTACTTGTCTACCTTCCAAAATTGCATGCATTTTGTATGATCGCTCAAATCTCGTGCTGAAATCCAAAATTTCTATTCCCAATTGCCTCCTTTCTCACGTAAGAAATGAGGTGAGGGATTCAAATCCCCACATTTTCAAGGAGTTAGGTGAGGACATTTAATTTCAAAAGTAGGTCTCGACTCCCATACTCTATAATGAGGTAAGACAAAAGTCTAAGTATTAGAGTAGGAGTAGAGTAGAATTGACAAAAAAAAAATCCAAAATTTCTATATGAAGACAATTTTGTTAGATCACCTAATACATGAAATTCCTACCTTTCCGTCTCAATATAATTACAGGCATTTTATATGACGGCTTGAATCTCGTATTGGAAATTCAAAATTTCTATAATTATACATGCTTTTCTTCCCGGGGGAGATATCAAAATTGCATTTTTCCAATAAATCGACACCATCTTACTTCTTTATTCATAAAATCAAGAGACATCAAATCAAACTCGATCTTCATTCCACCATTAGCCAATTGTTCCCGACTCACCTAACATGCTGGAAAAATCAACATAGATCATAGAGTTCATGTATGGGGCAAGGAAAGAATAGAAAATTCGAACCTCTTATCGGAATTCAAAATTTCTACATAAAAATAATTCCCGTTGGATCATAGAAGCATGAAAAAATAAACGAATATCCGGCTGCGTACCGCAAGTTGAGATAAGATGCTTACACGACGTGAGGTCGCGAATGATATAAAATTTGCTTTAATTTTCTTTGGTTTGTTAAACGCCTAATGATTGGTCACCAAACAATCGGGAAAATATGGGAGGAAGCAAATGAGCATACGCAATTCCAATCATTAAATGTCACGCGAGCACATGCACCAAGTCAACGGCCCCGATTAATCAAACGGTCTATTCATTAGTCACGATAATTCCCCCGATTAATTACGAAAGAAAAAAGAAGAAGGAAGACTCAGACGTCGTTTGATTAGAGCAACAGGCTGACTTACGGGACGTGACCCCAAAAAAACTCTCGTTGACCGTTACATTGTTTCAGTAGAATCCTGAGTTCTGTGTTTTAAGGAAAAAAAGATTTCCCTCTAAATGATAACTTATATCGCTAAAGATAATTACTTAATAAAAATAAAATTGATTAATTTTAAGGATAAAGAATAAGTGGTGCATTAAAAATTTTAGAATTTATTACAAAATTGTAATTAAATCAAAAATTTTCATTGGGTTTAATCAAATCCTTTATTGATTACACTTTTTGAATATTTTAGAATTCGATTGCATTTTCGCAACAAGTTTTAGAACTTAATTAAGGTTCCAATCGTTTCACGAACAATTGACCATTTTCGGAAAATATTTTTCTAAAATTCATATTTATGGTGTTCGACTCAAATCTAAAAAAATCCCAAAAAATATTTTATAGTATTCGGTAAGGAAAATGTTTTCCAGACTTCACCACTTGGGCATGCACCTTTTAACATGATCAGGAAGCTTTATTTATTTCTCGCTACATAATGACAATTTTCTGTTATAAAATTAAACTCGAATCGCCAAATGAGCTTTTCTTATTAAATCAAATGACCCAAATCGAGCTTTCCAAAACTAAAAAGCGCCGATCCAGAAACGAACCAAACAACAGACATTCCGCACGCACGTTTCCCCCATCTAATGAACTTTCCAGCTTGTCCCTTCACCGTTCTCTTTAAGCATGCAAACGCAAGAATAGAGAACAAGCAAAACCGTCAAACGCAAGCAGAAAAGAGGTTTGACAAAGAGAGAGAGATACTCAGCAAGATCGCCCAGTTGGAGCAAGATCCTGATGAGGCCGGCAATGGCAACCCCATTGAGGACGGCCTTGCGATCCTCTCGGTTTGCGTCGGCGTGCAACTTTGGCGACCCTAGGGCGTACTTTATTTTTTTCGCATTATGTAGTGAGAACTGTTTAGTCACATGGCCGGCGACCGGCTGAAAACAAAGAAAAGCAAAAGGAAAGAAAGAAAAATAAGAAAAATGATTTTTTGAAATAAAAATAAGAAATCGAATTTTTGAAATAAAAATTAAAAGTTTTTAAAAGATAAAAAAGAAAAGAAATGGGGACTAGTAAGAGAGTGAGTGGAAAATCTTTTCCTCAACTCAATGCTTTCCTAATTTGAAGAGTGAAAAATATTTTCCCCACTCTTAGAAGACTTTTTTCCCTTCATGAAAAATGTTATCTCTAAAAAATTTATTTTTAGTGAAATAAATGTTGAAAAATCTCGAAAATATTTTTTTTGAAAGTTATTTTTGGTGAAATTAATGAAGTTTATATTTTAAAAAAATTTAGAAATTAATTACATATTTATGATAAATTTAGAAATTTTCACTATGATTATGCCTAAAGATGACATCCATCTTGAATCTCGACCAAGATCGGTCCACGAGGATGCACGAACCTTCTTGTCAACGCGATGTGCAGTACACATCTCCACGCTCTTCCATACAATGTCTTGGGACAGCTTATGTAAAAAGTCAACAAGGAGTGCGTCCTCGTTGAAAAGGTAGTAACTGTCTCCATATGGTCAAGCTCTGTTTTTCTTCTTCTTCTTTTTCTTTTTGTTTATCTCAGCTTCTTTTAAAGATAATTTATTTGAGTCATTGACTTTATTTTTGTATTTGCACCCCCCAATAAATAAGGAATATATGGGAAATTTGATCTGGGGCAATGCCACATAGTTCGGAAAAAATAGAGGGGTTATTCAAGTGTATTTTTATATATGAGATAATGACGCAAACAGTTTATAAACTTTGGTCTAATGTGTAATTTAATTCATGATATTTCAATTTATTCAATGTGGTCCTCGAATTTTAATTCATTTACAATGTGATCATTGAATTTTTAATTTATTCAATGTAATATCTGAGCTTTTGATATGTGTTTAATATAGTCCATAAACTGTATAAAGATGTTCAAGGTAGTCCCTAATCTTGAATTAATGAAAAAGAACTACATTTGACTATATCGAACATGTATCAAAAGTTTAGGATTAAATTAAACACATTAAAAATTCAAAGATTACATTATATATTGGACTAAAGTTCATGGATCAAATTGTATATTGAGCAAAAGTTCAAAGATTATTTATGTCATTTTCCCTTTATATATCACTATTTCCGAGACACCATGACAATTAATGCGAGAGCCATTAGAACTTTCTAAAATGATTTTTTTTTAAAAAGCGACTCGACTTTGTGCTTAGATTTAATCTTCTAAGCTTAGTTTTTTTTTTTTTTAATTTCAATTTCCATTGCCAAAAAGAAAAACAATAATCAGCTCGTCTAGAAGCTAAATCATCACATGGAAAAAGAAAAGAGAGTAATGAAAAGGAAAATTGAACAGGGGATTCCATTAAGAACAATCATCAAAGCGAGAGGCAGAAGTTTACCCTAGTTCATGTCTATAAAGACGCCCCAAATCATTGTGTTCCTAGCCAAATCCTTAGCCAGGATCCTGTTCTCCTCACGGGATCAATTGAAAATCAGGAGGGGAAAATTTTCAAAAGCATCCCCGCCTTTTTAGCTCGGCATGTCAAATCCTGTCCTCATTTTGGAAATGCTTAAAAAATCTCTCATCAATCTTGAGATTTCATATCAAACTGAATCCGACATTGATTGCAATTTCAGCTTGTGATGACATTGAGCTCGATGCCATTTATGGGTTCATGCTCCACATGCGACATTTGGCTCTCAACTCATCGGATTTGATCGAGCTTAATGTTTGCCACCCTCATCCAAGCTTTGGCAGGGACGGGAGAGGCGAAGTCAGCAATGCCGGGTATTCCGGTCCTTTTTCAAGCCGGGGAGGTGTTGGTCTGAAAATCCAAATTGCAGACAGTTCTGAAAGCGATGTCAAAATTTGTAAAAAAGGGGTTCTTAGAAAGTCTTTTTCGAGATTAATGCGGCCCCTTCTTTTAGGGGAGAGATCATTAGTTAAATAAAAGCTCGAGGATAACTAATAATTATAGAAACTTGTCCACATGCCCAGCACCCTTGGGACAACGACACACGTTTTTTCTTGATTAAGACTTCACTTTAAAAAAAGAAGAAAAAGAACCCCGAATTAGAAATTTAGTTTTTCTTTTTTGGTGTGTGGGATCACCAACTCCTTCTCTCTCTCTCTCTCTCTCTCTATTTTACTTATATAGAAAACAGTAATCATTCAGACCTGTCGATTGGGAGGACCCCTGATTGGTTGGGATTAAACAAGTCCGAGCTTAAATCCGTGAATGGAAATGATTGTGTCCCTCGCCAAAAAGGAGCCTTGGACATATGTGCGGGATACCTACTCCTCAGCAGATTCCACAGTGGCTTAGTTGTTCTGTTTGTGTGTTTGTGTGTGTGTTTTTTTTAATAATAAATAATTTTAAATTTTAAAAATTCCAAGTGTGATGTGGTTGTATCTATATGTGGACAGCATGGCAGCATCCGGGGATAGGATAAGAGGGAGGGGGGCTTTTGCATAATTGAATTGTTAAATAGGGCCAAATGGGTGGGTTAGTCGAGGATTTTAGGTTGAGACCGCGATCGGTTCTTCGGAGGCCCCCGGCGAGAGGCGGGCGGCCGTGTGCCGTGAAATGGCGCGCCTTTTGTGTGTTGGTGATACGTGTTTGAAAGTCGGGCGGCTTGGAAAAATTGTGTGGGATTGAGAAATTGCTTAAAAAACGATTGTATCTATGGAGGTGCCGGGATCGTGGCACCTCTTTTCATCGCTGAAACCATTGAGCGAAAGTTTGCACTAACCTAACGCTAGAGAGAGATGTTTTAGTATTAGCAAGATTTCCTTATCTATTTTTTAATAAAAAAGTTCTCATGCATTACAATTCTATCATCTTGTCTATTTGAGTATTGGTTAATTAATCCTCTTTCAAAGTCTACCCAATGTACATATCATCAACCTCTTAATGAGGAAAATATTAGAATAAATAAAACACGACAGAAATTTTCGCCGGTGATGCACGTGATTATGGCAATGTATGCCTATGTCGTAGCAATTACTATCGAAAATTTGGTCACTAGAACAATGTTTGCAAAGTGAATGGAAAAAATGGCAGTAGTAACAATAGAGTAGGATATATAGACAACACTCGCTAGAGCTATGAAAATCACATAATTTATTCGTGACATTACATTAGCTAGCTGACAACACTAGTGAGATCATTCGATTCTCATGTAATTTTTTCTTTCATTTTGTCCTATTGAATCGATACCTAATTTTTTTTTTTTTTTGGGCCCTATTTCTGTCGAAATCTATAGCTCTCGTTTTCTTCAACCGGTCCAATCCATCCCGTGGGATGGCCTCCTCGCTTACCGGATTTGCCCTACATGAGGGGATCCACTAGGTCATACACCCCATTCCTGCGTTCGTCACCTTATCCTCCATTTGCTGGTCCATACATCATCCCCAAAGACCCAAAAAAGAAAAAAGAACATTTATTCACAAATATCGTTGCCATAAGATTGGCCTACAAAATTGATATAAGCAAACATTTCTGCTACCCTGAATGCGACTTATTTAAATACTCGGTCAAGTCTATCGTGTCGTAAGAAAAATGTTTCGAAAATACACATCGATCTATCAAATAAATATATGCATTTTATACCCAAAAGAAAGAAAGAAAGAAGTAGTGGCGATTTGGGTAAGTAGAAATGGTGAGCATCACGAAAAATCGAAAATCGATACACTTGTGGTAAATTTACCCTCCGTGAGTTTTTATTAAAATGGTTTAATACCGCAAAAATTTACAAATTGATAAATCCGGAGACAAATGGGGGTAAAATTCAACGAAAGCCAATGGAAGATGAATTTGTCACATGCATATTATTTCTTGTGATAAAATATTAACTTGAGATAAAATTTAGGAACGAATTGGGGACAGCGAACGCTACGGCAGAAGAGGGGGGTCTCCATCCTAAGCCTATGTACCTTTTTCCGATGAACTTTGGCTTTTGGAATTTAACAAAAAAGAAATCCGGAAAGGAGCGGGTCGTACCGTACCCCTATCTCGGATTCCAGTTCCGAGGGGGAGCTCATTCATTCATTAGCTCCTTCCTTCCTATTTACGAGCTTCGTGAGTGTAACGATAAAGTTATAGCTAAAGTACTAGGGTGTAGGAGGAGTAGCCCTGTGCAGGTCCTCTGCCTCGGGAAATCTCCCTCCCTCTGCCCCGGTTGGTTTTGACTGTTAACCAAATTTAGCCCTCCCCTTTCCTTTCCTTTGCCTTTTTTCCTGCGTTTCGGATATGACCCCATCGTCGTCGTCATCAATGCTCTCCCTCCACCTCCAAAAATGACTCCCCACCACCTGCACCCGTCACATCCCCCCCCGACCCCCGACCCCACCCAGGGTAACTTCCTTTCCTTCCTCGTTCCCCCCCCCCCACCTTTAAAAAAAAAAAAAAAAAAATTTCTTTTAGATTTTGTTGTCAAGTCCTCCTGGATTTCCGATTGAATAATTGAACCAGAAAGTTCTCAATGCTCCAAACACATCCATTTTTTTTAATGTCACCTGAGATTTTAAATTAATATATTTATAATAGATTTATTCAAAATTAAATTTTCAATCACAAAGATCTTCAAATTGATATGCTTTTAAAAAATTTATATTGATTTAATCCTAAAATCGATACGCTTATAACAAATTATGGATTTTCACATGCACTTGTTTCGTTGATTGAGTTATTACCACGCATCATCTATCTTCGTAATTTCATGATAAAATTTGATTGAAATTAATTGAAGGTGAATATGTTGCCAGCAGACTGGTTTGGCGTTTTTTGTGACAAAAATATTAGTTTACGATAAATTTATTACATATGCATCAGTTTAGAATTTTTTATAATTTAAAACTTAAATGTACAAAAATGAGTTTTTTCGTGATATTAATCATTTTTTTACTCGGGGTCTTAACTCATCCATTATCAAATCCTTCCTTATCGAATGTAATTATCCCATATAGTCATCAGTACCGACTAAATGAATGGTTCAATCTTTACATAGGTTTGAATGAATATAATCAGGACTTTGTACCAAATAAAATGCTTGAGCTAGAATAGCATTGACCATGAAAATGGTAAGATCATTATAGACAAAGGGCTTGATTTTGATCAACGATCTAGGTTGAGATGATGGCTTTAATTTTTTTTTTATTGGTTCCTACTTTATTGTTTCTCTAATTCTTATTTTTAGATTTTGTCTTACCCTCCTTATAGGACTTGTTAGTAAAAAAAAAAAAAAAAAAGGTAACAAAGGAATTTTTTTAAATCGCCTCTAATTAAGGTGGAGAAAACGATGGAGGTCGTTAAAAAACGAGGGCGGATTTTAGATTTTTATTAACGACCCAGCTGTGCGACGGCAAAATGTCCGTTTCTCTACAGCGGTGGTCCAAAAGGAAAAAGGGACGAAAGTCGTCCAGGTCCCCAAACATTAAAAAAAGCGAAAAAAAAAAAAAAAGAAGAGAAAATTTGCCCAAAACGCGACAAAAGGCATTCAGGCGATTACGCGCCCTTCGTCAGGCATTATCGTCAATTCGGGAACTTTCGCGAAGCCGAATCTTTCGCTGTACTTCGCCCCCCCCCCCCCCCCCAACCCTTTTCCCCCGCGACGCTTCCACGCAGTTCGCCGCTGTTTTCTAGGGCGCCCGCGCCCGCTCCGTGGGCCGAGCCGAGTTTACGCAAATAGGGCCCGGACACGTGGCCCGACCACATCTTCCCGGAAAATAAATTCGGATGAATAAAAAATAAAAGAAAAAGAAGAAGTTCAGGCTAAGCTGCGCCGTAGACGGAGTAGGGAGCGCGCCGGAAGCTTTGACTCGGCTTCGAATGTTCCGACGCGCCAAGCTTCGCTTTCGCTGACCGGTTCCACGGCTAATCATTAGCCCAACCTTCGCGTAACAAATGCGCTCGCGCCCCTCTCGCCCAATCACGTCCGGAGAGAGAGGGAGAGAGGCGTTTACCGGCGACCGGGTCCGCCGGTCTTTGCGGACCTGGCCCCTTTGCGAGGATCGCCGACGTGGCGCCCTGGCGCGCCCTCCCTGATGGGCCCCGGAGCGGCTGGGGCCCCCGGTCTCTCCCGCTGGGTAACCGCCAGCTATCGAAGGCGCACGGCTCGCAGGGAAACCGCACGGAAAAAGCGCTCTCCGCACCCTTCCCCAAACCACCGGCCTCCGCGGCCCGCCACGTGTTTCTCTTCTGTCGAGGAAAAGACCACGTATCGGATAGCGCGTGGCCATCCAGTCGCGCGCGGCCACATTGTGGGTGGTTCGTTCGCTGGCAATCACGGAAAGGGAGAGGGGGAGAGAGAGAGAGAGAGAGAGAGAGAGCGAGGAAATGCCGAGAGTGCCCTCGGCTGACATTTTTTTTTCTTTTTTTTAAATGAGGAAATTCTCGATCCTAAAAATCAGCCACAAAATAATCTTCTTCTTATTAAGTCGATCCGTAAATATCGAATCATTTAAGTCAAAAACAAATTTGTCCTATTAAATAATCTTAATTTCATTATCAAATATCAAATCCATCCATATTCAGTCGTTCGGCAATGCCATCAATTATGGCTTAAATTTGAAAATCGACATGAATTGATGTGCCATATAAAATTATGCCGATAATTCCGTGACACGACATGAAATAATAATATCAATTTCACGACAGTTGATTACTAAAATATAAAAGAATTTGCAAAACGTACAATGGAAATACTTGTTAAATAATAGAATAAGTGACCAATATTGAGTGATTTGTCATTTATGGAATGTCCTGACGACAAGCAGTGCAATCAATATTTTGAAAAATCCGAATTTCTCTTACCGAGTTTTGCGTTCGAGATTCGAGATCCACATGGAAAGGGCGATCTTTTGGGGGAGGAGAATATGGTAATTTCGGGGTCAGGGAGGGCTAACTAACTCGGAAGGTGAGCGAAAGGGAAGGAAAGGAAGGCGCGCTTCGGCACAGGTCAGCGATTTTCAACGGCGAAGTACGCCGACCGGGCGGTTATATTATCTGTCACGGGAGGACGGGCGGGGGGCGGTCAAGATTCTCCCGCGCCCGCTGAACCGATCAAAAGCCGCGGGGCGGGTGGAGAGAGAGAGAGAGAGAGAGAGAGAGAGAGAGAGAGAGAATTGGACGGTCGGATTCTCGCGTTCCTTTCGTAACCGTCGCGTTGTTACGCCGCACGTGATTATTCCCCGCCCCACTTCCAGCCACTTTCCTTTTCTCTCTGACCGAAACAGGACACCCCCCACTCGCTCCGTTTACCCCTCTTCGATAACACCGTCCACTCGGCTTTGCCGAAAACGCCCCCGCGATTCTCCCGATTCCACGGCGGCACCCGCGCGGGGCGGGGGCGCGATAACGGGGTCCGCCCAGGGGCCGAACGGTCATTTCGCCGAGGAGTCAGGGAAACGGGGTTTTCCCCTCTTCTCCCTTCTTTTTTTTTTTTTTTTTTTTTTTGAAACGCGTTCTGGCCGGCAGGGCGTTTGGTTGAACCACCTAACAACCACCACTTTTCTTCACGCACTCCCACCCCTTTATCTCAATAATAAATAAATCAATTAAAAAAATCATGGCTTTTTTTAAATTTTTTTAATGAGGAGACTTTTCTCGGGTGAAATGAAACTTCCCTCACCCTCTTCCCCCCCAAAAAAAAAAAAAAAAATATTTTGGGCAGCAGAAAAAGCAATTCCATTGCGTAGTATATAAAACTATAAATTATGGTCTCAGCGCTCTTTTTCGGTTTTCCAAAGCCTCCCCCTTTTCTCTGCTTTTTAGTTTTCCTCCACTGTTCTCTCCCTCCAATTTTTATTTTCCCCTTCCTTTATTCGTAAATTTTTTTCCTTTTTCGCCAATAATATTTCGCCGGCGAACCCCCCCGCAGCCTCGCCGGAAGCCGCTCTCCCTCCGGCGAACGCCCTCCCCGGCCCGTGGAGCCGCTCGGTTCCTCCGCCATTGGCAGCGCCTCGGATTCCCGGCGAATTTCTCGGCTCCGTCCGGGGGGGAGATGCTCCGGATCTCCGCGCCCGTGACGGTGAGCTCGCGTCCGTAGCGGTCTGCGAGGGTAATGTGGCGAGGCTGAGGCCGTCTCGAGGTGCGTGGTGGATCCGTGGAGGCCAGGATCGTGATCTAGGGTTTGTTTCCTGGGCGTTTTTGATCTCGGTTCCGCTTGTCAGCTTGTTTGTTCGGCGAGGCTTGTGAAGGACGGAGGCCCGCAGGTACCGTCTCCGTGATGAGATGGTAAGTCAATCGTCCGTTTTTTTTTCGTCCGTTTTTTTTTCCTCTCTCGTGTTTGCGGTTTGCATTACGAGATTTGTTTCTTCTTCTGGACGAAATTTCACGGGCTTTTGTTCTCCCATTCGCGGTCCAGATCCTGGGCTGGTGCTTTTTCTCGACCGGAAGAAACGGATTTCCTCTCGAATTTATGCGTCTACAGTGGTTTTTCGGAAATTTCCGTTGACGAATTCCCGTTCCTAGCAAATTGTGGTAGCCTCCGTCTGATCTGTGGAAATTTAAATGCGCCTCCGGCATCGCCAGAAAAATAATTATTAATTAATAATTAGGACTCAATGACAAACCGCGAGCTTGTAATTCCCTTACTTTTTTTTTGCTTTTTTTACTAGGAAAAACGGTTTCCTGAAACATGTCGTTTTCCGTGGAAATACTCTCTTTCTGGGAAAGTATTGCGCGTTTACCCTATACGTACCGAGGAAGTGCGCAAAAGCGCCTCTGAAGATGCCAGTTGGTTATTACGGGGTTAGAATTTCGGTTGAATTTTACTCTTTTTAGGGACCCATCAATGCAGAAGGCGTGGCAGATCATTGTGGACGGTGCAGAACGGATGGGTTTTGACCAGTCCTGCATTTTAGACGGACGGTGTTGGGATGACGCGATTTTACCTTTCCGGTTGTTTTACGACTGGCCAGTTCCATATCGTGGCGGTATCGGTCTCGGCGGTATCGGGCGGTCATGCTTTGCTGCATCATCGAATTTTTCTTCGTGTCCTGCCGTGTTTTCAGTCTGTGTGAACTGGCAATTTTTTTTTTTCTGGAGACGTGGATTTTGGGATGGGTTTGGATTTTGGCTTGTTTTTACGTATGTGCTTCTTCAGGGAAAGCTAGTGGGCATTGTCGAGGATTTGACTAGGTATTTAGTCATTTTGTAAGCAATGTGAGAGATGGCTTTGGTGATTTGACTGGTCATGAAAACATTTTTAATCGCACTCCATGACTACACTCTAAATGGCCATTTTGAGCTCGCATTAACTTTTACTTGGAATTAATTGATGAGTATGCATAACCAGTAGAATTTTTGTGTCCGACACGATTCCTTTGCTACTTTCTTAACAGTGCAAACTACATTGGTTTTTTCTGTTGTATCCTGAAGCTCATGACTTAAGGTTACAATGTGACTATTTTGTTCCCCATTCAATGTCTAGATTGCGGTCTTGGTACTTCTGTCCTGTATAAAGTGGTGTGTGATTGGTCTTCTCCTCACCATTCAATTATTGTTTTCAGTTAGCATGGGGTTTTGATTTTCCGAATTGTTGCCTTTTACTTTAACAGATGCCAACAGATTGATTTTTTGAGCTTGGTTTTGATTTTCCCATTCGTTCAGTTTCTTCATGTACACTTACCTTTTCTTTATGCAGGTGGAAGGAAGGGTTTGTCAGTCTAGAGAAATTTCAAATGCTTTGGAGTTCCTGAAGCGTAAAAGGCTTCAGAGAATGAAAACTCAAAGCGTCATGGAGACTGATGGTCTGGTGAATGTAATGAATAGAAGTGGGGGGGATGCATTGAGAACTTCAGCTTCATGTGGTGTGAGAATACATGGTAATCCCACATCACACGGGGCTTCTACTGGGAAGGATGTCTTTCTAAAGCGGAAGGTAGAAAAGTTCTGTATGAATGATTTAGAATGGACCAACCAAATTCCAGAGTGTCCTGTTTACTATCCATCAAAGGAGGAGTTTGAGGATCCTCTAGTTTACTTGGAAAAGATAGCTCCAGAGGCTTCGAGATATGGTAAATTGTTTGGACAACTTGGACTTCTTCTGAAGTTTTCTATTTGGGATGTTGCGAAATGTAGTTGTTCATGGAAGGGCGTGTTCAGACCTCATTATTGCATAGGTTTCAAATAATCAAACTTCAACATATGAAGGGATAATTTTTATGAAAAATCTTGTTGCGTTTTTGTGAGGTTAACACGATTGAAGTGAGATGGTAACACAATTCAGCTTGCACGCCATGTATATAGTTATGGGTAGCTTCTTTCCATAATCTCCTCTATGTGGGCTTATTGGTACTATCGGTGGAAATTAGTTTCTTGGGGTCGAAACTGGTTCAGCTAGATTTTTATGGTTGAGTTCAGCAGCATTTCTTTTTTCTGTAAACTTTAGATGCAAAGATGCAACATGTGTTAGGTGGAAGCGGTTTGAATTGATATCAACTTGATTTGGTACTTTAAATTTTCAATGAACATGGAAAGCTAGGAAATTGGTGGTGAATCAAGAGAAAACAGCGTTGTTATTCTAGCATCGAGATCTAAAAACATGTAATAATGAATGCATCAGCAAATACAATATTTAGGAGTGTTCAGAGTTGCTGTCTTGGCTTGTCGTGTGGATTGGGGATCTGACTATGGTGCAAAACAACTCCACTTTGGCAGATCAAGATACTATGAAGGTTTTGAAATGAAGAATTGCCACCACTAATTGCAATGGAACACTAAGGATCATTAAATGCTAGCATGTGATGTACCTCCCACATTACATTAGTCTTATTAGTGCCTTTGTTGTTAGATGATGAGGAAATGGTTATTGTACTATGTAATCTGCCAGAATGGTAGACTGAAAGATGCCTGGTGGAGATGGAATATATTTCATGTTATTATTGATCACTGGACTTAATACGAAGTGGCTACAGAGAGGGTTAGGTGCGTGCATCATATATATCCCGTAAAGTCATGCTGTGTGATGTCATTATACAGTTGGATGAATTATTTGTAGCTCGGCACCTCAAAGTGTCATGCGTAAAAAGCTATCATGTATATATTTGCCAAGTTGTGTGCAGAATGTATTAGGAATAGGGAATTTTTTTTTTTTTTTTTTTTTGGTTGAATGGATTGGAAATGTGAGTATTGCAGAAAGTGTTGTGTGCTTGATATTTGTCCTAACCTTGGAAGCAATAAATATAAAGGAGTGCAACTTAACAGTGTAATGGATGTACTTTATTTGCATCGAGCAGTAACATAGAAAATGTTGTCACAAGCTGCTTTAACATGGAAGTTATTGTGTCACATTTAATACTTAAAAGTCCTTTGTAATCCTGTTTCCTTTGCTATGAATTTTGGAATTTGTGCTCTTACCACATCTGTGCTAATATGCTAGGTATATGCAAAATTATTTCTCCTTTAAGTGCTACTGTCCCTGCTGGGGTTGTATTGACGAGGGAGAAAGCAGCATTCAAATTCACGACTAGAGTACAACCTCTTCGTTTGGCTGAGTGGGATTCTGACGACAGGGTCACCTTTTTCATGAGTGGAAGGTCATTCTTCTTTTAATGTTGAACAATGTTTACCAGATTGACCCAACTGATTGTCCTTCCGTCCATTACTCTCTCTGCTGATGAGTACATATTTGCATTCAGGAATTATTCATTTCGGGAGTTTGAGAGGATGGCAAACAAGGTTTTTGAGCGAAGATATCATAGTGTTGGATGTCTTCCAGCCACATACATGGAACAGGAATTTTGGCAAGAAATTGCTTGTGGAAAGATGGAAGCTGTTGAATATGCTTGTGATGTTGAGGGTAGTGCCTTCTCATCTTCTGACACAGATCCACTTGGAAGTAGTAAATGGAACTTGAAGGTTAGGATCTAATTTTTATTTGCTATCTCCTAATGTTTTTCTTTAGTCCACTTAATGCAGTGTTTTCTATTCAAAGCATATTCAGTGATGTTTGATAACACATCTGGCGAGCCAGAAGTCAACATGTATATTGCATTTCATCACACTCTTCTATATTGTTAGTGTCCTGATGAATGGAGGACACTTTGCATGCTTCTAGGCTTGGCCTATCTAGTATTCCTCATAACTTCATTTTTGTTTTGACTTCAGAATCTCTCACGCCTGCCTAAGTCTGTTTTACGTCTGCTGGAAACTGCAATTCCGGTACAAATTTACTTGCCTTCTCCTGTCATCCTTATATCTATTACCCTCTGGTCCTTATGCTTAGTGATTATTTTAGGGAGTGACTGATCCCATGCTTTACATCGGAATGCTCTTTAGTATGTTTGCGTGGCACGTAGAGGATCACTACTTGTACAGGTATAAATAATTGTTATGCTCCAGCATTTTGGAATAACTTCCTTAATTTTCCAAGTATCGTCTTTTAAATTTTTGCCCTTCTACTGAGCATCTTCTTCACCTTTTGCTTGCAGTATGAATTATCATCATTGTGGAGCTTTTAAAACTTGGTATGGAGTTCCCGGTCATGCAGCTTTGGATTTCGAAAAGGTAGTTAGGGAGCATGTTTATACCACTGATATTCTATCTGCCAATGGTGAGGATGGAGCTTTTGACTTACTTTTGGGAAAAACAACTTTATTTCCCCCAAATATTTTGTTAGAACACGACGTCCCAGTCTTCAAAGCAGTTCAGAAGCCTGGGGAGTTTGTTGTAACATTCCCTCGAGCATATCATGCAGGATTTAGCCATGGTAAGATTTTGTAATAACTTTGCTTGATTTGATGCATAATTAGACAGTTGTGTCTATGGCTCTCCCTCACGCACTGCGCACATGTGCAAACATGGAAATGCTTGTGCATGTGCATGTTTGCACCTACATATCTGATGCATGCATTGAGCAGAGAAAAAGAACTCTTAGCTCAAACTTGTGTGGGATTTCTTTCATTTTACTTTGCAAGTTGCACTAATAGGTCTCCAACTATTTAGGTTTCAATTGTGGCGAGGCAGTGAACTTCGCACTTGGTGATTGGTTTCCTCTTGGAGCCATAGCTAGCAAGCGTTATGCACTTCTAAACAGAGTTCCCTTGCTACCTCATGAAGAGCTTCTCTGTAAAGAAGCAATGCTTCTCTATGCAAGCAGAGAACTTGGAGATTTGGACTACTCATCTGCAAACTGGGCGTCACACCGCAGTATTCAGATTTCTTTTGTGAAGCTGATGCGCTTTCAGCATCGTGCTCGCTGGTGTTTAATGAAATCAAGGGCATGCGCTGGTGTATTACCAGTTTCACATGGAACAGTTGTCTGTAGTCTATGCAAGCGCGACTGCTATGTAGCATATATCAACTGTGCCTGTCATTCCGATCTCGTTTGCCTACGTCATGGTACTCTTTGCTTCTTCATCATTGCTTTTGGCTGATGACTTACTCTTTCTTTTTTTTCTGATTCTTAATGGTTTATTGCAATTGTCAATGATTTCTTCAGATATTGAATCAATAAAATCTCCATGTGGAAGCAGTTATACACTATTTGTGAGGGATCATATATTAGAACTGGAAACAGCAGCCAAGAGGTTTGAGCAGGATGAGCAGATATTGGAGGATATCCATCGGGATAAAGGCAGCGATAACGAATCGTTTTCTATTCCAAATTTATTTGGTGACAGTTACTTTCCTTATTGTGACATTCATCCACTTCCTCTAGACGCTCATAATGAGTCACCAGAGTTGGACTGTATTGAGAGAGAACCCAAACTTAATCATGGAAGAAGAGATTTGGAACCCGAAATGCATCAACCATACCTCTCCTCAGTTCATCCGATTCATTCAAATTCAATGCTGGCTCAAAGCTCATCTATTACTGATGATGTAAGGTTTAGATATTAATTGCCGCATTTTTTATCTCGCATAATGTATAGTTTAGGAAGTTACAGATAAGCTTGCTTTGTGACTGCTGGTGGTACAACATGATTTTTGAACTATATTTAGGTGTCAGCTCTCTGATGTTTAGTCTGGTAATATCATGTGCAGAATGCGGGGCATCATGTTTTTGAGAAGCCGATCCTTAACTCTGACAAACTTTCTCAAAATCTGTCTCGCAACGCATATGAATTGTCTGTCTCCCCATTGTCATACGATGATTGCACAAGTGCCCATCAGGATGGACTCCACGACACAGCAAGGAGGCCATTTTCTGGTCAATATAGTGATGACTCTGATACAGAGATATTCAGGGTTAAACGACGCCCTATGAAAGTGGAGAAGAGGAGTAGGCATGATTCTTTGGCCTCGCAGAATTCTGGACGCCAGGTGTGGTTTCAGTCTCTCGTGCGACTTTTTGTTGTTTGTTGTTGGGTTGTTTTTACTGTCTTCAAGTTAGAATGTAAGAGTGGTTTTTTGACTGTTGAAAGTAAGGATAGGTCTTGACGTGTTTTATTTGGTTGATATTAGTTTGCCTCAAACACTGATAATTCATTTGTTGAGTGTGGCTTAGAAATAAACAACTAGCCATACTGATTAGGAGATAGTATTGAAGTGCTCGTGGAGCAACTGCATGCCTTCAAGCTTTTTGGGGGTTAAGATGCTTTCTTTTAGAGGAACTTTTTTTATCTTTTATATCTATCTAGATCGCTGGCATGTTCTCTCCAGCCTTCAAGTTTTTGTACAGGCTTTCTACATTTGCTTAAATCCGCTTATATCAGGATGTAGATGTTCATTTTTGCTAATCATTGCTCAAGGCATGGATAAGTGATGTCTTTATGTGTTGGTGACACCATCCTTTGTTAACGTCAGTAACTCAAATGGTGTTGAAGTAGCTTGTCATACTATTTAGCTTGGATTATGTATTAGCTTTATACATGTTTTCAACCACCTGTCTTTTAAATTTCTTCAATCCTCATAACCTCAATTTGCTCTAAAATGTTAGAAATTTCTAGCTTCTCCATATTCTTAAACTGAAACTGCTGTTGCTTTTGCTCATGTTATGACTCACAAGTTCATAACTTCTATTGGTGATGCTTTGTGAGTTCAGAATAGTGATAATGCTGGACACCAACATCTAACATTGAAATTTGCCTTCTGGCTCGTGCATGTGAATGCAGGGATTGAAGCGATTGAGAAAACAACAATCTGATCATGGGCAGTTGATGCAGTCACATGGTTACAGGTCTGATGAAGCAAGATATGACGTTGGTGCATCTGCTCATCACAGGGAAACTCCAGGAGCCAGTTCCAGGGACAGGTTTGCTAAAGGATCTTCTGTAATATCTATTAAATTTAAGAAATTGTCTAATGAGGAAGTAACGAACAAGTCCGAACGCCAAACAAAGGATAGATTCCAATATGAGTTGGGAAAGGCCATGAGGGAACTTCCCCCTTTAGAGATTGGTCCAAAGCGCCTTAAAGTCAGATGCCCATCGTCGTCAGGGTCAGAGCGGAGATTGGATTGAAGTTTAGGTTTGGACTCAGAAAAGTTTAGGTCTTTGTAAAGCAAAGGAGAAATTTGGTCTTGCCTTACTCTGCAGCACATTCTAGAGCCTGACTCCGCTAACATTTGTTTCTCTAATGGGGTTCTAACGACACAGAAGAAGATTGATTTGGGAGCAGCAAGAACACATTAACCTCAATTAGGATAAAAAATTCAAATTCTTTGTGCAAGCCTCGTAAATGGGAGGCGATGCACCGAATGACGATTCTTGGGTTTCTCAGGCCGGGGGTTGTTTTTGCTTCTTGGGCAGAGGAACCTTCCAGCACAGCTCAAAGTTGGATTGGCGTTTTAATTTTTAGTCGATGTACATTTTGTTTCTAATCCAGATATGTTTTTGTCTTTTTGGGTCGAGGGTAATTGGCCTCGGCCACTGTTCCCTACATTTAACATGCTGCTTCTCCCCTGGTCGGTTCTTTGATTCTTTTTTAACCTTTTTATTTTTATGGCAATGGTGGTCGTTGTATGCTGAACTACATGAATAAGTTGTAGAGAAATGTCTTCTCTTTCTCCTTAATGCGAAGATGATTCTCTGTTTCTCCGGGGTGCTTTGTC
This sequence comes from Corymbia calophylla, assembly GCA_014182845.1. NCBI lineage: Eukaryota > Viridiplantae > Streptophyta > Magnoliopsida > Myrtales > Myrtaceae > Corymbia > Corymbia calophylla. Next base: position 18,255,934 of record CM024696.1, read on the forward strand.
TCTTTATATTTTGCTTCCATAACCGGGGTTGGTAACTTTTCTGCTGCTGGTGGCGTTTGTCCTTATTTTTCCGGATTGAGCTGTTCGATCATGGAGAAGCTCCTATAAGATCCGTGTTCGGGGACCATGCCTCGGTCAAAATGGTCGGACTCACCTTCTCTAACCAATGTTAACCGTCGGAGCGTGTGCCTTTGATCTTCTGACCAAAAGAGAGAAAGCCACTTCAACCCTTAGCGACAGCTTTAAGGCCCTGTCCTCACTGGGCCTCTGTCATCGACTTTTTACCCAAAGCCTCAAGTTCCACAGAAGCCCGCGATTCATCAATGCTTCGTTCTCTTACACTCTTGAAAATCGAGGATACGGCGACTTCCATGAATTGGCTAGTTAGTGCCTAAATGAATTGGTCAACTAAGGTTCAAAGACCATCGCGGGCGAAAAGGCCGGAACTATGCAGGTTTACATGATCTCTCCAAAAGAGTGCTCAAAACATTCTCAAGCTAATGTCATGTTCAACATTTTTTTTGCGTGCATCTTTGGCTGCAATCACGCGAAGAGAGGGAGCGAGAGAGATTTTTCCTACTTTAATCAGTAGGTGGGACCAGCGATCCAACTGTGAACCTTGACCTTCTTGACACAAGCACCCTATTCTGATGTGATTTCGAATTTCCTGTGCGTGAAAAGTTCTTTGTAGGACCGACCCTCCTCTCCTTCAATAATTCCCCCCAACCTTTGTGTTCCAAGAAGAGAATAAAAAGATATAGTGTGGAATCGGAGGGAAAAAAAAGGCGAAGCCAACGAAGAAAATTACGGAACAAGAGAAAAAGGAACAAAAAACCAAATCATGTTAATGGGTTCTTGTCATAATCTCCCTCTCTCTCTCTCTCTCACTTTCCAGCAAATGATCTCTCCGGATTTGTAGGGCACTAACGGGTCACACTTATTCCGAGCCTCCATGAAAGATCCTGTCTGTTTCTCCTCTTTTTCACTCTTTGTTTCTTGTCCTTGAAATTAAGGATCTGATTACCCACTTTTAGCTCATGGGAGAGAATATCGAATGCAAGGAACTGGGCACTTGCCACTTTTTCAAGCCTCGTCCGTGTGGGTTTCGCTTTGAGGGCCATGGCCCCCCCGCCCCTCTTCCTTCCTTTTTCCTCAGATTGATTTCGAGCGTGTTTGATCACAAGTTCCCAAGCATATTTGTCTCACAAATGGAAAAGGGTCGCCTGGCTCTTTATTACTCTTTCTAGTTATTCAAAAAAGGGTCGTTAGATATGGGGGAATATCACCCAAGAGCCCTCCACTAATTATATGCTTCCATTCTTAAGTGACATTCCTTATCCTGATTAGGCATTAACAAATTTCCTTTTGACAGCTTGCCTCGATCGAGAAGCTTCTGTTTTGCACTCATATCATCCAGAGTCTTCTCAATTTTGTTGATTTGATCGGACAAACTTAGCTTCCCGCTCTAAATGGCTTGTTAGGAAGTATAATTGACACAACATATATCCTCATAAGTCGAGCTCGATCGGTTGACATGGTGCCAAAACACATTTTGTCAGGTTGAATTCCGACATATCATACTTGAAATATATGAGAGGGAGAGTATCGACTATCGAGAGATACTATTCATAGGGAACTAATGAATGTTTAACATAATCGATATTTTCATGTTATTGAGTAGATATTACTTGACATGGTAGTTAACCCCTTGTTTGATCATGTTTTTTTGGCACTACGAGCTCCTAATTCTTGAATAAATGACTCACTCATCCTCCTTTTGATCTCGCATATTGAAAAATATATTAGGGGTTCTAGACAATCAACTTTAGCTCCCTTAATTTGGTCATTGAACTTATAACCATATGGCACTCTCACACCTCCTAATTCATTAATCTAGACCCTTTTGAAGTTAGATGTTAGTACGATGACATAGACTGCCTAATTCATTATCTAGAGAGATGCCCTGTTAGCTAATAAAGCACCTTCTCTCTACCTGTACACCTTGTCGGCTAATTGCTGCTGTGCATCGCCTGTGGGAAAAACAAAGACCCAGAGCAGTAGATGCTAAGGAATGGCAAATTAGCAAGTTTTTGGATGCTTCCAAGCTAGTTATCATTTATCGCATAGTTAGCATTCGTAAAATCCTGTAAACACAAAACCCTAATTTTTTTTTTTTTTTTGGGTAAGGTAAACTTATATTAATGCCAACCAACAACTGTACAGACTAACGGATGGCGGCTCCAAATTGCACTCAGCTTAGACTACTGAGTGAAAGGAAGCCGAATCCAATGACAACTAAAAGAAGTACAAAACCCTAATTTCGATATATGAGGAATGTGTAAATTGTCATGTAGTCTACTGTTGGACTAAAGAAGAATTGTGAGGCTTATGCTTCTATATATGGGGTAGAAAGATGGACTATTTTATCGAACACTTAGACAAACCAACCCCGCACTCTTGGAACATTGACATTACTGGTCATCTTCGTTGCTTCCAATGCTGTCGGTAACCCTAGGAGAACATTATAGGGCGTTTCTCTCTCTAGTATTTACTACAGCCCAAAAGGCCATTATGCTAAGGAAACCCTACACGGAATTGCTTGGAAATTGAACTATGCATCATATTTTGTCTTCCGCATTTCAGAGGTTCTTGTTCATAAGTGATTATATGTGATGGAAATTCGAAAATCTTCCCTTCTCTCCCATGCAGATCCCTATGGCATCATCTAGTTTATGACACGAAATCAGCAGTAGGCGAAATTCTGAAGAAAAACACAACCTAGCGGACCCCCAATTTCTAGTGTTTGTAAAGTCGCAATAACAACATCCTAAACTCTAGATGCACAGCTAAAGATGGACAAATTGCTCAGAAAGTTGCACTAATCTAGCCGAGCCAAAGTTGGCCCGGCATCAGTTGAATGCTAAGCAAAGAAGAAAAAGGTGAGTGAATAGTGAAAGAGATTAAGACGTAGCTGCAGCTTAGCTTCAGTACCCCTGAGATGCAACCTTGTCTTGGGCCAGACCACAAGAAGGTAATTCCATTGAATCCCTTAATGTCAGCTCGGATGACCTATAGAAGTGGGTTAACCTGGAAAACCGAATCAGGAGATCATTTACCACTCAGATGATTATATTTCCACAATTACAAAATCTTCTTCCACAACCACTTCAAATTTTCCATATTAAATGAACGAATTCATTCTTCAAAGCTCATTCAAAGTCTCCATGAAGATTCTTGAATAATAGAAAGGCACGAATGTTGTCCAGATAGAGTATATAATCAGGGATTTGGGGCTTACCTTTTTTGTTCCTATTATTTCCTTAGAATCTAATTCTTCTTTTCCTTTCCTTCTAATTCTTTCCATTTATTACTGTTAAATATTTGTCGTCTTTAACTTTGTTTTCTTTTGCTCATGTTCATTTGTTGTAATCCTTTTTGAGTGAAGTTCAAGCTAGAGGTCATCTTCTATTCAAATCCTTTTAGAGTATGGAGATAATTATACCTGTCAAAATGGGTGCATAACCCATTTATATATTAAATGGGTCAGTCTTTCCTTTTCAATCACCTATAATGGGTTTAAAACTAAAAAGACTAAAATATATGGATCGTTAATGGGTCATTAATGGGTCAAAGTTTAAACCTACTTAAAACTCAACTACTCCTCAATCCTATAAGAGGACTCTTCTTCTCTCCTCTCCTCTCCTCTCTCAAATCAAAACGATGAAACATTCCTCATCGCACAATAATGCGTCATTTCACTCCCACCGCTCGCATAGCAGTTCCTCCTCTCGCTCGCACGGCAGCACTATCGCAAGTGGTCGGCACCACGTCGGACCTCTCTCGATCTCCGACTTTCGCTTGCGCTCGCACAACCCTAGCCGCCACGCCTTGCTAGCTTGATTGGCCGTCAAAACCTAGGTGAGTCTCGTTCCCTCATATGTGTGAGTGATTTTTAAAAAATAAAAATAATTTACAAAATTTAAAATAAAAATTATTAAGAATTCGATTTTTAAAAAAATAAACAATATTAAAGGAATATAATCTTTAAAAAGATTATAATAATAAGTTTTCCTAAGTTTAGTTAGATTGGGAAGTGTTTTAACAATATGGGTTGGGTATGGGTCAAAAATTTTATATTATGTTTAAATGGGTCATAAACGGGTTAATGGGTCAATTTGGGTCAGACCATTTATGATCTGACTCAAACGCGGCCCGACCCACCCGTTTAACAGGTCTAGAGATAATAGATAAAACTGGAATGATTACAAAATAAGTTTAAAGCTCACGAACTTGTATCTTACGTATTTTTCGAAAAAATTTAGTATCATGATAAGTGGATGTTCTAACAGAATCATTTTCATTATTTTTCTCAATTAAGTGAGTTTTTTTTTTGGTTAAATCCATCTTATAATTTAGAAATAGTGAATTTATGAGGCAGAAAAAAAAAAAGGAACTGTAAGTGTGCTATGCTTTGGTTATAATTTTTCTTACAAGATAATGAATTTCGAAAGAAAGAAATAAAGCTATCGTATATAACTCGTACAACTCATATTTAATCAAAATTAACTTTTGAAAACTCAAAGTTACAGCAGTTATTCATATTGATCTTATTACCTTAACAAACTTTCTTAAAGGTAAACAATGCTAAAGTTTTCAGTTTCTTTTTAATTTATTAAATAAATTAGTTAAATAAACTATAAACGTTAAACTTATATGAAATAGAATGAATATTTCTAATAGTCTTTTACATTTACTTCTATTGTCTCTTACACTTAGTGAATGTCCTTGTCAGGCGCAAAGTCTTTCACTCACCTGTACAAAATTACTTAGATTCTGTAACGGAAGAAAGAAAAAGGTAAGCTCAAACTCCTTCGTTTATGCATAGTTTGTCAGAGGTTATATTTGCCTTCCTAAGCTTTTGAAGAATACACGCCTAAAATTCTAAACGAGTTGGTTAAGTAGGGCAAATTGGTCCAAGCAAACACTAGGGTTCGAAATAGTCCCGGAAGAGAATTTTCTGGGCATGGGAAATATCGTTTCGCCCAAACAACGTGCCGGAGTGCATCTGCGAACCGATGCCCAATAACGGCCCGCCAGGTCACTTAAAAGAAATACCGACTGGTCGGAACGGAACTGGCATCTCGAGATGAAGACGACAGGAGGCTCTCTCGCCTCTTCACCGTGCTATCATTTCGGAAGGTGGGTCTACATAGCATTTAGCATGGATCAGGGTCATGAAAGCTACGGTTGAGTCATTTCGACCGGCTGCTAAAAGAAGAAGAAGCCTGTTGGGGGGGACCTGGACCTCCCGAGTTTATCGACAGAGGAGTGCCGTTTTCCCTTGAAGAAGAGCTTTGCAGTACAGTTTGGTGGGTAGACGACATGATATTAGGGCAAAAGCTAATCCTCACCAATACTCCTACAGGCGTCGGCCGAGAGAGCTTCGGCAAAAAAATCGTTTTGTCTTCGCCTTCCCGTCGAGAGCAAACACTGCTCATTCTGCTTTCCGAAAAGGGTAATTAATGAGGCTTGACAAATCCAATCGCAGTACCAAGAAAACGTGTGAAGTCCATATCGCATGTCAACTTCTTTTACGCTGTTACATGGCCACTGCACTGTTCAAACCATGTCGATGCGTCGTATCGGAACAAAGTTCACGCGTTCTAGAGTGATGACATTATGTTCCCCTTGACTTTTCGTGAGCTCTCCCTCTTTCTTTTCCCTTATGTGCAATTTGAGCAACGCCGTTGCTCCGAAAAAACAGGTTAGCTCTCTAGTGGCTGGCTCAATTGGTTAGGGTGGTAGGAAATTTCTAACGTGAGGGCTGAATGCCAGCTGTTCAAATTCCGTCAATTGCGTGCAAAATGTTCTAATTAAGATACCTTACAGTAAAACCGACACTTGAACTTAATTGGTTCATAGGCTTGTAAGGTGTACCATGAGCTTTCAAGTATTCAATTTTTTGCGTGGGTACCAAAGTGAATCTCGAGCCATTGACAGACATAAGTACCAAACAGTTTGATGAATGATGACAAAATTTTGGGAACACTAACTTACTGAGTCATCTGTCCTCCCTCCATGCAAGCCAAAAGAGAATGTGAATTAGCTCTTTTACACTTTTTTTTTTTAAATTTTCTTTTGTGCTTCCTCTTGTGTCTTTTTGCCCAAAAAAAAGGGTTCCCTTCACTTTAGGGCTGCTCGATTTTGTAATTTATGGAACAATAATCCAAGAAGTGTGTCAGTGAAGTGGGCATGTCATCTTACGGTGAGATGACTTTTGCATAGCGACTGAGATCCTTTCTGGATTCCCCCCCCCCCCTTTCTTATGCTTTCAATTTAACTTGCTATGCATAATTGATTTTCTTAGCAAAAGTATAGTTAATCACAACATGCTTTTCGACCTCTTTAATTGGAAGGGAAGTTTGATATGTGTGAACGGATGAGAATATAATCCCTCGAACTACAAAGTTGGATAATCAAATAAAGAGATAAACTAAAATTTACTTTTTGTCACCGTGCTGACTTTTATGAGAAGGACTGGATGTTATGATAATCTAACAAGTATGTCATTTAATCACAACTATGTAATGAAAAAGAAAAAAAAGCGAGGGACTTTATTCATAATTTTGATTCTCAAACATTGGTCTAACAAACTCAACCAGACTCCTATAGAGTACGCCTGAACAAATTATACATCAAGATAAGAATGACATGTTCTATTTCTATTTCCTTCTTTTATATGAAGATACATAACTCCAACAATATTGTGCTAGCTTTAAAAAATTGCAAGGTTCATTCCAATGTATTTTGTGAAATTGCAAAGAGACCCTATTGGAATATATATGATGAATCCATCAAAAGGCTATCTTTTCCTCAAAAAGAGAGGAACATTTCTCCAATCACTCTTCTGATTGATGAGTTACAAGTTATGGATATCACTCACATGCATAATTATATATATGGATGGTTATGTTCATGGTTGTAACCCACAAATCAGACGGGGTGAGAGGCTTTATGAGTTATCACCACATGAGTTTGGTATGCATTTTCTCCCAATCAGAGTGGACTACCAAAAATCTACTTGAAAGGTACAATTTCATGTATTTTGGGAGGATGATGTAGTCATTGATGCTTTCGAAGCCAACTAGGGGCGAGAAAAAACGCAGACGCATTTGCTAACGCTTAGCAATTCGACTTGATTGGTTAATTTGTGTAAAAGTTCACTTAACCACCTATGTTAATAGAAACCTACCTAACATTTTCAATGCATGCCTGAAAACTGAAATAATGCATGCCAGATATAGAATTGGACTGCAGGATGTTGAGCGGAACTGACTGAATTTGTGATAGCATGGTGAACTAGCAATAGTGGCAATGGGATTGACAGTGATGGCAAGGGTGGGTGAGGCAACGGTGGTGAAGTGGTTCTGGTTTTTTCCAAATGGAGTGATGGCGAAAGAAGGCGGTGGCCGCCACCGTACTGCATATGGTTGCGGTAGCGGAGATGGTGGTAATGGCGGCCGATGGTTAGGGCGGCCTTCGGCTAGCTAATAATACATTTATCATGATAGTGATAGTATTCTAAAGAAGGGGGCGGAGGTGAAGATGGCGATAATATATTTATCAGGTGGTGATCGTAATGGCAATGTTAGTGGTAAAGATATCTTGAAATCTAATTTTTAATGTTACAAATTGGAGGATTTAAGGTTAAAAGCTAGCTATAGTTGAACTTGATCTTCACATATATATTCTATTCCAATCTATGTTTCTTAGGAGAGCATCTCTTTCCGTTCGATAAAAGTGAAAAATAAATGCTAAAAATTTAGGCATCAAATATCAAGTAATGAATATTTAAGTAGTGAAAATGTAATTAAAAAAAATTGCTTGATGATGGATGACAAGTGTACAAAAAATATAATAGTTTCTCATGAAACATGGAATAGTGGATATTATTGGAGAAGCTATCCAATCAATTCTAAACCTTTTATTCAGATACCAATTCAATCTTAAATTTTTCATTTTTTTCTCAATTTAGTTCTCAACCTTTGTATCATATATTAAGTTTATGATCGATTGGGTAATTTTTTTCAGTGCGTTAAAGAGCTTTTATCACAAAGGCAAGTTGGAGCTCTCGAGGAACAAATGCAAAACACGAAAGGCATTTTGCAGTAAAAACTGCCCCCTGTTTCTAATCCAAAGAAAACGAAAGCGAAAGAGCCAAGTAGCGAAAAGCAATCCAACAAAGTCACTTGTTTTCAACTTTTTGTTCCTCAGTCTTTTCATCCTTTTCTTAAATGCCTTAGTACCATACTCCCACGTCCACACAAGAAAAACCCCTCTCTCTCTCTCTCTCTCTCTCTCTCTCTCTCTCTCTAGCCCCCTCAAGTGTCGTTTTCTAACATATACTTCATACAAACCATCCAACCATTCACTTCATACCTTGTCATTTCTCCCCTCTCTCTCCCTCTCAATCGCCCTCATCTCTAATCTCTCTGCAACCGCTCCTCGAAATCCATCAAGAAACATCCCCCCATCTCAACTCCCCAAGAGGTGTTGAACTCACCCCAAGATCTTCATCGTGTTCTTAACTCAAGAGCAATACTCGCAAGTTTGCATCTTTCTCATCCTAGAGCATCATAACAATCGAGAAGAAGAGAGGAAGATAATTCCCGGAGGAGAGAGACTTTGGGGCTCGTTTGGCGCCGCATGAGGATGGAGCTCTTCCCGGCACAGCCTGACTTGTCGCTGCAAATAAGTCCCCCCAACAGCAATCCCACCTCGACATGGAGGAGATCGACGGATCAAGAAGAGGCCAACTTGAGCTTCTGGAAGATGGCCTTGGACTCTAGCAGCTCGCTTTCCTCCTCCGTGTCGAATCCCGATGCTTGCCTCGAACTCTCTCCGTCGTCGAACGCCCGGTTCACCGGGTCCGGACCCGACACTAGTCCTCTCCTCCAGAGACGAAGCAGCAGCAACCTCGTCCATCGTTTTCAAGAGAAGAACCACAAGCATGTTTATCAGCAGCATCTGCATCATAATCCGCTAGGCCATGAGGTCGGCACGTTGAGACCCATCAGAGGAATCCCGCTATACCAAAACACTTCTTTTCCATTCTCTCATCATCAACAGCAGCAGTCTCTTGAAGTTATTGCCAATTCTTCACTCTCTTCCCTGGCTAATAACGCTGCCATCAGCTGTTCGAGTCCTAATAGATTTCACTCCCATGGCTTGATGCGGTCGAGGCTCGGGTCAAGGTTCCCTGGGGCCAAACGCGGCACGAGGGCTCCTCGGATGCGGTGGACCACCACGCTCCATGCCCGGTTCGTCCACGCCGTTGAGCTATTAGGCGGCCATGAAAGTAGGTTAAATATTTATCCTCTCTGCCTCATTTTTCTCAATTGAAAGGCCAAGTTCGTCACTTTTCGGGTTAATCTACAAAGCAAAGATGATTCTTTCTCATCCCTAAACACTCGAATCCCCGATAATCAACGCGCGCCGTTACTCTTATTTCCTTCATGAAAACAAGCTAAAATTTCTTTTATTGCTTCTGTTCCCACTGGACTTTGCTGCTAGCAACATTTTCAGAGATGTCACGAAAAAGACAAGCGACTATCTATAATTACTCATTATGTTTCGATTTTTTTTTATGGTTTCCTTTTTCATGTGGGGTTTAGGAGCAACACCAAAGTCAGTTCTCGAGTTAATGGATGTGAAAGATCTCACCTTGGCGCATGTGAAATCTCATTTACAGGTAATACTACCTAAAGACATACCCCTTCAATAAATAATTTACCTCTGATATTTCTGTCGAATTTTTCTCCTCTCTTTCTCTCTTTCACTTCACGTTTTTATTTTTGTCTCATTATGGGAGTTACAATCACATATTACGCTTGCTTTGACACATGTGTTTGCTCTTTCGAGACATGCACTTGTTTGCAGTTCGTAGAAAGGTTGCTTGTGGTTCTGAACTTGTTATTTACGGCCCTACATTGTTATGTACCACACAGGGAGTTGTTTAATGCATTTTTCAAATTCCAATACCCTGCAACTTTTCTTGGCCCCTTCTTTTTCCCCTACATCTAATGGTCCTCCAAGCTCATCATCCACAGCTTTTTTCTTTCTTGCGTGAGGTAAAGAATTTAAGTCATCCGAGAAGAGAGAGAGAGAGAGAGAGAGAGAGAGAGTGTAGGACAAAGCCGAGTGACTTGTGAAGGTGTTTCTGCAGTCCGGTGTCACCGGTTTGTCCGAACCAATCCGCGTTCAGTATGTGTAATAAATTTTCTTCTTACTTTTCGAAATTATATAGTTGTTTTTGTGCAAAAATATTGGCTTTTGGGAACTAGACAAGCACTAAAAATCCATGCACGAAGCCCGAGAATTGGAATGCAGAACCCCATCATTTCTTAATTATATGTTCATCATTCGGATGTTTCTAGCCACAGTGGTTCAACCATGGTTAGTCAGTACATTCTCAGTACGTACTGGAGCTTAAAATCATATGATGTGTAGAACAGATGACTGCAGTCGTCTTACTCGACTTGTCCCAGTAACTAGATAAATGGCTTTTTGCACTGGTCAAAAAGCAGGAACTACATACATGGCTTGAGCCACTTTGCAACTGAATTTGCCAATGACCTTTCTGGTTTTTCTTTGTTTGGCCAGTAATTTGCCAATAATCCTTTTCGTTTGGATTGATTTAGCTCGTTTAAATGGAAATCTTGCGTTGGCTGATTCTGTTGATATATTGAAGAGTAGAGCTCATGCATGTTTAGCTACTTTGTGTTGATCCAATATGGGTCCTACAGAATTTGAAAGATGCATTCGATTTGAGCTATCAGTACCAGACGCAATTAATATTCCAATAAAACGTGTTAATCATTTACTTTTCATAGCCAGAATATAGTCCTTTTTTATTATTTAAAGAAAAACTTCAAATACTGAATCTATATTAGTTTTATTTACCATAAGACATAATTACTGCTCTCAAGAGATGCTTGTTGACATTTTTGTGAAGAGAATGCATTGCATTTCAATAATGAACTGTAATTTGTGGACACAGATGTATAGAACCGTGAAGACGACCGATAAGACAGCTGCTTCTTCAGGTATTGACAAGTTTCTTCATGTATTGATTTCGATTCGATTGGAACCGGAACTATTAGCCATCTAGGAATCTTTAATTTGACATTTTGTAGGACAATCTGAAGTGCTTGATAATGCATCATCTGGAGATACCTCAGAAGATTTGGTGTTTGAAATTGGCAACTCAAGAAGGCCTGAGACATCAATTCAACAAGGAGAAACCAATAAACAAGAAAAGGATTTCAATGCCCTAAAGTGGAGCAAATCACCAAGGTGAGCACTCATTAGGTAAATGGCATCGCAATACCTTAATTACTTACTGCTGGGGGCCTCAGTCCATGCATGACCGGCATTTTAGTCCATCTAAAGAGAACAGCATTTAATAAACCGAAATAATCTGGCACAAAAGTGTAATTAACCAGAGTTTCAGAGGATTATTTACAACCTCGGCAAGCGATCATTCCATTCTCTTATCTTTTAAGTAGGCCTTATTTGCATTGGATGGATGGTAGAGAATGAGTGTTGCATATTTAAGAAATAGGACGAAGACTAAAACAGCAAACAAAAAGAACAAAACCCATTTTATCACTGTTTTGCTACGTGCTTTAATGTCCAAACCAGGAAGACAGGAACTTCAATGATGGCACAATGATATGTTTCTCATCATCATTTGCGTGTGACATGGAGATTGAGTAAGATACACCATTAACTCTCTCCTACCATCCCAAGAAATGATGCCCACTTGACAAGATCTGCCTAAAGAATGTAGCGAAGACATCTTTTTCTTTGGGATTTTGTGGGCACTCTCATGTGCAAGAGATACTAATAGGTGGCCCACACACTTGGTAGTCAAAAAGGATCGATCCATGGATGGACCCATTCGTGGAAATTTGGGAGCCAAAACCATGCCCTAAATATGAACCCATTCGTAGAAAACTTTGGTGCCACAGTTCATGTCCTTGAAGCTATGTGTCTTTGTGTCGTCACTAATCAGCTGTTTGATTTGGCAACTTGCAATTGGTCCATCACGTGGGTGGGTTTCAAACTTTAATTCTTCTTTTCTGGATCAAGACAATAATGTGAAAAGCGGGGGAGCTCGCAAGAAAGATCTGTTTTCTAAGTGATTCTTGCTTTTCTCTTGCATGGCCTCCACTGATTGGACATAGTTTCTCGAGTCTTAACGTGTCTGGTTGGTTTCTAGCAGGGAAGCTTGGAAGCAAGGAAAATTACCAGAAGATGATTTCATAGGAAATTGCGCAACATACGTTGAGGTACCAAATTTTGGCACTTGCTTTCCCTAAATGCCCCTCTTTGTATACGAAGTTTGCTTTTTCTCTTGTAATATGTTCGTCTCATCTTTAAAGGTGACATCTTTGATTCCTTCTCTCTCTTCTCTTTTTACGTTTTCTGCTGACAATCAAGAGTTGCTTCATCACATGAACTTGTCCCCAGGATTTTCAAATGCTCTCTGCAATTTTTTCTTTTGTTGCTGTTCCTCAATAAGGAATCCTTTATTCCTGAGACATAGTGTCCTTTTTATTCCTACCTCCACGCACTTCCCTTTTGCCCATGAAGTATTGCCTTTTTCCCCCTCCTGCAGGAAGATGGCAATCCAAAGTGCCCAAGCAATGAGAGAATATCAGATGTGAGCTCATCAAATCTTTCAGGGACAGGCAATAACATGAAGCCCAATCTGGAGTTCACATTGGGAAGATCATCTTCACATTAATTGCTTTTTTTTTTTTTTCCCCCTCTCCTGTGCACTACTCATTTTGAAATCATTATACCTCTTAAGGGGTACTGCTCTTTGTAGAGAACCAGGTGCCCGCTCAGAAAATCAGAGTGAAAAAGAAAGGAGAGAGAGAGAGAAGAAAAGTGAAAAGGAGAGAGAAAGGAAAAGAGAAAAAAAGTGAGGGGAAAAAGAGAGGGAAGGAGACAAACAATGACAGAAAGCAGAAGAAAAGCAAGAAGCGATGGGGAAAAGCAAGTCCTGTCCTTCTAATTCATCTAGTATGAAACCCTTCTGTGGGAGCATCCAAATCAAACGCATCATATTCCTACGTAGATATGAAACCTAATTGGTTTGGTTTGTCTCCCACTAAGAGAGAGAGAGAGAGAGAGATATCTAACCATCAATAATGATGAGCATAGAAAGATCCTTTGCAGTAATTGTAGTATGTTCTGATGGACCGTTGTCGCACATACTTGGAAAAACTTTCCAAGCTATCCTTTTTCACCGTGAATCGAGTGGTCTAAGCCATTCGACCAATGTGGTGCCCACATATTTGGCATCATTCGATTCATAGCGAATCAATCTAGGCAAGAATTTACCCACCATGCTTTGATATATTTTCTGTGTATATGAATGAAAGATAGGCAATGGGAGAGAATTCCTTTGCAAATTGTAAATTATGTGAACTCGTACACTTGTTGTCAAGAAACATGAAACCTGAGTTACGGGTCTTATTCCGTGATCTGCAAATTCTGTAAATCGGAGTAATTAAGATCCTGAAGGAAGAATGAGCAGTCGAAGAAGAACTCTGTGCTTCTGTTACTGAAAATCTCTCTCTAACATTTTGCTTTTACTTAGCATGTGGTTAGCAAAATAAGTTTCCTTTATCTAAAGAAGTAATTGACTAAGAAAATAACTTTTTTTCACTAGTTGTTAATGCAATACCATCTGGTCTTCCATGACACACCACTACCATACTCAAATATCGATAACTGAAGCAACAAAAAGAAAGATGAGAATGGAATGGATCGCACCCAAATAAAAAAAAAGATAAGAAAAAGAGGAAAATACTACTAACTTTTTCCTATATGTTGGGTGCTATTTAGGGTTTGCACGTTGTGGGGGCAAAAGAAAGACTTGAGAAATGCCCCAAGTTCGGAAAAGATGAAGATCTGGTGCATTGAGTGCGTCAAAAGACGGAAGTAACTTTCGCTTTCGGTATCTCTGATTTGGTTGTGGCAAGAGGGCTCCATTACAGCTGAGCCAAATGGGTAAAATAAGCTGTCTCTTTTTGAGTTACTTGCCCTCCAATATTGCACCTGCATGCGGTGCTTAACGTAAGCGAATGATACTATCATTGAAAACCCTAAAAGAAGAATGCGAATGCGATTGTCTACTTCGGACTTTTTGAGTCATTTGAACGCTTTGTCTGAATTAAACGTTCCAAAGTCGTGCTTGTGTAATTACAGAGCATACGATGTTTGACCAGAAACTGACACATTGGGGCTCCTTTTAACAGCAGCGTGTTGACTGTGGCCTTATGAATTCACTAGAAACTTGATAATTCTCTCTTTCTCTGTCTCTGTCTCTGTCTCTCTTCCGTAGGAGCAATAATTCCCATTTATCACACAACTTGTTCTTTTGACCTCACTTGCCAGTTGCCAGTACAAAGTCTGTCCAAAGCGCACGTTCACGATGCCGAGGTTCTTGAATAGAGGAAAAAAGGACCCTCCTTATGTGAGTTTAAATTGGGGGAAAATGGGAGATATAACTTATCCTCAAAACATAAGAGGTCAAGTCAATCTTATAAACTTTGATTTAATGTATATTCAATGTGATCCTTGAATTTTACTTTAATATACAATGTGATTTCCGAACTTTTAATTTGTTCAATATAATAAATGAACTTTTGGTACGTGTTTAATTTAGTATCCGAGTTATATAGAAATGTTCAATGTTATTTTCCCATTAATCTAAATTCATGAAGAACATTAAATAATTTTATGTAGTTTATGGATTAAATTGAATATGTATCAAAAGTCTAATAATTATATCGAATAATTTAAAAATTTAAGATGTCATTACACATCATGTTAAAATTTAGGGATTATATTGAACAAATTAAAATTTTATCAATTGCATTATAAATTGGATCAAAATTTACAAAGTATTATGAAGTACGGCAATTTCACGAGAAACACGCATGCTTCTAGGCACATTTTCATATATATATATATATATATATATTATATATTGTATATTTGTTTATACATGAAGATGCTTGTGCCACGTTTCAGCAGGACTTTCTGATGCATATGGGTATTGGTTGCTTTTTGCAATAATTGGTGCATCATTACTACCAACTCTTCCTCAGTTTAGAGAGAGACAGCTCTTGAGTGAGATTCGGGGAAATAAATTTTGACTTTGACCCACAATCCAGCACAATCAACCTTTTTCGTCGGGTTCAATTTCATGCTACATGTATAATAAATATCTATTCTAAAACTCTATATGCTAAATAAATAATGTGGTAAGTGCTTTTCTGACATCCACACATGACTTGTTTAAATTTCTGCGCCTAGCCTACTGCATATTTACTCAACATTCACTGATTGTGCATATCAATCTTGATATACCTAACCTTGCTCTTCCTTTAAAATATTGCTTAGCTCTTTGATCACAACTATTACGTACTCGAGACATTTCCACTGTAAAATCGAACTATCGCAATGCACTTGATCAAATTATACACAAACCTTTTTTATCGCCTTGATCCAGTTCAAAATACCCGATTGGCGATAACTTCCACAAGGCGCACACACGAATGAAAAGATCGAGAACGATCGTTCTTCAACCTAGCGTGAGAATGAGATCAACAAGAACAATTTTGGAGGAGGTTTTTAATGGGATGACGGGCTCTTATATAAATGTTTCAAGTCATGTCTATGGAAATAACTTTCTTATTTTCTAATGACGATTGCATAAAATGCCGTCTTGAGGGATGAATGTGAATTGAGCCGGATGGTATACTATGGAACAAGAACATGGTACGTCAATGCTCTTCTGGTTGGGAGAGTTACCGTCCACGAGAAAAGGGGCTGGAGGGTAAGCTCGTACCAGGTTCTCGAAACTCCCTTGAAGATAGATCTTCGGGGCCCTAATCAGATTAGCGAGACGCCTTCGTACCTCGTCGGTCGTCAAGTCCAAGGTGGGGTCCGAATGAAAGGAGAAACAAGAAAGGGAATAGAGTTAGGGGGACCCTACGCGTGTGGCCTTTAGCGGGCGCGAAGGAGCAGTTTCTTTCAATGCGGGCGCTAGGAGACAATAATGGGGGGTAGAGAGAAAGAGAGAGAGAGGGAGGGAGAAGGTGGGGGGGGGGATGCGTACAAGAGCAATTGAAGTCGCTCACCTACATCGTGATAATCGCGATGGAAAAGGCGTTTGGCCCCCCCACGGCATCCGTTCAAAGGGCGCACAGGAGCTGGCCATGAGTCATGACCGTATTCATGGAAGCGGCCAGCAGAGGGAGTTAATGAAGACACTTGCTCGTCGCTGTCTTTCCGAGCTTGACAGGACATTAGGCCCCGCAGGGATTTAATGTAGGCCACGATCGAACACCTTTCTCAATTTTCCAGGATTACACGTTGCTTGATGCCGACTACATATGCTACGGGAAACGCTAGGTCTCGCCTTGGATTTCTGTTCAACATGTACCCTTTCAAAGGCAAGTCGATTTAGACAATGTCCAGTAACCCGAATAGACCGAAGCGCCCTCACATTTCATGTGAATTCACGCTAACAGGAACCATTCTCTCTCTTTCATTCCGCTCGTGGAGATGGTTACCATCTCAGGCGACCTCAGATTACGATAAGAGAGAGAGAGAGGGGGGATCAGTGAGGGGCATCGTTGAGGTTGGTGGAGCTGGCCCTTTAACAACCGTGGTTATGGCTGATGGTGGTGGGCGCGATGAGGCTTTGCCCTTAGATTTATTGTGCTGGTAGTCGAACTATTTGAATGTCAATTTCCCCAATCTCTATTAAAAAATCTCATACATCATGTTCGGATGACCTGGTTTTGACAAGATCGAAGCAGGTAGACTTAATCGACGAGCTTAATCAGGCCGAGCACAGCTCGACAAAACTTGCGAGGCGGTACACTTACAACCGATCGTATGCTAATTCCTACTAATCATCTAAACAAATTCCTGGCTTTGAAGCAGCATATACGAAAACAGGGAATCTTTAGTGGGGGACATGTATTCAATCTATGATGTAGTGTTAAATTATTACCTTCTGTCCACAAATAAATGATGGGGGGTCCACTTACTAGCTTCATCTTGACATTTAGGGTTAGGTGGGATTGATAGCGTGGCTAACAGGGACTGTTTGCTCGAATAGTTGCCATCATATCTACCATAGATGCAATGCCAATGTTGCATCGAAATAATGCAAGTGTAGATATATGTTTTCCTCGGACCCTCGGCTATAAGCATAGGGTAGGTTGAATAAGAACTTCCTATCATGAGGGGAAAAAGAACGAGTTTGAACGAGCTCCACCTATTTCTGCCTTTTTCGAAGTTCATGCTCAATTCCCACAGCCTATCATGCCAATAATGACAATAATTGTGTCGGTCTGCAATTTGATCTCTTGGAATTCTTCTGAAGCTCTTGTGCGTGAGACGAATCTGTCGGCACGGAATGGGGTTAAGGTGTCCGGACATTCGACCCCGATTGGCTCTCCGATGCTTAAAGTTAAGCGAGGAAGAAGGAACGGTAAAGCTCCCGAGCTTCTGAGAGAATGAAAAAATGAACCTTCACGTTAGGGCCGTGCAATGTGAACCGCCTGGTCTGAGACCGGTCGGTTCTAAGAGGTTTTAGGAGGTGCCGGGCCAGTCCCCAGTTCCTATTTTTGGAACTAGTGGCCGGTTGGTCCGGTTTCCAACTCCAAGGTGAGAATAGGATTAACCGGATTGACAAGATAGGACTGACCATTTATGTAAATTATTTTTAATGTTTTTTTTAAATTTTTGAACAACCCTAAGCAAGGATATTTGTTTTCAAGTTTATGCACATATTTTTGAGAGTATCGTGTTCTTTGTAAACTTTGATTAAAGAGAGCTCTAGATTTGGAAGATTGAAAGGGTATAAGCCTTGCTAGGATTGAGTTCAAGAAAGCGATTTTGGAGAAAAATATGTTGAGACACGAGTTTGAACAAAGGGACGGATATTTTTGAAAACCCACATGGGATGTATATTTTTTTTTCAATTAATGACAGTAAGTGATTTGGTCCATTGGAACAGGACCAAATCGATCGGTCGGGTTCGGTTCCTAGTTCCAAGACCGGTCGGTTTGGTCCATGGTCCCAAAGATTGGGAACTAATCTTCTCGGTGCAGTTCTCAGGTCTTGGATGGGACCGGATCGGATTGGGAACTGATTATCCCTATTTCACATACTTTGCCAATCGAGTACAACAATGACAACGGTGACGATTTAAGGAAGAGATGCTAAGTTTTCTACAACATCTAAATCGCACGGCGGAAAATATTTTCCAGGATCGCTAATTATCTTTCTGTGAATGTGGATAACATTGGTGCGCAAGTTTTCCATTGTGGTTATTTTCTGAAGCCACAATACGGAGGATGAATAGAACCCTTCCTCGTTTTAATGCACCAAATCCTAATCGACAAACCCATGCTAAGCCCAATCTCTCAGTCTATTAACCTAAAGCTAATGATTAATTAAGCTCCAAGCTTAAAGCTTGAACGGTTTAATCAAATATAAATTGTCAGCGACTGAGCTCCATCGTTAAGACTTTCATCCTTCCAAGATTTCTTCTACTTTTCACTTCTCAGCTATTGCTTCACTTTTTGAAAGCTGAATACTTTAAAAAACCTTCACCTTCAAGACATGTTATAAACAATTTTTTTTTTCCGTTGCTAATAAGGATATTCCTCTAGTTATATGCTTCATCCAAAATAAGGAAAAGGGCTTTTGTAATATCTTTGCCATTGTGATATTAGGGAATTGCCGAATTAGTTCTAAACTTTTTGTGCAAATACCAATTCAGTCATAAATTTTTTAATCTTGCTTATATAGTTCTAAAATTTTATGTGAAATTACAACGTAATCCTCTTGACTAATTTTCACTAAAAATTGTTGATGTGGCAGTGTGCCATGTAAAACTCTAAAGATGATTGGACCGTCACATCAGAAAATTTCTAGCAAAAAATAACCAAAAATATTACATTGGAATTTTGTATAAATGTTTGAGAATAAATTGACAAAATTGAAAATTTTAAAAGTAAATTGACATCTATATGATATGATAAGATTAAGACTGATTGGGCATTTTTTTTCATTGTGACATTGTAACATTCTCTTTCCAGAATGTAACCGAGCGTTAATGTTCTTTTTTGAGAGCAAAGAAGCCCAATTACTTGGAGGCCCATTTCATTTCCACCACGACTATTGCCTAAACGCAATCTTATGCTTCGAGGGTACTACATCTTGATATTTGCTCAAAAATCTCTAACAAAAGACTTACCTAACTTTTGATTTGGTAAATGTATCATAGTAAACTTATTGCATCGGCGCCAATTGCATCTTAAACTTTTTAATTATGCTAATTTAGTCCTAAACTTTTCGACCTAATACCAATTCAGTCTTTCCAACTAATTTTGGCTAGGTATTACTGATGTGGACGTCGGTCACCTACATGGCATGATCAGCGTTGACACAGATAAATTTTAATATTTTTTGAATTTATTTATTTATTTTCTTTTTCCTTTTTTTTCCTCTCTTTCCTTCCCTACCTTCTTCCTTCTTCCTTCAGCCACTTGACCTTGGCAATCTGCCAAATGCACTCGCCGCCCACTAGAGAGGCTCAAACCATTGCCAAAGGTTGGCGAGGGTGGCTTTGCATTGGGTTGGCGAGGTTTGCCAACCCTTGCCTTTGGCCAATCATTGAGGTCCAATGATCGGCTAGAGAAGAAGGAACAAAAGGAAAAAAGAGGAGAAAGAAAAAAAAGAAAAGCAAAAAATTCAAAAAAATATTAATATATCGTTAAAAGTTATGAACGTTAGCACCAATTGTGTCACGAAAGCCGACCGACGTGCACACTAGTAATATCTAACTAAAATTAGCTGGAATGAGTGAATTGGTGTAGGATCAAAAGATTTTAGAATTAAATTGATACAAATAAAAAATTTAAGAATTTTCTCACATTTTTTTCGAAAATGAATGACACGTCTTTTTATTTGATTTGTACACCATGACCCGTAGTCAAGATAAGCAGCCTTTTGATGTATCGAATACATCACCTGTCATCGATTACAACTTGGATAAAAATTAAAAAAGAGAAGAAGAAGAATGACAACTATATGGATAGGTCGCCTCTAGAATCTCTCAAGAAACCGTTTCTCAAAAGATCGGGGCCAATAAAGAGGTGATATTTCCATCGTTGATCCATCACATTTGAATACTACGATTAGTCTTAAAATTTCAACGAGATGTACATTTATTCTCACAACGCATTACAGTTAAAGACCTTCTTTCTCAACGGGCCATCTGTAAGAAGGGCCAGCAAGAGTTGTAACAAAAAAAAATAATTAAGCCACGTCAGTCTTGTGTTTATGTACATTTTTTTTTTGGGTTTTTACCCAAGAATGGGCGCAATTAGTTAGGATGCAAGAAATCTTCAGCTTGGGAATGAAAGTCATTCATTTAAATCCCACGAGCCGCATGTTTCCCTGAGTCAAGGTCACTTGAACGAGCCAAGAGTTGGGATTTAATCGATTTCATGGACTTGTTAGATATATGTATAGAACACTAAATGTGCGCTTGGTAATATTTTTACTTCCAAGAACAATTTCTTTTCAAAAATAGTTCTTTTCTATATATATATATTTTCTGGAATAATTTCTTAGCAAAAAAAAAAAGGTTTGGTAAATGCACAAAATTTCTATTCCTAAAATAGAAAAAGAATAAGAATACATTTAATACAACCCAGACATAAAAATTCTTTTAATTTTTAATAATTATTTGAGAATTTTCTCTTTTTTTTTCTTTTTTTATCTTATCTTATTGCTGGCCAGTGGTTGGTGGCTAGCGATGACCAATTAGAAGAGGAAGAAGAAAAAAAGAGAAAAAAGAAAATGATTTATTCCCAAAATTATTCTCGAAAATAAGAAGTAACTTTTTTTACCTTTTGTTTCTATTCAAAATTTATTTCCTAAAACAATATTCTACTCTGAATAATATAAATATTAACTGCCGTTATTAAATGAATTATTATTTTTTTTGAAAAAAACTTTACAAAAAAAAGCCTAAATAGTCGGATTACGACGGGCCTACCCCTTGATCATCAAAAACATCGTTAGGCTTTGGCACTGTGCTAGGGCGCTAGTGAAAGAGACTCGTGCCATCATAAAAGCCATTTTGAGTCTCATATAAGGCATAGGCTGTGTAGCGCTCTCTCTCTCTCTCTCTCTCTCTCTCTCTCTCTCTCTCTCTCTCACTGTCGACTTGGGAATGTCGAAAAGAAATTGTTCACCCTAGTCATACACCATCATTCAAACCTCGGCCCCGCCGTCCCCACACGTGTCGGAAACTCGCTGCACCGACGTGGACCCCCCAACCCTGGCCGTGGGGCCGTCAGATTTTCGTCGAGGTCCGAAGGGTGGGAGGAGTCTCTGCCGTGAGGAAAGCGACTGCTGAGGAGCTTTTCGCATGAAAAGGTAAGGAAAAAGGAGGAGGGTCCGCAGTGGGGCCTCCCGACTGGAAATTAAACTAACTTAAAATCGGCCGGCTGCAGCCGGCTGCTCTGGGTGCGCCGAGACAGGACTAAAATTTCACTTTCGTGGTAGGGGGCAGCGGAGAACGAGTCAAAGGGCAAAAGAGTCAGGAGAAAGCAAAGAAATGAAGATTTTGGCAGCCGGACAGCTTGAGTTGCACCGTGTGGGGTCTCTCTTGTGTGTCTGTTTCGTTCTTCCATTATTTCACGTCTGCTGGTGACGAGACGGGCTTGTCGATTCTGGTGAAAAGAAGAAAAGCCCAAATCCACCATTTTCATGGTGAGTATCATTTTTAGTCAGTCCAGGCCCGTCCAAATCCACCCAGATTTGGGTTTCCTAACTACCAGCCGTAGAGACGTTAATCCTCAGATGTGTGCTTTCGCCTGGTCCTTTTCCTCTTTCCAAAATTTATATTCATTCAACACGTTTCGTTAGTAGCTGGTCAATAGTGAAGAACCCAGACATTAACCACCCTGTCCCGAGACCGTTCTAGGACAAAACCTCAGGCCATCTATTGGAACTCCGGAAGCTTCATCTCTCGTCTGAGCAAGCGAAGACTGTCCAAAAAGCTCATGGCGTGATCATGGAAGTGAAAGGAGATCAAATTTGTGCTCCTCTGATGGAGAGAGAGGTGAAACAGTCCTTAGCTCTTTCTTGCTCGCTTCTAAACATGGAGCAGGCATTATGAGGCTCATCTGCTGATGAGGCGCAAAGGTGAGTAATCTATGTCAGATTTCCGTGACCCCCACGAAAGATGTGCAATCTTCACTTGCAAGGTTTTGTCCCCTATTAGGATCTCAAGACCACTCTGCAGCTGTCAAACAAGGCAAAACAGCAACAGGATAGGAAGGATGAGAAAAACACGATGCTTAAGCTCAACATAGTTCACGAGAAAATCCCGAGTCTTAACATCTCAAATCAGGACACAGAGGCGGTCAATTCCAAAAGTCGGCTCTCCAGTTTCAACAAACGCTTTATCCCAACCTAACAAACTACTAGTAAGGTCTTCATAGGAAATTTATGAAACTAAACTATACAAGTTTTGACATGCAAAATCCTAGAATATTGCTACTGGAGGAGGAAAGGAAAAGATAATATTCACTTCATGTCGACGCATTCGCAGAACGCAGCACTTGTGATCCCATCGTCAAACACCTTGAAAGGATTGCAAACAGGCCTCCGCACCCCAGAGGCCATTCAACATCCACCAAGGTCTCCTGCTTTCTGCTCCCCCTCGCATTTTGAAGGAGTCTGCAAACAACCAATGACACAATCAAGTACTCATTGAGCGATGCCACTTCAAAGGAGAGACTAGTGAAAAATAGAATTGGATCTATGAGACCACAAAAGCAAATGACACAGTTCACTAATAGCCTGATGGGACATACTCTCCAATATAACATGATATTTTGCCATTTTGATGAATTTTCTTAAGCGATTAATGTGAAACAGTCAATAAAAACCATCACTAACGATACACCAACCAAAGAAGTGGATGCGTGATTGCACCTAACATTTCAATTGATCCAAGTGGCATTACTTAGAAGTTGCTCCAAATGAGTGAAATTTCTAAAGTTGTGAGCAGAGGTACCTTGCACTGAAGACCAGTTATTGTTGATCTCAACAAATCATCACCAACTATAAGTCTCAGCTTCTTGACAAAATCATCCCGCGTAATCTTCCTTGCCTGGTATCAAAAAGAACGTCAGTATGATTGGCCAAAACAATACCCATAACATTGAAAAAACAAGATATTGCTACAATATAAGCATACCCTGAACTGATTATAGTGATTATGCACCAAATCCATGTCTTTACGAGTAACTTTGTCAGAAATAGCAGCAAACAACATAGGAAAAGGCATCCAGGGGGATCTAGGAGTCTTAGGTGCGCTGGAACCTATTGTGGGAGCTTTCCCCTGATGATCCATAATGTCTGAAGGTGGATGGCTACTACTTTCCTGCAATAACAGGAACGAAATAGAAAAAAATTATGTGCAATTAGAAAAAGAAATGACTATAGAGTTGCATCAGACCAGACTTCATAATGACAGGGCGAGAAGAAAATATCCTCATAAGAAAACAGTCATTGTAGATAAATATCCAAAATGCTTTCATTCACGTCTGAACTTCCTGATACATCTTGTAGTATGATCTTAATAATTTATCTCAACTTTTCCACTTCAAATTCATCTTATGCAAATTAGTGCACGTCCTGTCTTAACATCTTTAACAGTTAATCAAGGGGATCTTAGCATCATACTCTATAATGGTGAACGCAAGACGGCCACCATGTGGCATGCTACTAAAGCAAGAGGCATGAACTCTCTATCACCTTGTCCTATTGGGAAAAAGTATTTTAAGTGCTGGCTACATGGCCCTTATGATGTTGATTGACCAATCATGTTGTCGGCGTGACATGCGTGCAATGCATGTCATCCTGCATAGTACTTAGCGACAACTCATTTTTTTATTGGCATATTGCACCACATGACATTGCCATGGTGTTAACTGCCACATAGAATGCCTTCTCGTCCTATTAGTGCTGATGAGAAGTAGCCATCAACACTGCCGTGGCAAATGAACAGGTAATTTCTAATATTTAGGCTCCCTTCACACCCAAATAAAGATTTTCAAAAGAATAGAAAAATGAAAGTTCTCTATGTCAAATAAATCACAGCGCATTGCCAATCATCTAGCAAACCATAGTATCCAAAGCAGAAAAAAAGTGGCACATAAAACAACATATTTCGGACCCTTACTGAGTCAACTGCAGACGAGTCTGTTTGAGGCTCCTGGAAAGACCTTGTATCTCTCAATGCAGTACGGTTACTACTCCTAGTTCCAATCAGATCTCCTGCATAGACAACAATATTGGGGCTAAAGTGCAGCAAATACATATGAAAGCACTTGCAGAAAGACCTGACTAACTGAGTCATCCAATCAGTAGTTGAACTGATGATCAATCTCCTGAATGAAAGAGGCCCATTGAACAATCGACATCAACATATCAAAGGACAAGGCCTCGTTACTAAAACATCAACTTCAAAACTCTCTTCATCCAAGATAGGTTGAGTCTGAAGATGATGTCTGGATATCAAGATCAACTTCTGATGTTCCATCGGACAGATGACCAATAACATAATTGGCATGTTGTACACGATAAGCGTTAGCAAAAGAGATGACCGACGAATTAATAGAAAACTATTAAGGAATAAGATATCACCTTCGGGTTTCAATGTGACCTTGAAGCTAATAACATATTCTGGGTAAATGTGGGTGTTCATGTTCATAGTCCAGACTACATAACGTGTAGGGTTTTGAAGATCATCTACTCCATTATCAAAGCCCTCGCCACTTGGATAACACTGTGTAGATCCAGGATGTACGACCTCCATGTTTCCCATTATTACACGGCAAAGCACCATGTGTCCAACCCCATTTTCGTCAACATCACAATTATTTGCACTGAGAACAAACCAAAAGTTGAAACCTCTATATGGGTCAAGAGATAAAACTAAATGAAATCAATGGCGAAAAGGAAAGAACAAACTTAAATAACAAATGGATAGATACAGGATAAACTGTCTCGTGTGCACAACCAATTTGTTCTTTTTTTTTTTTTTTTTTTTTTTTTTTTGGGGGGGGGGTGGGAGGAGAGGGGGAGGGGTTTATGTTAGTTTATCACATCGACAATGGTTCTTAAAAGGGCATTCATGAAATTAAATATGTTATTTTTGTAAGAATTAACTAGTACAAAAAGTATGCCTATCATGGTTAAAACACAAGGACAATAGCTAAGCCAAGACTTGCATTTTGACTACTTTCCTTGCAGTCCTAGGACCTGAAGATGCTTTGTCTTTGCTTCTTATGTGCATAAAAATATCAATTGCCCAATGGTTAAAATCATCTAAAGCTCGTCAGGATTTGAAGTTTCAACTTTTCTTTACAGTGTCTTTTCCCTGGGGAAAGAAGTATAAAATGTTGCTTGCTGTATAAGAATTTGATCATGTAACGTGTGCACGAGTATATAAGCATGTGTCTAGATGCATCCAAATCAGCCTGTTGCACTTTGATAACATATTTGCTGCTGATATCAAAAGAAGATATCCACCTGATCTGAATACAGTTTGCAGCTGCAAGCTGCAAACCATTGCCATAAGTGGGCTTAGTTATCAGTGGTCCACAATTTCCAAGCCCGTATGTCATAAGTGTGGGCAACACTGCATTTGGGACAGTAAGCCAAGCATGCTTAATATTTGCATTTCCCCGGCGTTTCTCAGTGATCTCAATTTGCTTCTGGAAAAGCTCTAATTGATCTCGCATTGGTTCACTTGAGCAGCAGTACATATTAACAATGTCCACAGTGGTAGGGTCCACACCTGTGAGGAACATCTTCCTCACTGCTTCAGAATCCAGTTTCCCACCGTCATGTTTTAGCCTAGAGGCCACTTCTACCTCCATCTGCTTGTTCTCACCAACAGTTTCAACAAATTTCACTTGGTGTTTCCTGACACAGCTATCTTCAGCTTCCATAAACATGCATTCATTGACTGATTTCTGGATTTGCTTGTTGGGAGTGGTTGACTCCCCACTACATTCCTTTAGCTTAAATTGATCTATGCCACTTATATCAATCTCGAGTTGCAGCTTCAATTCACAAGGCCCGTCCCCATGCATAGGCTCTGGTAGATCAAAGCATTTATGTCGACAGCAGTCGCTGGCAAAGGTTTCTGGAAAAAAGAAGCTACCAGCTTCATCAATCCAAGCAATAGGTTGCTGTACATTACTTTCCAAGTCTAGTCGAAACATGTGCAAGAAATCTAGCAGAAAATGATCACCACCAAAATTCACCTCAATGGCGGCCTTCTTCTTGCTCAGATCCTCCTTGATCAAGCCAATTAGAGTCTGGGGGAAATCAGTCCAGTCACCATTTTGATAATACATCAAGCGTCGCGGAACCCCACTTTTCATGAAATTATAATAGTATCTAGCAATAGATTTTCCAAAAGGAGACGGACAGCTGGCAGTGCTTTTGTAGCCATCAACTTTCCTTCGTTTTCCATGCTTATTAGTAGATGATATATCGCAGGAGCGCGGAACTTTGCAAGCAACATCAGCAATGCCAACTGCTCGCTTTCGCTTCAATTGGAGCGAGATTCTTTGCTTACCATCACTATCCAATACCTTTCCGATTTCGGTTTGCATTTCTATCTGCTTGTACTAGATCAATCACTATTGATGAGTACAAATTCGAATGCAAAATACGCTTGTACGGCAAGTTGGACAAATAGTCTAGCTCACATGCACCTCAGAGTGACTGCACCACAGAATATTGCAGGAGAGACCTGGAAAAAAGTTAAAATGAGTCAGAAGCTAACTTTTTCTACCAACAACAAGACAATGTCCCATCGGAAAACACGCTATATATGCAAAGATGAACTCATCTTATTTGAATCTTTCCGTACAGATCTGTTTAGTGTCACTTTGGCCAAAGAAATTTAAAAACCCAGAACAAGGAAATAAATATTTTGCCATCTATATCACAAGATATAGCTTGATAAGATTTGTAAGATTTTGTGGGACCACTATCGACTGTTCTAAAGCTTAAGCTGTTAGATGACGATGTGGTTTATTATTTATATATTCTAACACTCCCCTCACGCTTAGTCTGGTCTTTTGCATAGTACTAAGCGTGAAAATTTAATCAGGAAGGCAAATGGGGCCTTGTAAGATTTGAACTTAGAACCTCCAGCTCTTATGCCATGTAAGATTTTGTGGGACCACTATCGACTGTTTTAAAAGCTTAAGCTGTTAGATGACGACGTGATTTATTATTTATATATTCTAACAAGATTAAAATCAAAAGATAAACATACCAAGTGTAGGTGTCAAAGTTCATTCCACACATATTCATCGTCTCAATATCAGTTGCAATTGTAATAACAGAAGAAGCCATCCCCTCTGATTGCTGTAACGCCTAGAATACGACAGTCCCTACAACACCTGCAATCAATAAGTTCCATCAACATACAAAACCACAACTCGAATTCCAGCATGTTTCTCGCTCTTATAAACCTTATAAAAGTTATAAATCAAACACATGGACACCAAACAAACTCAAAAGTCCGAAAATTTTATAATATTACTCAGCTAAAGTCCGAAGGCTCCTAGCTTTCTACAAAAAAATCATCATCTCTTTCTAAATCACTCCAGTTTGTGCAAACAAAAATTGTCAATCACCCCCACAGATGAAGAGCGTCTGTCAAAACATGCTCAAAACTAAGCAGAACCGCCGGATCTACGTTAGATTTCTCCCAATTGCCATCACAATCCCGAAAACTTTGCGAAACCTAGAAAGCAAGTACACAAACCAAAATTCAACAACAAGGTACGGATTTCATCGGGGAAAAGTACTTACACGAAAACCGTAAGAGAAAAACAAAGCAACCGGCTTCGATCTGCTCCCAATCAACACGAACCACAAAAAAAACACAAAAACACACAAGCACTGATTAATCCGTTAGGCCTATCTGACGAGATAATAACCAAAAACAAAAGCAAAAAAACCAAAAAACAACAAACCCTTCAATCGCATGAAGATTTACAATCAAACCTCCAATTCCATGAAAGATCGGCACTAGAAGGCAGGCGATCTAGCTTACCAGAAAACAAACAAACGAGATAACTGGCCGTAACCGAAGTTCGATAGGGCTGGACCGCCGTCGATCAGGGCAGTCCAAGGCCGGGCGTCGGCGGGAGATCGGTCGAGAAACCCTAGATCGGGAGTACGGACGGCAGGGGAAGGGGGGGAGGAACAGTAGCAAAGTGACGACGCCGTTAAGCGAGGAGCGGCGAGACCATGAAGGAGCCAGCGGCTAAACGGCGTGAGCCCGAGTCGGCAACCTGGCGAGCCATTTTGATTCCGCACGAAAGCGTGTCGAAGGTCGGTCTTCTTCCTTGAGCCAAAAGCAATAAAGCCGTCGCTATCAATACGTCCACTTCCGGCACCCAAAATTTGAAATTATTATTCCCACGGGTTCGATACCGCCACCAGCACGGCACGGGCGCGTCCCTCACCGCCCCCCTGATTGGTCGTTGACTTGTCAAACGATGCGGCCCCCTGCGTCCTGATTGGCGGATGGGGATTTCTTTTTGCGATTTTTTTTTTTTTTGGGGAGGGCTGGGGCGCGGGTGAGTCACGCGTGGGGCAATCGATTATTTCCTTGACTGGAGGGCGACTAAAAAAAAGTAATCACGTCTGACGAGGACTCCGGATGGCAATTTCCTAATTTCTGTGGGCCCGTCGTGGAAATAAGAGAGTTTATTATAGGAGGCCGGTGGGCCCCGGTGCGAGGGTAGGGGGGGAAGATAAGATAGCCTTACGTGTCGTCATTAGCACCTTCCTTATAAAGCTACCCCCTTTAATCAGCGTGCGTGGGCCCCACGAAGAAGAGTTGGAAAGAGGCCGGCCCAAGACCGAAAGCCGAGTCGTACGAGTGGAAAAAAAGCCCAAAAGTAGGAAGCGGTCGGTAACGGACGTTGAAAGGCGGAGGGAAGGCGGAGGGGAAAGCCACCCCACCCCCCGTCTACGACGCTCCGCTGACTTTTTTTTTTGCATTGTTGACCGATGAGTGCCTAACCTGAGTCATCTGGGCATCGGTAAATTTGATTTGAACGTCTGTTGTCGAGAAAGTAAGATGGTATCCCTGTCATGGGGGTTTGCTTCTTTTCTTTCGCGGTCGTCACTTCTCTGTCCACATTGTCGAATTTTCCAAAGCTCGCACTTGCTCGATAAAGACTCGAGATATGGATCGATATGTTCGCGAGTGATGGGATTGAGAGGTCCATAGATTGAGGGAAAATTGCCTAGAAAACTCTTGAATTTATTGTATTTTTGCCAATTTAATCTCAACTTTTTAATTTTACCAATTGAGTCCTAAATTTTTTTTTCAAGTTTTGTCAATTAAATTTATCCGGCTAATTTTGGTTGAAAATCGTTGACGTGATGTATCATTTTGAGAGCCAATTGGTCGGCAGAGTTGGCCCAATGGAAAAAGGAAAAAAGAAAGAAGGAAAAGGAAAAGGAAAAGGAAAGGAAAGCAAAAGAAGAGAAAAGGGAAAAAACAAAAAAAGAAAAGAGGAGAAAAGAAAAGAAAAAGAAAAAAAAGTATTAAAAAATTATTAAAAATTGTCTTTCAGCTTAAGCTAGAATGATCAACATCCATATTAACGATTTTCAGTTAAAATAACCGGATAGACGTAATTGATAAAATGAAAAAAAAATTTAAAACTTAATTGATAAAATTAAAAGTTGGTGGCCGAATTGGCAAATGTATACATCAAGGAGGGTTTCTTGGCATTTAATTGCTGGTCCACGTCCGAAGCAAGTTCCGAGCGTGCAAAGACAAATGGCGAATTAAATTATGGAAAGAGAAGTAGATGCGCAACGCGAAATTCCACATTTGTGGGCCATGCTCCAATAAATAATGTCGACCCCAAGATGTCATAGGCGCCGCTTTCGCATGCTAAAAGCGAGGAATAGCATTGGGTTCCCATCGCAAACGATTACTTAGAATATATAGACTTCCGAGTTGACGAGCTGTGGTGGGGTTGGGGCAGCTGGAGATGGCGCCTCCACCGGATGGCACCAGCCAAGGTCAGTACAGTACAGGATGACTTTTGGAGCTTTCCCGGGGAGTTACTCAAGTGTCACGAGCAAGGAAACTGCGGGCTCCTCCTCGAGAATCAAAGTCGTCCCAAAGAGTTGTTGAAAAAACTGAGGAATGGGTTTGATTCTCCCTAGGATCCGATTCTACAGAGGACTAGGACTGCCATTTGATTAAGAAATTCTGGGAAGTTTCTCTACTGGTCCATTCCTATCGCCCGGTCTTACGTGTGGGAAAGAATACTTGAGCTGCAAGGAGCTTTTGTTGTGCTTACCAGCCTCCTCATAACAGTCTTTCCAGGCCTACCCTTTGCGGCTTTTTCGGGCTGAGTTTCGCCTTGTAACACGAGCAACGGATTAGCTCAGAGATGGGTTTCTGAGGACTCAATCTCCATCTACTAGTTGCCCGTTCCAGGGAGTGTTCTTTAGTCTAATGATCCGCAACTGATGTTGATTTGCCAGTACTTGCTTATGGGAAACGAATTCACTTGACAGGACCCGCGCACCAACTTTTGCTTGCTAGGGGGATGTGCCGTTTTGATTGGATACAAGAATTGGTGGCACCTCGTCAGTTGTCAAATGTCTGATAATGGAATCTGGAAAGAGAAAGATGCATAGGCTTTTTATCGTTTCCAGAAGAGATGCATCGACTCTGCTTAAACTTGAAGCTGTCGCTCTTCTTGTTGAAGAACAGCAACTTTTGGTTCAACAGGGCTCCGAACAACTCCGAATCAATTGAACTGTGAGTTTCTCATTTTTCATGAGAATCAAACACACCCTAATGCGAAAATCATGACCGAAAGAAGTTTTAAACAGATCCCTATTTTGTATTGATAACTGGGGCTGCAGATGATACCAAAAGCTCTCAAATGCTCATTAACATGACGTCCCTCTGATAACAATGGGTAATCTCATGCATGAACAAGCAGATTATCGAGTTCATGACCGTTGCAACCAAACTTTTACGATGCATCGCTTCAGGGTCAAGAACTTCAAACACTGACTATATAAAAAAGAACCCACTATTTTTAAACCTTTAACCCAACTAAAACGCATAGAAAAAAGGTGTCAAGAAAAACTGTGCCCACATTGTAAAATTTATAGTGACTCAGTATACCGAACCCATCACAGAATGGCCTCTGCATTAAGAAATGCTTTGTCAATGGGACCTGCCTGTATTGCATGGGGCTTTACACTTTAACTTTTGCTGCAGCTTCCTTGATTTGTTCAATCGTGAAGATTCCGAAAACATCGTCATCACTTACGGCATTGATTACCGCTAGCGCTACATCATCAACACTAACTGGTGGGGCCAAAAAAATATCGGATGCTGGGAGAGAGCTTAAAGGTTTGGTAATGTTTTCCACGGCCTGCAAAATTCTCTCCACTGGTTCACCAATGAAGTCGAGAGGAATCTCAATACCATCTATCCTCCTTTTCCCGTATATGAAGCCTGGTCTCAAGACAACACCTGGTGCAAAGGAAACACTCACATCAGTCCTGTTGCAGCTGATAGCCATGGTCAAATCAATATTCCTTCTTGACGACTCTTCTCTAAACCTAATAAAGGGCTGTAAATTATTAGCTCGCCCACAGATTTAATGAAAAGTTGCTGTAAGATTCTCCATAATTGAATTTATTCGGGGAAATGCATCAAGTTGCTGTAAGATTCTCCATAATTGAATTTATTCGGGGAAATGCATCATTGTAAAGAGGAGCTGCAGTCCAAGAATAGGGCAATGCCTACATATATGAATTACTTGCAGCTCTTCTTTGCATGTCACTTCTCTTAATTCCAGGGGTGATTCAAAGGAGATTGTCAGCCAGACTTGTATGAATAATGTTAAATTGGCTATAATCAAAACATATAGTTGATTTAGTCAAGGGAAATTTAGTTAGCAATACTATGTCCAACTGCATGACAAATATCCCTGTAGAAGACACGTGTCTCAGATTACCTGCGTTCGGATACTTGGAGAGGACTTCTGATTCGGCTTTTCTCTTTCCAGTGAAGTATCCAGAAGAAAGAAGAAAAGATGGCAAGTTGTAGTCATGCACAGAGATGAGTACAAATTTCGGAACACCTGCAAGGAAAAAAAGGAAAGAATATCATGTCAAATTTCAAATTAGAGGATGCGCTGCAGTGCATCAAGGGTCTTCATCCATCATGATCAAGACTAGCATGATCAACCAATTAACTAAGTAGTGTTGGCTACAACTTCCCACCAAAATCCTTTGCAGCATTCACAGCAACAACATTGGCCTCCCCGTTGATCCTCTGCATCTGCTCTTCACTACCAAAACCACCAAGGGTAGAAACCACAGCAGTTGCCCCAACTAAAACTTCATCCCAGTTGGCATAGAAAACATCTCCTACAGGGAGATACATTAAGTAATCATTAATTGAGAGTAAGCTGCTAAGCATGTGACATACTCCTCCCTCTGTGCACAAGTGCCATATAACAAGCGCACGAGTCTCCTCAGTAACAGCTCCATAGCCACTTAGATAGCCAATCATCAACATCTAGTAGAAGCCGATATTAGCCATAGGCATGCACAGAATGCTAAAAAGCTCTGCATTGTTGCATCAACTCTAGGCAGTAGCAGCCTCAGAACTTGAGCACAGCCTGATTCTCAGAACTTTCAACCATAATGTGCAGTAAAATTCAGTTTTAGTATTACTACGTCCATAACATAATTCTGAGAATCACCTAGAAGACAAAAGTTAACATAATTCCTTTTGGCCAAGCAGACGAAACAATTGACAACATCATAAGGAAACATGAGGAAGAAAAAATGTAAAGCAAACAACCAGAAGTTTGTAAGACATGAATAATGCACAAGAATTTATGTCTTGCTATATAGACTGATGTGTTGCTCAAAGTGGTATAGCTTTCAAGACCTGCTAACTGAACAACTACAGCATATATCAAGATCTATCAGCAATGTAATTGCAACTTCCAAGATCTCAAGGGAAAAGGAAAGAAATACATTTCCTTTGAAGCAAGGCCAAACAAGGAAATAAAATGGCATAATCCCTCAACAAAGCTAACTTTAAATGAAGAACTGTCCAAGCATTTTGAGACGAGTTACTAGTAGAAGTTCGCCTTTCCTGTGATAAAGCATCTAAAACTCATACTTGGATTAAAGTTCAAACAAAGAAGTCCAAGAGACATGCCTGAAGCCCATGTAACCTGATCAACCCAAGATCCTGGGTAAGTAGGTCGTCCGGACCTGCAAAAGTAATTATATATACAGTTCAAACCAGGTTCTATAGGAAAACAATCAGCTCCACCAAATTAAGACAACAAATGTCTTGACGAGATAAATGACTTTCAATCTGTCATTGGCTGATTATTGGAATTGGGAACTGATCATCAGCAGATCCATCTACAGTTTCCCCACATTTATAGAATAGTTCTCTCACCTGCTCAAGCTAACAACCTCTATCCCCTTGGATACAGCAGCCTTACAAATTGCAGAGCCAACAAATCCGCTGCCTCCGAGAACTACAACCTACCAATAGAAGAATTACCATGGCAATGCCACTGTTATATATGTAGGCAACAAAAGCTCAAGCTAATGACCCACGAAATGTAGGTTATAAGTCTAACAAGTTTATACCCGTTCAGTCTTCACATCAGCCACAACATCTATCGTAGCAGACTTTGAGTCATCGCTTACACCAGCTTCTGCGTAGCTGCAGTTTACTCTAAGCCTGCAATATCCATGGACCATAGTCATAGTCAACATACAAGTACCATTACTTTTGGTCTCAATCCATGGAAAATAGCTGAAGGAAGTATATACGAGAAATGGAACGAGATGATACAACAACATAAAGCATAGCATGATGCATAACAGATGTAGAAGAGGTGGTCTAGACTCTGGAGGCTGCACTAATGCATGGCGAAAGTAGATATGAATAATCATTCTACTGTATAACAGAAGGAAGCAATGACTGTCCACACGTTCTGAGCACAAAAAGCTGCATGGGCCATTAAAACTCCTTTTCATAATGCTGAACCAGCTCGACCCAGCTTATCACCTCATAAAATTTGTCTTAATTGTCGCAAACTCGGGACAAGGCACTGCGCCATTCTATAGTGCCAGTAGGAATTACTGCTAAAATGGTCATAACACTCTCTTGGCTATCCAAACTGCACGGGCCATCCAAACTCCTTTTCATAATGCCAAACTGGCTTGACCCAACTTACCGCCTTGGAAAGTTCGTCTCAAATGTCACAAATTCGGGATGAGGCATTGCACCATTATATAGTGGCGGTAGGAATTACTTCTAAAATGGTCATAACACCCTCTTGGCTATCCAAACTGCTGGGGCCATCAAAACTCCTTTTCGTAATGCCGAACCAGCTTGACCCAGCTTATCGCCTTGGAAAATTCATCTTAAATGTCGCAAACTCGGGACAAGGCACTGCGCCATTCTATAGCGCCGGTAGGAATTACTGCTAGGAATGGTCACAACGCTCTCTCGGCCATCCTTCCTCGAGCATCCCAGCTCGAATTCCTCAGTCGACTGAAACCACAAACCAAAAGAGGCGCCCATTGCCTTCCTCGTCACAATTTAATCTGAACAACGCCTCATCCATACAAACAGCTCCCATGTCGATGTACACAGCTCTTAATTAGTCCTCCCCAACCCCTTCAAACCGCGTATTTCGGAGCAATCTCTCTCTCTCTCTCTCTCTCCATCAAACATGGCAACAAGCACAATCAATGCAACAAGACTTCGAAGATGCTGTATCACTACACCTGATCGCACTGAACGGAGTACGAAAGCACTGCGCAGGATATAATCCGAGCGAATTCGAGGATTCCAGAGCAAGAAAACGGAAGTTCGCGAGAAAGGGAGAGAGCTAACCGGGCGTTGGGAACGGAGACGGAGCGAGCAGGAAAGGAAGCGCGGGCGAGGGAGGGCGGAGGCCAGGAAATGGCGGCCAACGAAGAGAACGATGCCATTTCTCCTCCTCTGCAAACCGGTCGACGAGGTGGACTCGACACTCAAGACCGGACGAGGATGTCGAAGAAGAAGAGAGACCGAATTCGGAAATGGAGGAGACTCCTCGTGTCTCTGTCTGTCCTTATGTCTTTGCTGAATTTCGCGACGAGCGAGCGATGGACGTAAAACAATTTTCGTGAAAATTGAGGAGGGGAAATGTTTAGCCACTCGGGAGTTGGGCTTTAGGATTCTCCGACGTCCGGCCGATTTTTTTTATTCAAAAGTCAATGTTTAGGAACAGTTATCCAAGGCACATAAAATTCTTCAAGTCATATTTATTATGACACAAATATCTTTAATTATGTCACCAAAAATCTGAACTTTTTTATTTTTTCAACAATTTTTTTTTGAATATTTATATCACAATAATCAAATTAAGGATTTAGCAACAAAAAAAAAATTGAGATATCCTATCTATGGTATTGTAGAATAGTTTAGATTTTCTATAGTGTTAAACCTTATCTATTTATCCGACTAAATATATTTCTAATCCCTTCATTTTCAATGCATATTTAAAAATAAAAATAATTTTCTTGTCTTTTCAAAAAATACGTGTTACTCCCTCCTCCTCTTGATTAAAAAAAAACATTCAAATTTTATTTTCATGATTAATTCTCCAATCACGAGAAATGCACATGACTTCCTCAATTTGCATGTCGAGATGCGTTTGGGGCGGGCCATGTTCCATCTTTACAAAGCACCTAAGGACGAGGAAGAAGCGATTCTATAGCAAACGACCGCACATCGCTTGTTCTACCGAATACATCCACTAGGAGACAGGCCATCTTTCACGTCCCGCTTGAAGACAACCGCTAGTTGAAAGACTATTGCTAGTTAGTTCGTTATAGTTGATATTCGAGCATCTTTTTTACCAAGAGATGGTCAATGAACGATCAAGTGGGCCTCTCGAACAAGTGCCTCCAAACCCAATGGGCTCGGAACATTGTAGGCCCATGGCAAAAAGCATTCGGTGGCGTAAGTCCTGAGAATTAGTCTATCGGTACGAAATTTTGATCTAAATCACATAAAACAACAAATAAGATCGAAATTTCAATTGAAATATTGTTTTTATCTTGATGTGGCGAGAAACTGTTACCATTATTAACGCTCTGTGTGTTTTGCAGAAAATAGATAATTTGGAAAACATTTTTCGAAAATCAATCACTTGTATCGTTTACAAAAATGAATAGATGTATAAAATTTTTATAGTTTTTATACAAGTTTATACATAAATTGTTGTTCATAATGAGAACACTTTTCATTGATTAATTATTTCGATCAATACAAAAGATTAATTTTTCGAAAAATATTTTACAAATCATTCATTTTTCACGAAGCAAACGGAGTCTAAATTTACTTAAATGAAGAAGCTTAACAATTTTTTATGACCCAATTGAAAATAAAAGCTCGAGAACCCTTTAACAATGTAGTGAAGACGGAAGGAAAAGGGGAAATTGGCATAAATAGTTTATGAAGTTCTAATTTATTCAACTTGGTGCTTGAACCTAAGTTCAATGTATAATCTCAATTTTAAATTTGTTTAATGTGATTATTGAAATTTTGGTATTAAATTTAGTTTATAGATTATATGAAAATTTACAATGTCATCTTTCAACTCAAACTAATAGAAGGATAATATTGGACATTTTCTAGATTCAACATTTACCAAAATATTTAGAGAGCCATTAAACAAATTAAAATTCAGAGATGCCGACGATATTGCAATTGAGTTAAAATTCAAAGATCACATTAACCAAATCGAAAATTCATGGTTCACATTACACGTTAAGTCAAATTTAAGTTACCATTTGCGTACATGGGATTGCCTTTTGGATTCTTCTGTTGTTCAGATTTCCCCATTAGTCCTGTAGGTCTAGAGAAGTGAATTGACAAAACGAGTTAGATTTGGGGGAACTTGCCACAGTTAGTTCTCAGATGCTGCATTTAAGGGAAGATCTTTTCATTTCCCATTTCGCTTCTACAATGCTCCCCTCTCCAAGTCCACACGGCCATAGTTGGATCATTCCCTTTCAACTCGTTCTTGTCTGAGCTGCTTTCTTGTGTTGGGACGGCCATCCTCGCAGGCGAGTAGGACAGGCCTTGGATTTTTTCTGCAGTAACTACCAATGTGTCTTGAGTTAATCCGTTTCATCGTTGGCAGTTTGTCTCCGTGTCCAAGTGAACAAACCTTTGCTCATCATTCATTATATCTAGAGGTGGAGATGACCATGGGTCCATCACGACCTTTTATTTGATTCTAACCTTATTACGGTTGCTCATACTTGTTCTTACCTTTTTCCAGTTTTGCAAGATTTACTGCAGGAGCGTGCCTTCATAGATTTTGTTCTGCTGCAATTTGTTGTTTCACTTGGTGATTATGAACTTCCTTGGCTGAATTATAGCCACGAGTTTTGCTGGAAGGTTTCTTTTGATAGCCAAGAATCTCTTTGTTGTTGATCCTTTCTTCTTCCATCGGATGGTACCTTACAAGCAGCACTACCTAAATAACTTACAAGCAGAAAATGATGTCTTAATTAGCATAAGTTGGTTTCGTCTAACAGTTTAAGTTTTTAGAACCGTTGGCAGTAATCTCATAAAATTTCACATTCTTTTGGATTGCTCTCATGACTTCGGTTATTCCGACTCTTAATGTCTGTTCTAATTCTAGCCATGAAGATATAGGACTAAGCAGAATAGAGGAACAAAGTCAAAATTCTGCAGAATCATCTTCACCTCTCTTTCTCGAGAGTCAAGACTAGAAAAAACGATGTAATTCCGCAGAGATCCGGCCGCGGTGACCCCACTTCTGACACGTGTCCTTAAGTTTTGTACTTAAGCCCAAAGTGGCATTGGTGGGAAGATAAGATGATGCGCTTCCGAATCACCATGAATGTGATTAACTAATGGAACTAGAGATTCGCACCTTTGATCAGTGTCAACGCAACGGTTCTTTTATTTTCCTCTTAAGACGAACGGAAAAAGCCAAAGACAAGACAAAAGAAGAAGCACGAAAAGTCAAAAAGCTACATTTATTAAAAGCCGAAAGTTGCGGGAAAATATTGGCTGCAAATCGTGTGCCAGCTGGCAAATTGAAAGGGGCTATAGAGTGTGACACGTGTCTTTTTGTGGGCTCAAAGATCAAATTTGTCATTAGACTTGTCAGGCAAGAAAAATTTTCAAATCGCGCGCGGTTCTTCCTTCTCTCCCCTCGTCGGCATTCTCTCTCCCTTCCTCTACACTTTCTCTCCCTGTCTAGAAAATATTGATACACGTCTTCTTCTCTCCCTAGCCAAGCTTCTCTCTCAGTTCTTGCCTGATTCTCTCTCCCTTCAAGCCCGACTGCCGATCGACAACCATGCGCTCAACCGACAATCACCGCGCTCGACCGATCAGCTCCTACTTGTCTTAATTCGAGGCCCCCAAGTTGTCGATTTGCTTGACTCTCTCTCCTTCTGAGCCCGACTGCTGATTGACGACCATGCGCTCGATCGCTCATCACTGCGCCCAACCGATCGACTCTTGCTCATCTTGATCTGTTTGAGGGCCCCCAAGCCATTGATTTGCCCTTCTTTCCCCCTTCGGGACCCCCAAGTCGTTGATATGCTTGACTCTCTCTCTCCGAGCCAAATGCTGACCAACGACCACGTGCCCGATCGACAGTCACCGTGCCCGATCGACAGTCACCGTGCCCGACCGATTAACTTTGGCTTGTCTTGATTTGTCCGAGGCCCCCAAGCTGTTAATCTACCCTTCTCTCTCCCTCTAAGGCCCCTCAAGCCATTATTTGACGAACGAGCCACTGCACTGCCTTTGAGGCCTAACTTCGAGCACTGCGCTTGACTGACGATCACCACGCCCGACTGACCGGCTTCAACTCGTCTTGATTTGTCCGAGGTCCCCAAGCCATCAATTTGCCCCTTTTGTCTTCCTTCGTCGGCCCCTTAATCCATTGTTTGTGGACAAGCACCGCCCTTCCGACTGAGCGCTTCTTTCTCCTTCTGCGTCACGAGCCTTAACCACGTTGGCTTTGCCTCTGCCAACCAGCATTGAGGACAATGCCCCAATTGCCTTCACCTCCTCCTATATGATTTAGGGATAATTGCCTTAATTTTTTTATCGTGGGATAAATTTCCAACGCCTCGCCGCACACCCACCTACAATCGTTGCACACGATCGACGACCCCTGGGTCGTCCCTTCGAGACATCCTACTTTGTCTCTTCTTTTTGCAAGCCGTCAACTCAAGCCCTCATTTGATGGACGAACCACTGTGCTAACCTCGATGACCATCGCGCGTCGACCAGCGACAGCCACGCTCGATCGAAGACCCTCAGGCCACCCCTCTGGGACATCCTACTTTGTCTCCTCTTTGCAAGCCGTTGACACAAGCTCTCGTTCGATGGACGAACCACCGCGTTGCCCTCGATGACCATCGCGCACCGATCGATGACCACCGTGCATCGACCTATGACCCCCGAGCCACTCCTCCAAGACATCCTGCTCTGTCTCTTCTTCTTGCTCCAAGCCATCCACCCAAGCCCTCGTTTAACGGATGAACCACTGCACCGCCCTTGGTGACCACCGCATGTCAACCGACGACTCTTGTACAAGAGCTTGCTCTTTGTTGGGTTGTGTGCCGACCGATAACCCCGTCCTTCTTTCTCTCTCTCTTTGTGCCCGATCTGCCACTTTTCTTCATTTGGTATAAATTTGTGGGGGTTCTTGCTCTTTGTTGGGTCGTGTAGCCGGTAGGCGCGCATTGAGTTGAGTGATTTTGTTTTCAGCATTGTAGTTGATGCTCTGGATTGGAGGGCTTTTGGGGAAGCAGTCGATTTTCTTATTGGATTGGTGAATCAAGGGACAAACCTAAGAGAAGCCCCTTTTCTATGAGATATCAAGAGGGTTAACTTCGAATTCACAAAGAAAGAAAGAAATTTGGGTTCTTGACAATTTTGAGGTGAGCTTGTTGACTATTTTGATTTAATGAGCATGCATATAGCACGATTGATTACGAATCTCTCTCTACTCAATTACAAATCTCTGCTCTTGCATTAGCTTGATTTGTCGATACTCTTTTTTTTTCTTCCTTTTCGCTTTATGATGTGCTTTTATTTGGCCATTAGGTTGAGGTAGGCCATTATGGATTCTCATTATGGAGCTTTATGAGCTGCAAGATGAGAGCAACCTAGGTTTAGTAGTGAAAGTGGTGTCTTTTTTTTATTTTTAATTTCCCTAAAACAGTCGTTGAATGTCCCTTCCTGCCTCAATTATTTCAGTTTTTGTCGATATCCTAGATTTTGTCAATCTGTATTGAGGGTTGATAATATCTTATGGCAAGTTCTTCTCCAGTGAATCTCACCTTTTGACCGCTACTCAAGTGGTAGATTTAATAAAAACGACAACCTTAATAAGAGAACCACAAATTTTCCTAATGCATGCATGTGAATATAGAAGGAGGAGGCGGAGGCAATTAGGGCGTTGTCCTCAATGTTGGTTGGCAGAGGGAGAGAGCACTCAGCCGAAGGGGCGGTGTCAGGAAAGGCTAGTGATTCACGATGGTGGAGGCAACGGATAGGCTTGGGGGCCTCAGAGGCGGCACGGTGGCTTGTCAACAAACAATGACTTAGGGGGCCAATGGAGGGAGATAGAAGGGGTAAATTGACGGCTTGGGGGCCCTTGGACAGATCAGGACGAGTTGAAGTTGGTTGATTAGGTGTGGTGATCATCGATAGGGCGCGGTGGCTCATCCGTTAAACAATGGCTTGGGGGGCCTTAGAGGGATAAAGAAGGGGTAGATTAACAACTTGATGGCCTCAAATAGATCAGGACGAGCTAGAGCCGGTCGGTCGAGCATGGTGACCATCGGTCGGGTGTGTGGTCGTCGATCGTTGTCGGGCTCGAACGGAGAGAGTCGAGCAGATCAATGATTTAGGGGGCCTCGGACAAATCAGGACAAGTCAAAGTTAGTCAATTGGGCGTGGTGATGGGCAATTAGGCTGTGCTCGTTGATCGGGCTTGGAGAGAGAGAGAGAGAGAGAGAGTCAAGCAGATTGACGACTTGGGGGCCTCGAACAGATTAGGACAAGCAAGAGCCGATTGGTCAGGCGCGATGACCATTGGTAGGGCTCGGAGAAAGATAGGGTGCAGAGGAGGGGATTGTCTTAACCTGGCTAGGATTGTCATTTATCTAACTCCTAGTGTTGAGATGCTTGTTTCCTTTGCAATTTATTTAATAAATCCTCTTATTGATACTTGTTATTTGTATGATTGCACACCTACATGATCATCTTATATGTTAGTGATAACTTTAAAATAAATTCAAACTGTCTGACAAAAATCTTTTTGAAATGAACAAGATTAATTACCGAGATGGCATTAATTGCTTAATTAGTATAATCAAATCCCCAACACTATATTCTAACTAAGGGTTCTAGATTTATCTTTTAGATGATACCCCTAAAGCTATGTGTTTTTCCCTTCAGAGGAAAATGTAGGTCACAACAATAACAAAATAATACTACATTAAAGTAAGATTAGAGCACGAAGTCCATACATGCTTAATATCCATGGAAATGGAATAAGAAGAGATCCTTGAATAGAAAATGTTGACTAAATTGACTTTTTCCAGAATATTCAACACCAATCCATATTCAACAAAAGTAATAAGGTGGACTCCCAAATTAGTTATACCCTCCCCTATAAAGTCCACCATCTTCTCTACTAAAAAATGTAACACTATGGCTACCAATAGCAAACATTCCCATCCCTTTCCTCCTCATGTAATTCAACTGAGCGAGACGGAAAGAAAGGAACAAAGAAGACATGAGAGAAAAACATACTGTAACAAACCATCATAATTGTCGCTGTCTTACTCGCGACAACCACATTTCAAGATGCAATGAGTCCCCCAAGTGGGGTATATTCAGAAAGTGCGGGTGAAAAGACTGGAAAAGCAATAATCACCTTAACACAAGTGTGGAAATATCATTTTTTTATTGATTGCAACACCTTGTGCTTTTTACTATCATTGATCATAATCATATTTCATATAAGTGGTGTATTTTCAAGTCTGCTATTCACTAGATTTATAATGTTGGTGGCATTTTTATTTAGATATCATGACATATTAAATGCCGATAATTTTGTTAAAGGTGGATGGAAAAAAAAACAAAAACAAATGGAGAAAAAACACATCGACGCGCAATTTCAATGCACAGCCGTTATGTTTTAAGTTTAACAAAGAAATAAAATATGATGTCCATATGTTATGACTTAATTCGTCAACATTGCTATTGGCTACCTTTAATAATGGGCAGTGATGTGCATTGAAGTCATGCGTTGATGTGTTTTTACTCCACTTCGCTTTTGCGTTTCTTCCGTTCGCCTTTAATAAAATTATCAGCATCGAATATGTCGAAGTGTAGTGCCACCACATCATAAACTGGGGAATAGTAGACTTGAAAATACTCCACTGATTTGAAATATGATGACGGTCAATGACAATCAAAAGCTTGTATTGCGGTCAGTAAAAAAATGAAATTCTCACTCATATGTCAAGGCATTTATTGTTACTCTAGCCTTTTAATTCATGCTTTCTGAAATACCCTACCTAGAATACTCATTGCAACTTGAAATGTGATTGTCGTGAACAAGGCTGCAATAACTATGATGATTTGCTGCGGCATGTCTTTCTCTCGTGCCTTCTTTTTCCCTTCCTCTCCCTCTCCTCTCATTCAGTTTAATTACACAAAGGGAAAGGGACGAGAATCTCTATTGCTAGCGGCTACAATGTTACATTTTGGGGTATAACTAATTTGGGAGTCCACCTAATTATTCCTGTTGAATATGAATTGGTGTTGAATGGTATGGTTACGCCTTAAAATTCTAGAAAAAGTCAATCTTTTAACGCGAGTGATCTGCCATTGAGAGCGTTTTAGGATTTAGTCAGCATCTAATGGTGCAACCCTTTTTTGAACGCGAGTGATCTTCAGTTCAAGGTTCTCCGTTCTCTAACTTTACTTTAACATAGTGTTGTCTTGTCACTCTGTTGTTTTTTTAAATGTTATTTTATATTGTTGTTGTACTTAAACAATTTTATAAACAACAAAATCTTAAGTTATCAAAAGATGCTATCCTTCCTATTCCTAGCCACAATGACCAAGCAGTCTAACCCTCAAGAATTTGGCAAGTCCTTTAATACATATCTAACATAATAACCTTTTTTTGAATTTCCTTCATATTGTGCTTGGAGCTCACAATTTACACGATTATCCAATGTGAGAGAAATCAAGACAAATTGATGGGATATAATGACCGAACAAAAGCACTAATCGATTGTCTTCAGAAGTGG
Organism: Corymbia calophylla; assembly: GCA_014182845.1. Classification (NCBI taxonomy): domain Eukaryota; kingdom Viridiplantae; phylum Streptophyta; class Magnoliopsida; order Myrtales; family Myrtaceae; genus Corymbia; species Corymbia calophylla. Next base: position 18,299,578 of record CM024696.1, read on the forward strand.
CATTTATACGTATAAAAGAATATAGTAATCAATAAAATTAAACCCTTATTGACCCTCCACTCGAATCAAACTGGGTAAACTACCGACTTATTTGACCAAAAAAAAACCTACCGACTTAACAAAACATAATCCTTAACCTAAATCTTCAATATAATGACCACTAAAGAGAAAATATGAAGTCAAATAGTAACTTTCGAGGATAAAAGTAGTCATCATGTCACTGCACTTTTAGTTAACACTTTGATTCGGGTAGAAATAATTTTCCATCAGCCACACAAGTAACAATTCCTTGTTCGACTGAAACTGTAAATTGAAAGAGGCGCCCATCGCCTTCCCCGTCACAATTTAATCTGAACAATGCCTCATCTATACTTAGTCCCCCAACCCCTTCGAATCGCGTAGTTCAGAGCAAAGGCGAACAATCTCCCTCCCTCCCTCCCCATCAAACATGAAAACAAGCACAATGAATGCAACAAGACCGCGAAGATGCTGTATCAGTACACCTGATCGCATTGAATGGAGTACGCAAGCACTGGGCAGAGATAATCCGAGCGAATTCAAGGATTCCAAAGCGAAAAAACACGAAAGTTCGTGAGAAAGAGGGAGAGCTAACGGGGTGTTGGGAACAGAGACGGAGCGAGCAGGAAAGAAAGCATGGGCGAAGGAGGGCGGAGGCTTAGACATGGCGGCCAATGAAGAGAACGATGTCATTTATTCTCTTCTGCAACCGATCGACGAGGAGGACCCGACCCTGAAGACCGAAGGACAATGTGGAAGAAGAAGAGAGACCGAATTTGGAAATGGAGGAGACCTCGTGCCTGTTTGAATTTTTGTGACAAGCAATGGACAAAAACAATTTTCGTGGAAAATTAAGGAGAGGAAATGTTCAGCCTCAGGATTCTCCGGCGATTTTTTTATTCAAAAAAGAAATGTTTCGGAGCGCAATTTCCTATTTGATAAATACTACAAAAAATTCCAAATTATGTCTTCTTTCATAAGACTATCCCAACCCTTTCTTAATAAAAAACCCTAAACTTGCCGGCTGTAATATAAATATAAAAAATTATATATATCATCTATTTCCGTTCTATCTATATTATATTTATTACATTGATACAAGTTCGTGATTTTTTTTATGACATAAAAAAGGCTTTGAGTATTATTGTCACAATGGGAAAATTTACGATCTTAAGTGACAAAAAAAATATTCCAAGTATTGCTATCACAATGAGCATAATTTTGTTTTTGTGTGATATTAACCCTTATCTATTTATTTGATCGGAGTATGTTTTTAATCCTTCATTTTCAATGCAAATTAAAAAGAAGAAGAATAGTTTCCTTTTTTTTTTTAAAGGGATGTATTACTCCATTCTCCTCTGAATTTAAAAAAGAATTGAATTTTGTTTTCGTTATTAATTCTTCAGTCATGAGAAATGCCCATGACTGACCTTAATTTGCATGTCGAGATGCGTTTAGTCAGGTCATGTTCCATCTTTACAAAGCACCTAAGGACAAGGAAGAAGCGATTCTATAGCAAACGACCGCACATCGCTTGTTCTACCGAATAGATCCACTAAGGAGATAGCCCATGTTCACGTCCCACTTGATCAATTGAAAGACAATCTCTAGTTAGTTATCGTTGATATTCGACCTTTTCGTCTTTTCCAAGAGATGGTCAATGAACGATCAAGTGAGCAAGTGCATCAAAACCCAATGGGCTCGGAACATTATAGGCCCATGGAGAAAAGCACACGATGGGGTAACATTCCTCCTCTTTTTTAATTATCGGTACAATTTTTTTTATCAAAATCACATAAAAAACACAAATAAGATCATTGTCACAAGCTAACCCCTCAAGGGAGAGAGAATAATTAGGAGGTTTAGGGGTATTACCAATTTTGGCCCTTCCATTGACTCGAACTCCCCCAAGTCCATACTTCACACAGTATTGGAAATTCATAATTTTTATCGATTAAGCCTATGAAGATTTTTAACAAAGGAGTCGCGACTAGCTCTTTTGAGGTCGGTTAGAAATTCAGTAACATATGGAAGAATATCTTATTATTTACACAATTAAATATTCTAGATTTGGGACTTAATTACGTTAATTCTAAAACTAACACTCTTTCGATACTTAACTCAATTGTATGTTAACTAGTGTTGTGACAACCAATCAACAAGATCTAAAGTTTATCCTAACCATTCTAGAGCGAGTAAATAACATCTAAAGTATTGAAATGCGTAATAAATTATAATTATAAAGAAAAATACACAAGCATCCTAATATTGTCCGTAAGGAGGACAACAGTACATCACACAAGTAATCGTAGCCTTAAGGCTTGTCTAATTTTGGGTTTTTGTATTTTTTTAAGGGCTTTCCAAATTTTCCAAAATTTCTAAATTTTTCTGATTTTTGATTTTTTTGAATTTTTCTGAATTTTTTATGGATTTTTAAATTTTTGAAATTTTTTTAATGATTCTCACCATTTTTATGAATTAAAAAAACATTTTCTTAATTTTTTAATTATTTTTATGGATTTTAAACATTTTTTGGATTTTTAAGGATTTTTTAAATTTTCAAGAGTTTTCTGAATTTCTAAATTTTTAATGATTTTTTAAATATTAAAAAAATTCAAATCGGGTCGAAAGAGACCCGGACCATATCGGTCCGGATCAGACTAAAAACAGGGCCGACCCTAGGGCTCACTCGCAATTTCGACCAAATCAGCCCGTGAAAATTTTTAAACAGCCGCCATCTCACTTTTCTATTTTTTAGCCCAGCCAACTCCAGCCCACACCAAAAATCAGCCCAACTCTCAACTTGACTTAGCCCACAAAACGCAGCCCATTTCCCTTCTTCTTCTTTTTTCCCCCCTTTTGGCCTTTTCTCTTTTTTCCTCTCTTTTGTTTTTTCTTTTATTCCTTTTTTGATCTTCTTCTTCTGAGCTTTTTCTTCTTCTCCGAAGCAACGTCCAACCCGAAGCCCTACTCCTGCAACTTCAAACTTCACCAAAACAAAAATCACAACACCACCACCATCACTCCAACTGTTGGTCGCCATCCGGTTGTTAACCACTCCGACCGATGCTAGCCACCACCGGCCACTAGTTGGCCGGAGGTCATCGTCATTGCCGGACTAGCTCCGGCGAAGAGCTTCCGATCACTAAAATCTCATATGCCAAAAATCTAACGATTTGACCATCGGCATCAGCATAAGCAAGCAACACAATTAAAGGGATCAAACTCGAATCTCAGTTGGACATTTTATTGAACATGTCGAGTGCACTACTGAGACGAAACGGTTCCCTACCCAAAGCGGGGCTCGAACTCGCACCGACAATCACGAGACATGATGGGCAGAAACACTAGGACGATGCGTAAGAGCTATGCAGGCCGGAGTTCGCGTGAGTTGGACGGCCATGAACTCCGGCCCGGTGCACACGACACAAAACACACTCAGAGGCAGAGGAGACTTACCTGGTCCGGACAGGGCGTTGTGGCAGACGGCAACTATCGGGTTGGCCTCCGGCGAAGGTGAGCCCCTTCTCCTTCCTCGTATGCGCGGACCAGCCTGCTCGTTCTCTCCACCCGCTCACTCTCCCTCTGTATTTCTCTCGTTGCTCTCTCTGCGCAGAAGAAGAACCACCCCTAGGAAGAAGAAACTCAGAAGAAAACCCCAACCCCAAGATGGAAAACCTCTCGAAGAAGAACGACCCTCTTTTTGTCTCTCCGTTTTTCACTTTTTCTCCTCTCCCTCGTCTCTCGGCCCTCAGCTCTTCTGGTTTTTTTTTTTTTTTTTTTTTTTTGGTCGAGCCCCCTTTCCTCAAGAGGGAACGCTGCTTCCTTCGGGTTCCCTGCCTCTCTCTGTTTATTTTTTTTAAACCCTCTGTCTCTCGGTTGCTCGGTCTCTGCCCAGAAGAAAACCCTCGAAGAAGAGAAAAAGAAGCCTCTGCTCCAGGAGAAGAAAACCAGCCACTTGGGATATTTAAGATTTTGGATAGGATAATATCTTTCTAAGATTCAATAGAATTGAAATTTCAAATAAGAAAATAAGATAGTCAAAATTAAATTGAATAAGATTTTTACCTAATCCAAATATTTGCTTCTAAATTCAGACTCAGACGAATTTTCGGCTTGGGATCTGACGATGCTTTACGATGGTGCTCAATGATGTGGATGGGTCTCGACCGAGTCGTATGGCGGCGGTATCCGGCAAGCTCACGATGTTACGATGTAGACCAATGGTGCTCGGATGTGTCACCTAATTTAAAGGGATATTCAAGAAATCAGAGAATAATCCTTAATTTAAAGGGATATTTAAGATTTTGGATAGGATAATATCTATCTAAAATTCAAGTCACAATTTTAAATAAGGAAACAAGATATTCAAAATCTTATCTAATTTGAATATTTGCTTTGGATAGGATAAAATCTATCTAAAATTCGATGGAGTCGCAATTTCAAATAAGGAAACAAGATATTCAAAATCAAATTGGATAAGATTTTTACCTAATTCGAATATTTGCTTCCAAATTCGGAAGTCCATGAATTTTCAACTTAGGATTTGACGATGCTTCACCGTGCTGAAGTGGGTCTCGTGAAAGAAAACTAGAAGTAGGAGACAGAATTTGTGGGAGAGGGAAAATTGTATTCTGAATTGTGTTTTACAATGTACACTTGCAGCCTATTTATAGTACAAAATGTAACCAAAAAAAAATATATAGCAAATCGAGATCCAATTTTGTATGATCTTGAGAATCGAGATCCAATATCCAATATCGGGACGATCTTGCAACAACCAAATGTCGACGCGTGATCTTTGTAACAAACAAAAATCCGTGCGTATCTTCCAACACTCCCCCTCAAGCCGGGTGGCTTGTATATGTCCAAGACACCGAGCTTGCTTAGGAGATACGTATGCTGCCTTTGACACAAAGGTTTAGTGAATATATCCGCCGGCTGCTCATTGGTTCGATCCCTCTCGCTTCAATTATACCTTTTGAATCTTCTCTCTGGTGAAATGGCAATCAACTTCTATGTGTTTCGTTCTTTCATGCAATACGGGATTCGCCGCAAGCTTGAGTGCGAATCATTGTCGCAAAACAGTAAGGTTGGTCCCTTGACTCGCATTCCAAGGTCCAAGAGCGAGTCCTCGTAACCAAACTATTTCACAAACAGTTTTTGCCATGGATCGATATTCAGCTTCAAGATGATGATAAAGATACGAGGATCAAGTTTCTTCGTTTCCCATGAAAGTAACGAATTTCCAAGTTTAATACAAGTAACCGAGAGATAGATCTTTGACTCATAGGACAAGTCGCATAATCCGAGTCGCAATAGGCTGTCATCTCCATATTGCACTTGCGAAAGTAGAATCCCTAGTCCTGGGCATTTCTTCAAGTATTTTACAACCTTCAAAGCAGCATCCATATGAGACTGTTTGGGATTATGCATGAATTGACTCAAGGTCCGGACCGCATAACAAATGTCTGGGTCTGGTCATGGTGAGGTAAATGAGTTTCCCAACTAATCGCCGATAAATTGATGGGTCCTTGAGCAATGGATCATCACTTTCAAGTTGAAGTCCCACATCATATTCAGCGTAGTCAACCTCACATTTTGTTCGATGGGAATAACTCGATGGTTTACATCCCGATAGTCTTGCTTCGATATAATTTCCAATACATATTTTCGTTGGCTAAGAGAAATCCCCGATCCGAACGAGCTATCTCAATTCCAAGAAAATATTTTGGTGACCCTAAGTCTTTGATATGGAAAGCATAATGCAAATACTCCTTGAGCTTTCTTACAAAGAAATTCATCATTTCCCATAATGAGTATGCCATCGACATATATCATCAAGTAAATGGATGACATACCTTTTGTCCATGTGAAGAGGGCATAATCATGTTTGGATTGTTTGAATCCTGCAGCAGTGAGTGCATTGGTGAACTTGGCGTACCATTGGCGTGACGCCTGTTTGAGCCCGTACGGGGGATTTACGGAGGCGACATACCTTAGACTCCCCCTGTCTCCGTAAACCCGGTGGAGGCTCCATATAGATTTCTTCATCTAAGTCACCATGGAGAAATGCATTATTAACATTCATTTGATGTAGAGACCAATCACGACATGCTGCAATTAACAAGAAAGTGCGGACCGTAACATCCTTCGCTACTGGAGAAAATGTTTCATGATAATCAAAACCTTCTCGTTGAGTGAAGCCTTTGGCTACTAACCGAGCTTTATATCTTTCGATGGAACCATCTGCCTTGTACTTAATCTTGTACACCCACTTGCAACCAATCGGTTTACCATGAGGAGGTAATGAGACAATGTCCCATGTATGATTTTCATTCAGGGCATGGAGTTCATTTGCCATAGCCTTTTGCCATCGTGGATCTTTCACTGCTTCATGATAGTGGGATGGTTCATGCTCCTCAGATACTCGACTAATGCAGCACATGTGGTCTAATGACAACCGATGAAAAGAGACATACGAAGAAACAGGATATCGAGTACCTGATAATTTTGAGGAAGCACAAACATAGTCTTTCGTCCACGTGGGTGGACGGGTAACACGCTCGGATCGTCGAGGTGCATCCTGTTGAGGAACATTAATTGATTCCTCATTCTTGGATACTTCCTCGGTAGTCGAAGGAACTGATTCTGGAGAAAAATTGGGTTCCTCTTCATTTATTGCATGGTCCTGCATGTTTGAATCCACAGTTGTCATGGATGTAGAAGTCTTGTCAGATAGTGGTATTGCAGCTTCTGGTCGATGTTCTATAGGTGCCATAATATATGATTGTCCAGAAGATAAGTCCTCTTCAGAGAGGAAACGATGAGAATTGGTACTTTGACTCAATTCTTGAGAAGATGATTCATCGCGAAAAGGAAACGTATCTTCATGGAAAGCAACATCCCTGCTTATAAAGAAATCCCCAAAGTGGATGGTTCATAGATTCGATATCCTTTCTTTAGATTCGGATATCCCATGAATATGCACCGACGAGCTCGTGGACTCATCTTATCCCGAGGCCCCACTTGTTGTTACGTAGCATAAGCAACCAAAAACTCTCAAATGTTGAAGTTCCGGCTTCTTTCCATAGAGCATTTCAAAAGGAGTCTTCCCATCAAGAACACGACTTGGCATGCGATTGATTAGGTACGCGGCTGTGACCACATAGTCTCCCCAAAAAATTTCAGGAATAAAAGCTTGGAATTTAAGGGCACGTGCTACTTCTAATAAATGACGATGTTTACGCTCGACAATTCCATTCTGTTGTGGAGTATAGACACACGAGCTCTTATGCAGAACACCATTGGAAGAAAAAAAGGACATGCATTCATTACTGAAAAACTCTTTACCGTTATCGGTACGAATGCTTTGGATGGATTTTCCAAACTGATTTTTGGATAAGGTAAAGAATGTTCTCAAGTGAGATATCACTTGATTTTTGGATTGCATGAGAAATACCCAAGTAGCACGTGAGAAGTCGTCTACTATTGTGAGAAAAAAACGTGAGCCATCACGATGAGGTGTGTGATATGGCCCCCAAACATTGACATGAATCAAAGAGAAAGGATTTTCACTGCGAGAATTGCTATTTGGAAAAGGCGCACGAGCTTGCTTTGCTAAGGGGCAAATATGACATTGAGGATAAGGGAAAGAGGCACTATGACCCAATCTTTGATGACTAAGGAAATTTTTATCATTGGTAGCAGTGTTACACAATGATTTTTTATTCAATTCAACATGAGATAATCTGAAATCACTAAGAAAATTGATCCAAAAATACAGTCCTTGCGAGACACTACCCAAGCCCATTAGTTTCCCAGTCGAAAGGGCCTGAAAGAAACAATTATCAGAATTGAATAGGATTCGACAAGAGTTTTCCTCACAAACTCGAGAAACCGATATGAGATTGAAATGAAAATCTGGAACATAAAGCACATTTCGAAGTGTAATGAGTGGGTTAAGATCAATTGTGCCAGTCATCATGACATGAGTGATGTTTCCATTTGGGAGTTGCACTGAAATAGGTAAGTGCAATTTTTCGATTTTTGAAAAGAAATTTTTATTGCAGACAATGTGGTCACTAGCTCCCGAATCAATTATCCATACATCTTTAGAAATTGAATTCATCAAGCAATATGAAGTACCTGTAAAACTCCCGCTCTTATCAGAAGTATCCAACTTCTTTAAGGCCTTCATAAGTTCTTGATACTGGTCATCATTAATTGTTGGACGCAATCTGTCTGGATGTTGACCTGTGACCTGAAAAACTGTCGAAAAATCCCTTTTTCCTTTTTCTCCGGGTTTGCCATGCAATTTCCAGCAATTATCGATCGTATGATGTGGACGTCTACAATAATCACAGTATAATTTTCTTTTGAAATTACCCCTTGATGACGTGGCAGAAGATGGACCGTTGGATACTTTAAGAGCTGGCGCCATCGTGGCTCCATGAGAGCCGTTGGATTCTGCGAAGGGATGAAGACCACGAGAGCCGTCCGATCTAGGGCCCGTGATTGCATACAAGACGTCTAATCCTGGCGAAGGGAATGAATATGAGCCGTCCGATCCTGTTAGTGGATGAGATGCCTGCAGGCCGTCGGATTTCTTCGCTGAATCTGAGCCGTCGACCCTTCTTTTTCTTTCTTCAGCGAAGGCAAACCCTAGGGTTTCGTTTCTTCTCTCCCCCCGCCCCTTTGTCGCAGCCCCTCTCTGTCCGCCTGTATAGGCGGAGAGGGCCATCCCTTCTCCGGCCTTCTGGTGGTCGGAGGTGGCGAGGCGCTGGTTTTCTTCCTGAACGGCGAGCTGGTAGATTCGTCCGAGTGTCGGCATCGGCTCCATTGTTAGGATCTGTGAACGAAAAGTTTGGTAAGATTCATTCAATATTAGAAGGAATCTGGTGACCTTTTCTCGATCCCTCATGTTTCGATACTGTTGTAAGGTCAGATCTGGCCCTTCTAGCTTCTCTTCGACCGCTTCCAGTTCATTCCACAAAGCTGATAGTTTATTGAATATTGCGGTTACGCTCATGTTCCCCTGTTTGAGATCTGAAAGTTGTTGGGTTAGTGAAAATTTTTTGACCCGATCTAATTTCCCGTACATTTCTTTGATATTCTCCCACATTTTCTTCGAATCCTCCGTCGGGGGTAGTCCGGCTGCGACTTCGGGGGAGATGCAGTTTCCGATCCAGGTTCGGACGAGTTGATTGCACTTCCTCCACAGTCGCGCCGCTCGCACGTCGGACGGAATCGGGACTGTTCCGTCGATAAAACCCTCTTTGTCTTTGGTGACCAGTGCTCGTCGGAACTCCCGCGACCAGTTTGAGTAGTTGTCGGCTCCGGTCAGTTGCTGCGTGATGATTCGCAACTCTGGTCCGTCGGCCGTCGTCGTGTAAAGCGGGTCGCCGGGCTCCGGACGGCCGTTGGTCACGGCAAACGGATACGGGAAAAATCCGGGTTGAGGAACCGGGTAGGGATTCAAACCCGGACCCGAATGAGAGAAACCCGATTCGCCCATATGGCCCGCATGTGAAACTCCTGGCCCGGTGGATGGGCTTGCCCCGTTTGCGGCTGGTGGGCTCCCATCGGGCTGGATGTTGTAGCCCTGAACTCCTGGCAATGATGTATTTGGGCTTGGCCCAAAATAAAATGGATAGGGCTGCATTGACAGCCACCGGTAAGGTTGGCCCGCTGTGGGCTGGCCCGTAGTCGACTGGCCCACAGTGGGTTGCCCCAGATTGGACTGAGCCTGAAAAGGTTGCCACTGCACATATTGGGCTGGATTGGGTTGTTCTTGGGCCCGGATCTCGATGTTGGACTCGGGTCCTCTCGGAACATGCACGTTTGTTCATCGACGCAGGAGGAGGACTTTGTTGATTCTGCTCCATGGTGAGAAGTTCCTTTTCTTCGCTTGAATTCCTCTTTACGGAATCGATTCCTGCACTAATAGTAACCTTACTTTGCAGGTTAAAATCTCTTGTTGAAGACAAGAAGATAATGCAAGGCAATCACAAGGCAGAAGCTATATAAGGAGCTTAACAAAGCTCTGATACCATGAAAGAAAACTAGAAGTAGGAGACAGAATTTGTGGAGAGGGAAAATTGTATTCTGAATTGTGTTTTACAATGTACACTTGCAGCCTATTTATAGTACAAAATGTAACCAATAAAATATATAGCAAATCGAGATCCAATTTTGTATGATCTTGAGAATCGAGATCCAATATCCAATATCGGGACGATCTTGCAACAACCAAATGTCGACGCGTGATCTTTGTAACAAACAAAAATCCGTGCGTATCTTCCAACACGAGTTGTATGGCGATACCGTCAAGGTTACCTGTGAGTCTGTGACGGTGTAGACCGACGGTGCTCGGATGGATCACTGTGGTGTCACCTAGAGTGGCAAGGCTAGCTCGGCACGGTAGTCTTGAAGTGGTTCGTCAGCGATTGCTAACCTGCAAAACAGAGGAACAACTCCGCAACTCGGTGAAAGATCAGCAGTGGTAATGGCGGATCGTCGCGCGGTGTGGGCCGGGAACAACAGGTTCTCGGTGGTGAAGCTCGGATTGGCGACAGCTTCTTTTTCCGAAATTTGCACGTCACCAAAAGAAGGCAAATCCAACACTCGGGCTTATCTCACCGAAATCCTGGTACTCTCATCGACTGTGGACTTCGGGGCAGCGAGAGATGCGGCTCGGACTCCAGGCTCGCAAGCGATAGCCGCGAAAATCAGGCGTGAATTTCACGTTGGTAGAGAGAGAGCTAGTCGGGTGATCGCCGGTGTTGTTGGAACAATCAGAAAACAAAACACACCGAGACGCCGTCGGGCTAGATGGAACTTGGCAGGAGTCTCTCGCTGGCTCTGAAATATGATGACGGTGGTTCAGACAATCCTGAGTCGTGCTGGTCCCGGCTGAGTAGGGCGGAGCAGAGGCAGATGATGGCTGCTGGGCGCGCGGGTTGGAGTACGTCGTCGGGAGCTTCTCGATCAGCGACGGCACAGCAGCTTCGTTGGTTGTGCAGGTGTGGCGATCCACAAAGCAGCAGCAACAGAGGAACTTCAAGGTCGACGTCGGACAAAGGAGGTGGAGTCGTGGCAGTGGAAGGACTCGACAGCATCTCTCCTCTCTATTCTCTGTTCTCAATTCTCTCTCCCCTTGCCGAGAAGAGAGTCTCTTCTCTTTTTCCTATATTTCGTGGCCGTGTGTTGAATAATATGCACATCTCATGAATATTTTGGATTATCCTGCCAATTGCTTCCCTTGCTATGTGACCCAAAATAATTTCGGCCATGAAGAGAGTAACGGGCTTGACCAAAGATCAATACTATTATGGGCTCAGTCCGATCAATTAAATTCAAGATCATTCATTTAAATTACAATACTATTATGGGCTCAATCTGATCCATTAAATTCAAGATCATTTATTTACGTTCATCCGCCATAGTCCAATGCAAATAAAATTAACTAAATAATAAATGTTCCTAAAATTATATGTTATGTTACTTAATTGTAATATTTATGTTTAGGGGTTAAAAATTAATTCCTAATTTTTTATGTCATAAATGAATAATCGGGTCATCAAAATTTATATGTTAACAGCAATTATCTTGATACGGCAAGAAACCATTATCAGTTTCGTTTGTTTTGTGAAAAATGAATGATTTGAAAAGTATTTTCTAAAGAACGACCATTCATATCACTTATGAAAATGAAAATGAAAATGAATGCATTATATTTTTATTGTTTATGAAAATGTTTAGAAATAAATTATCATTTATAATGAGAACGCTTTTTGTTGATTAATTATTTCCAGCGATACAAGAGATTAATTATTCGGAAAATATTTTGCAAATCATTCATTTTTCGTGAAACAAACAGAGTCTAAGTTCATCCAAATGAAGAAGTTTAACTATAATTTATGACCCAATAGGAAATAAAAGGTCAAAAAACACAAGTAGTTCCTTAACCTTAAAAATGCATCAAAATGGAAGAAGTAAAAGAAAATAACACAAATGATTAATAAACTTTGGCTAAATGTGTAATATGGTCAATGAACTTTTGATTTATTCAATTTAGTCCTTAAATTTTAGTTCAATGCACAATGTTGTCTCTCAATTTTTAATTTGGTCATTGTAAACCCTGAACTTTTAATTTGTTTATGAATTTTAGTGTAATGCGCAATATCATCCCTTAATTTTTGAATTTGATGAATATGATCATTGAAATTTTAATAAATATTCAATTTAGTTCATACTATATGTTACACTTGTCAAAATGGGTGTATAATCCATTTAAATATTAAATGTGTCATAAATGGGTCGGACTTTCTTTTAGTATAATCTATTTATGACCCATTTAAAGAAAGCTTGACTCATTTATGACCCATTTAATATTTAAATGGGTCATAACTAGGTTATACTCCCATTTTGACATGTGTATATATAATGGGTTTAAAAATTAAAAAGACTAAAATACATGGGTTGTTAATGAACTTGTGATTATAAGAATAAGTTTTCCTAAATTTAGTTAGATAGAGAAATGTTGTAACAATATGGGTTGGGTTGGGTATGGGTTGAGTATGGGTTGGGTTGGGTATGGATTAAAAATTTTATACTATGCTTAAATGTGTCATGAACGGGTTCATGGGTCAATTTGGGTCGGGCCATTTATAACCCGACCCAAACCCGACCCAACCCACCCGTTTAACAGGTCTACTATATGTAGAAAAAAAAATTGACCTTACTGCGTTTGCTATGCCTGCCAGATCATCGATCTATATGTGGCCTTCGGAATTGGTGAGTTGAATATGTAATCGCAGGAAGTGCGTTTGGTTCTGCTTCTTTTCTCTGGAATAATGTTGGGGTTTTGCGCTTGTTTCTTCCGGAGGGAAGTGGCAAGATTGATCTGTTTTCGGTCTTGTTGTTCCTTTTTATTCCCTTTCGAGGTAATGTTCTTCAGTGTCAAAGCTTGTGATCTGGGAACGATGAATGGTCCATCATGGACAGGAGATGAGTAACCTAGAACTGGGACTTAGGAGGGATGTGTACAGACTACTCAAGAATTTTAAGGGAAGTTCCTATGCTGTCATAGTTGCAAGTTAGTCCATGTTATGAGACAGGTTACTCAGACTGGATGCCGAGAAAACGTGTTAGGGGATTTGCAGTTGGTATTGGTTCCAAAAGGAGCGTCAAGACCCTAATTTCCTATATATGCATACAAACATGTTCAATAGGCATGGTTTTTGGACACTTCTATGTCGAGTTATCTTGTCTTCTTTCAATGGAAGTCAACGGTTTGTGTTGATGTATTCGATGCACCCAGTGAACTTTTACTCTGATTCAGTGAGTTAGATGAGGGCCTTTGTTGGGGCTAAGTAGACAAAAATGAACTGAAGGAAATTTAATGACCAAGATCAATAGAATCTGACTCCAGTTATACACTCATTTAGGGATCAGATTTGCTTTATTCAAATGGATCGTGATTCATGTTTAATCCCACAAGCTCGTGAAGACCAGAGAACACTTGGACAACAAGAGGGAACAAAGATTTTATTTGAAACAACCTTTGAATTTTTGTATTTTGAATAAGTTAAACTTTAGTTTACATAACAAACACGGAAAAGAAGAACCATGATGCGGTTCAATTGACTATATAGTCTGGACATTTACACCAAGTGAGCACATGGGATTGCCTTTTGGATTCTTCAAATATTATGACTTTTGCTGTTTAGATTTCCCCCATTAGTCCTATTGGTTTAGAGAAGTGAATGGACGGCACGAGTTAGAATTGGGGGAACGAGTCGCAGTTAGTTTTTAGATTCTGCATTTACAGGAAGATCTATTGATTTCCCATTTCGCTTTGAGGACGCTCCCCACTCCGAGTCTTGCGTGGCTCAAATCCCCTTCCCTACTTTGATGTGACAAAGCCAGGTAATCTATATGGCCATGGTTAGATCATTCCCTTTCAACTCGTTCCTATCTGAGGTGCTTTCTTGTGTTGGGACGGCCATCCTTGCAGTTACAGGTGAGTACTGAGTAGGATAGGCCTTTGGAATATATTTGTTATGTCCAATGAATTGTTTCCTACAGTAATTAGAAATGCGTCTGTTTCATTGTTGGCATTCTATCTCCGTATCCAAGTAAACAAGGATAATAAGAAGAAATTCAAGGTAAGTTTTCATCTGTCTGACCTATTTATCATTATATCCGAAAGTGGAGATGCCCGCATAGCCATCGTGAAATTTATCTGATCCTAACCTTATTAGAGTTGCTTACACTGTTCTTCCATTCATCTGATCCTAACCTTATCAGAGTTGCTTACACTAGTTCTTTCCTTTTTCCTGTTTTGCAGGATGTACAGTCGGGTGCTTTTGCAGATTTAGTTCTCTGCAATTTGGCGCTTCACTTGGTGGTTATGAACTTCCTCGGCTGAATTATTGCCACGGGTTTCGCAGGAAGATTTCTACTGATAGTCGATATTCTCTTTGTTGCTGCTCATTTCTTCTCTGATTGAATTGTAATGAGTACTTTTGTTGATGTACTTAGAAGCATAAAATGATGTCTTAATTACTAGAAGCTAGTTTCAAGTTGTCTGCTGGGTCGCTCTTGCGACTTTAGTTTTTCCGGCTCTTAATATTTGTTTTGATTCTAACAATGAAGATTGAGGATTGAGAAGAATGGAGGAAGAAAAGTCACAAGTTTTGTGGGATCATCTCAAGTCTCTCTAAAGAGTCTAGACCAGCCAGAAAAACAAAGTAATTCGTGAAATATCAAACTACACCAAAAAGTTACAGCAAATGCTAAAAGGGACCCCAAGTTCACCAATCACCAGCCTCCCTAGATGTGCAAAGGAATCAGGACCTACCTGGAGCTATATCGGATTGGCCCAAAACTAGTAGCTCCCATGAAGATCAATTCAATTTCTGGTTCCAATTTACTGAAATCAATGAGTACCAATTTAGTTATCAATTTTAGATATGAAACCGTTCACCCAAACTAGACTAGGACATATATTCTAATTTTTAAGTTGTAACTTTTCATATCAAAACCTTAATGTCCTCTGTGTCTTTTTATAGATCGTCTTACTTATCTCGCGTCCTCTGGTCCGGTTGATCCCCCTCACTCTTGCTCTAGATTGCCTTCGATCTTGTTGCTCTCTCTGTCACTTTCACTCTCGATCGCCTCTGGCCTTTGACGTGGTTGCTCTCTTTCAAGTCTTATGCCTTTTCCAAAGTCCGATTTCTGGGCAGTTCCATGAAATCATTAAGTTTCAATTTTTTGATATTTGTCGTTAATGGGTAGTTTTCAATTTCAAGTTTAGAAACAGCCTGTTGTAAAATGGACAATTTGTACTAAAGCCCAAAGTGGCAGTGGTGGGGAGATAAGATGGTGCGCTTCCGAGCCACCAAGCATGTGACTAATGGAACTAAAGATTCGCATCTTTAATCCGGAGAAACCTTCGCTCGGCGTCAACGCAACGGTTCTTTTCTTTTTCTCGAAGTCAGGACAAAAGAGGAAGCGTGAAAAGTCAAAAAAGCAACATTTATTAAAATCCGAAAGTTGCAATAAAAGAACAAAAACATTAATTTCCACGCAGGAAATTTAAAAGAAAAGAAAAAGAAAGAAGCGAGTGATGTCTCTTTATCGTCTCTCCCCTCCCTCTCAACGCCCTTCAAATTTCGAAATTCAAAAAAAGCTCCGCCGTCCTCCAACGTTCGACATCATCCCCTCCCCCTTCCTCTGTTGTTGGTCGTTGTTAAAACCAACCCCATTTCTCTCTCCGTTCGCTGCAAGAGCTTCACTTTCTTGTTTCTTCTTTCCCACGATGTTGCTCAGCTCCAGCTACCGGTAGCGCTCGGTCCTGGTCGTTAGCTCTCCGAGTTTTCAGCTGCAGCGGTGTTGCTCTGAGCTGAGGGTAAGCTTTCCGCACGCTCGTTTCTCCTTTTCATTTGGGTGTGGGCCGAGGTTCTCGCGCTTACCACTAAGGGTTCGATGACGTGCGTGATTCGGTGCGCGTCTCGTCGTCGACGGTGCGCCGCTCCATAGTTTTTACTGTTTTAGCGTACTCTTAGTCGATGGTAATCTGAAGTGCAAAAGAGACTGTTCTGTGGGTTGTTCCACCGTGATATGGCAACGAGCTGTGGAAGAACATCTTCCCTTCTCGTAATTCAGTGAGATGATGAAAAAAAGAGAAGCTTTTGGAATAGTTCAAATTCAAAATAGTCACTTTGAATTGATTAGTGCTGAGATTTGTAATTTATTTCTGGTAACTCTGTTCTCTGCATAAGATTCTCTGCTCACAAGAGGTCACTTTCTAAATCATTTTGAGATTCTTATAGGACAAAGATGGATACCGGAGTTCACATGAGAAGATTGAGCACGCCCGGAATCCGCCAGGTGAATAACTCCAGGGACGATGCCGACAGCGTGGTCAGCAGCGCCGAGTTCGCTAGCTACACGGTCCACATACCCCCCACGCCGGAGTACCAACCCATGTACTCGTCGATCGAGACTTCGAACGCCGAGAAAGTCGAGGACCTGTATGCGTCGAACTCGCTCTTCACGGGAGGCTACAACCGCGCCACTCGCTCCTTTCTGAAGGAGAAGATGACCGACTCCGTGTCGAACCATCCTCAGATGGCGGGCGCGAATGGGTCGTCGTGCGAAATACCCGGGTGCGACGCGAAGATCATGAGGGACGAGCGAGGAGAAGACATCGTCCCCTGCGACTGTGACTTCAAAATATGCAGGGACTGTTTCAGGGACGCGGTGAAAGGGGGGGATGTGATCTGCTTGGGGTGTAAGGAGCCCTACAAGGGGCTGGACATGGCTGAGCCCGAGATGATGAATGACGGGCGGCGAGCATCTTCCGGCGGGATGTCAAAGACCGAGCGGAGGATGTCCATGATCAAATCGAGGATGTCGCTGAAGAGGTCGGAAATGGATGACTTTGATCATAGG
Source organism: Corymbia calophylla (assembly GCA_014182845.1). NCBI lineage: Eukaryota > Viridiplantae > Streptophyta > Magnoliopsida > Myrtales > Myrtaceae > Corymbia > Corymbia calophylla. Next base: position 18,316,558 of record CM024696.1, read on the forward strand.
AACTGGCTCTTCGAAACTAAGGGGAGCTACGGATACGGCAACGCCATGTGGCCTAAAGAGGACGTCGATGGAGATTACGATGGATTCGGCGACCCTCAAGTGCTCTACGACAAAAAGTGGAGGCCCCTTACTCGCAAAGTCAATGTCTCCACTAAAATCCTCAGTCCCTACAGGTACGTTCTCTTGTGCCTCTGTGCTTTATGAGTATAGCATGCTTCTTCGGCTGCTCAAGTTTGCTTCTTTGGCTGAAATTTTTCACTAGGAGACGTTCCAAAATATGTGGTCTGTTAGAAAAGGGAAATGAAAGCATTTGTGCTCTGGCACTTTGACAAAGTAGGTTGTAGCACTTACTGTTATTGGTGAATCAATGAGATGCTTTGTCGATCACATAATATCTATAATGAGCCTATTTATCTTCAATATTATCTCTGTGATTCTCTGTAAAGGTTATCTTTCTGGCAGTGTGATTCTTAGTTCTAGCATGTTGCTGCTTCTGCAGTTGTTAGTTGCATAAAATTTGGATTAGTAGTATATTTCTGATTGGTTTTCACCATGGTTGACATGCCGTATTGCTCGAATGGACCATGTTTTCTTCAAAGTTCAGAAGACCTTAATCTATGCTTTAGGGCCTTCTTTTTGCAGCCGAGTAGGCGAACATTCTCGTCAGCCTATCGTGACATTTCTTCTTTCAGGCTCTTAATTTTCATCCGAATTATTGCTCTGGCACTACTTTTGATGTGGCGGATTAAGCATCCTAATGAAGATGCGATGTGGTTGTGGGCAATGTCTGTGGTTTGCGAGATATGGTTTGGATTCTCATGGCTACTTGACCAACTTCCGAAACTCTGTCCTATTAATCGCACAACCGACCTTAATGCTCTGAAGATGAAGTTTGAAACTCCTTCTCCTACCAACCCTACTGGAAAATGTGATCTCCCGGGCATCGATATCTTTGTCTCCACGGCTGATCCAGAGAAGGAACCACCTCTTGTTACCTCAAACACCATTCTGTCTATATTAGCAGCTGACTATCCCGTTGAGAAGCTCGCATGTTATGTGTCTGATGATGGAGGTGCACTCTTAACCTTTGAGGCAATGGCAGAAGCTGCAAGTTTTGCCAATCTGTGGGTCCCATTTTGCCGTAAGCATCGAATTGAACCCAGGAATCCAGAATCTTACTTCAACCTAAAGAGAGATCCCTACAAAAACAAAGTTCGACAGGATTTTGTTAGGGACCGTAGGCGGGTTAAGCGTGAGTATGATGAATTTAAGGTGCGGATCAATGGCCTTTCCAATTCGATACGACGGCGTTCTGATGCTTACAATGCTTGTGAGGAGTTAAAAGCTGCGAAGCTGCAGAAAAAAAATGAATCTGGTGAAGGAGGAGAGAGTTTGAAGATTCCTAAAGCTACTTGGATGGCTGATGGAACCCACTGGCCCGGCACCTGGACTGTTCCTGCAGCTGAACACTCACGGGGTGATCATGCAAGCATCATACAGGTATGACTTGACTGATAAAAGGATTCTGAGTGCTTAAGATTGATTTTGTTCACAATCTTAAATGTATGAATTGCAGGTAATGCTGAAACCTCCAAGTGATGAACCATTGAGAGGTATTGAATCAACATCACCCGTTGATCTAACCGAAGTTGACATTCGTCTTCCCATGCTGGTCTATGTATCTCGTGAAAAGCGTCCTGGTTATGATCACAACAAGAAAGCCGGTGCTATGAATGCACTTGTTCGAGCCTCGGCCATTATGTCTAATGGCCCCTTCATCCTGAACCTTGACTGCGACCATTACATAAACAATTCCCAAGCAATGAGAGAAGGCATGTGTTTCATGTTGGACCGAGGTGGAGATCGCATCTGTTTTGTCCAGTTCCCACAGAGGTTTGAAGGAATAGACCCATCTGATCGCTATGCCAATCACAACACCGTCTTTTTTGATGTCAACATGCGTGCTCTTGACGGTTTACAAGGTCCAGTTTATGTTGGAACCGGATGCCTCTTTCGTCGGACTGCTCTATATGGATTTGACCCACCTCGAGTCAAAGAACGTGGGGGCTGCTTTGAACAGATCTTCAAGCGACATCAATCAGCTGCCGCTGTTGCTTCTACTCCTGAAGTTTCTGTCGGCGAAAACCACTTTCTAGGTATGGGAGATTCTTCTGGCCAGGAAGAAGTGAATCTTCTCCCTAATCAGTTTGGAAATTCAGTCCTCTTCGTCGAATCTATTCGCATAGCTGAATTTCAAGGTCGGCCGCTCGCTGATGACCCATCTATCAGGAATGGGCGGCCACCTGGTGCTCTTACTATTCCTCGGCAGCTTCTCGATGCACCAACTGTTGCTGAGGCAATCAGTGTCATCTCATGCTGGTATGAAGATAAAACTGAATGGGGCCAACGAATTGGTTGGATATACGGGTCTGTCACAGAAGATGTGGTCACAGGATATAGAATGCATAACCGAGGATGGAGATCTGTTTATTGTGTCACCAAGAGGGATGCTTTCCGTGGGACTGCGCCTATAAATCTCACTGACCGGCTCCACCAGGTTCTTCGATGGGCCACCGGTTCTGTGGAAATATTTTTCTCTCGTAACAATGCACTTCTAGCCAGCAGAAGGATGAAGTTTTTGCAAAGGATTGCTTATCTGAACGTTGGACTCTACCCTTTCACTTCCATTTTCCTAGTTGTCTATTGCTTTCTTCCAGCATTATCCCTCTTCTCTGGTCAGTTCATTGTTCAGTCCCTTAGTGTTACTTTTCTGACTTATCTCCTAGCAATCACTTTAACCCTCTGCATCCTGGCAATGCTCGAGATCAAATGGTCTGGGATCGAATTGGAAGAGTGGTGGAGAAACGAGCAATTCTGGTTGATCGGAGGGACGAGTGCTCATCTTGCTGCCGTGATACAAGGATTGTTGAAGGTGATAGCTGGGATCGAGATCTCCTTCACCCTGACATCAAAATCAGCTGGCGATGAGAACGACGATGAGTTCGCGGATCTCTACTTATTCAAATGGACATCTCTGATGATACTTCCAATCACGATCATAATGACCAACCTGATTGCGATTGCGGTGGCAGTCTGTCGGACAATATACAGCGTTATCCCTCAGTGGAGCCGACTGATGGGAGGTGTGTTCTTCAGCTTCTGGGTCCTCGCTCATCTCTATCCTTTCGCCAAGGGGCTCATGGGAAAGAGAGGCAAGACACCGACGATCGTGTACGTCTGGTCAGGCCTCATAGCCATTACCATTTCTCTCCTTTGGGTGTCAATCAAACCTCCAGCAGGTAACAATCAAATTGGAGGACCCTTTCAGCTGTGGTAGTAGTTCAAGTCATCTTGGATAATCCGGCTTCATCAGACTTCATTTCTGCTTGTGGGACAACTTTCGATGTCCCTAGGTTGACGATGGTACATGCTGGTTACTTGGTGTAGTTATTCTCGTTTTAGTTCGAACCTTAAGTCTGTCTTTTGGAAAGGTTTCCAGCATTCATATGAGCAGCCATTTCCATTTCACGCTTTCATGTTGCAATATAGAGAAAAAGCACAGAACCGACATCGCCAATGTCACCCTGACGCTCTCTTTCTGCTGTTATTGAAGTCTACGAGAGATATCGAACTGAATCGTTAGGATCGAACGCTACAAAGTATAGATGAGATGTTATGGGTCTCGCATAAGAAATTCGGGATGTGATCCGAGTGCAACTAATAATTTTCCTAAGAAAGAACAATGTAACCTCAGAAAGAAGGTAATGTCATTGTTGCCAGGCGAAATGGTGCTTGTAGATGCATGAATGTTTGACAATGATCCCAACTAATTCAGCTAGAGAACAGCCATAGTGGGACCTAAACATCACTCAGCAACCTGAACTTTGCATTAATCAAGGCTAGAGAACAGTCTATTAGAATATATTCCCTTCAACTAGAGGCAAATCAAAATCTATCTGTAGGGATTATTTAATCAAAGGCTACCGTACACATATCCACACAAAGAATGAAAAGAATATATTCACGGACCAAACTATATCATATCCTCAATTATTCCAAAAAATTTTCAAATAGAGAGAAGCCAATTTACATATATGATTGTATGACCCACATCACATAGAGGCCTGATTATCCGAGACTGACCCAACCGGGATCCGCTCCCTCCGCCTCGACCGGCGCTTGTGGCTGCCGCCGAACTTGAGCCTCCCTGTGTCCTTGAACCGTGCCTTCTCCGTAGGGACAATCACGCACTCTGGTGGCGGGATGGGGTACCGCAGTGTGTCGTAGCAGTAGGAGTAGTACATGTATTGCTCACGGAACCGGCGCATGGCGCGGCGCTGGGTTGGTGTGATGGTGGCAAATTTTTGGCCTCGAGCTGGGTGTCCTTGCAGCCCTCGGCCGGGACTTGCCGGATGGGGTCAGCCGGGCAGCCCTCAAGGACGAGGTCCTTGAACTCGGACACAAATGGTGCGTACTTGTAATTAACTTTGTATCGGCCACCGGAGGTCGCCCAGTTGGAGGCGTCCCAAATGGTGGCATAGAGGGACATGGGCTTCGATGGGAAGTCACCACCCATTGCCTCACTTTTCACTATCTCTCTGATGGGCACTTCATCTACATAAAATCTGTAAACAAGAGAAAAAAATTTACACCAAATTGTTTATTAATAGCGATTAGCCGAGATAATCACAAGATTAGAAAAGATATCATGTGCTATCTTTGGCATGAAAGCTAGGATTGTGCATATGACACAAGCATGAAAATTCTCTAAACGCGTAGCTTGTTTGCCAGCTGGGGAATATCTAATTGTGGGAATAATTTAGGCATGGTGCAGACAAGTTAGGCAGCAATTCCTGTCAACGGAATTTATGGGAAAACTATGTGAGGGAGTGTCTCTGAAATAAGCCTAAGCTATGAGATTAATTAAGAGTTCTGTCCCATCTTTCCTTAATGGTCAAAAATTCGATCTTTTCACTGCCATGAAAACTTGAGCACGGTGGTCCTGGAAAGTACAGAGCTTTCACCAACTCTCCTTAATGGTCAAAATTCGATCTTTTAACTGCCATGAAAACTTAGAGCATGATGGTCCTTGAAAAAAATAGAGCTTTCCCATTTTCTGACAGAACCCCAGACGTTGGAACAGCTTCGCTGTTGGCGCGGTTCGAGCCGCCGAGAGAAAAAAAAAATTCCGCAGTTTCTTTCGAAAGGGAACGTTGGTGGAGAAACTCACATGATCTTGTTGGCGGTCCAGAGGATGCTGTAGCGATGGTATTCCTTGGTGGGATCGAACCAGAGCGTGTACCGCTCTTCCCTCCCGCGGCTCGTGCTCCCGTTCCCGTAGACGTTTGTCTGAAACCTCCATGGCTTGCCCCTTATGTTGCCCAGAAACTCTATGTCCAGCTCGTCGTGCGTCTTCTCGAACACGTCGCCGTTGGACGTCTGCACAAACACACGCGGTCAATCAACACGTCATGGTGATCGAGCCCCGATTCAATTTCCTTATTGGTGCCTCATTAATGGCGGAGATAATTCAGAGAAGAGGAGTTTCCATTTCCGTTTTCGGCGACGCGCTCCCGTTGACCTCGTGCGATTTGGAACGACGCGTTTCTGAATTTTCGTTCCTCCGTCCCCCAAATTCCGGATTCATCCCCGAAAAATAGATGATTGTGGAAGATGGAAAATAATTGAATGAAACTTACATAGAACGCAACGACGACGCCGGCGGTGTATTCCGACGGCAACTTGATCTTCGCGCTGAAGAACCCATGCCGATACATATCGGAAGAAATGAACCCGGATCCTGGAAAACATTATAAAACAAAAAAAAAAACCCGAGTAAAAACGAGGAAGAAGACGATGAGATTGATTATTATCGTAGGCGAAGTCAACGAGATCATCGCATGATCATGCAATTTGTTTAACCCCGCATGTCGATGTGCATGTCAGCATGTGCGTTCCGTAACCCCACACGCACGCACGCACACAGGCAGGCGGGCGGGCAGGCAGGCGGAGAGACACGCACCGGTGTAGCGGTCGAGGAGGATGCGGACGTCGTCGCCGGTGGGGGAGCGGACGACGTTGCCCTCGCCGAAGAGGGGCCGGTAGCCCTCGTCGAAGGAGATGGGGGTGACATCAAAAGCGGCGTGGGACGTGGAAACGAAGCAAAAGAAGAAGAAGAAGACGACGAAGAGGAGAGAGAGAGGAAGAGAAGAAGGTGGTGGTGGGTAGAGAGAGAAACGACGGGAAGGAGGAGGGCGACGATGATCCATGGCTTTTGTCTTTGAGCCTCTTCTTTAGCTTTCTCTCTCTCTCTCCTCCGTCCACGGCCTTTGCTTTCGATCGAAGCATTCGGCCCTGGTTTATATATGAGGCAAGCACACGGACAGCTGGAATTTTTCCAATTCAAAGGAAATAGCGGATTTGAATTTTCTTGGCTCAGCAGGTAGGGTTTCGAGCGTCGTTATGACGAAAATGCCCCCCTCGCGTAATTAGCACCCATCGAGATTTTTCATTTCGGTACACCTAACTTTAATCATGAACAATAGTACTCCATGATGAAAAGGGTACATGACTCTCGAACTACCGTCATTATACGCGACGACGTCGGCTCGGGCTCATGTTTAATTCGTGTTTACATAGAGAGATCGAGCATTGCTAAAAAATTACGGGAAAGTTTTTTTATGTTTGTTAATCAGGAAACAATATGAATCTGAAATTGATATAAAGAATGATCGGATTCGGCGAGATAAAAGAAAAGAACTAAGAAAGAATAGGTTAACACGAGGGTGAAAAAAAAAAAGCACTGTTCATTACGATCTCATTATCTAAGTGTCGTATGATAGACGATCCTGTACCAAAATAGTATTTACATTTTTTTGGTCCTAAGCTCTTTCTTTTCCCTCTTTCCCCCTTCCCTTTGTTCAATTCTGCATGATGGGGTTCATTCGTTCGTATCTAACCGAAGATGCCGAGTTGGAAATGCCATAACCGGTAAAGAAAAGGAATTATAGCTGCCATGTCATGGCACAGTCGCCCGACCAACATGGCAGCTAGGGTTTCTAGATGGTGCGTTGACAACTGTGTAGCACAAACACAAGAAAGTCGAGACAACTAGAGATGACGGGGATACAAAGACGAGGTTTTCCTCACCATCGAACATGAGCAAAGTGACCATAATATGTCCATGTGGGGAAGAGCAAACTGGCGTTTTTAACTTTAAGAAAGGCGTAACACCACCCTCCTCCCAATCATATGGTTTCTTTAATCGATTCTTGCGTCCGAGGGATGGCGACTCCTCGAGAAGCTTGCTGTACCAGTTCGGTTGCACCAGCTTCTTTGAACCCTTTTGATTAATTCTGCATGCGATTAAAAGAATTAGGTCGTCATCGTCGCTCACGAGAGGACATTGGGCAGGGGATTGTTTATGGACCGCAACTTGTCCTCACGCGAGCATGACCATACAGTACCCCCTTTTATTTTAAATTTTCCTCCCTTGTATAATCATGGCCCTTTCCCCCCTTATCATCTCGTTCCAACCATATGTTATCGGGATCGTTTCTTGAGATAGGGACTGATGACTCGGTTCTTATCTATATTTTGCATCCAAAAAAGGAAAGAAGAGAAAAGAGGATCAGCTTGAGTACCCATAACACTCAATATCAAGAAAGGACAAAATAAAACCGAAAGAGGTTTGAAGACAAAGAATCATCGAATCCTCCATCGAGTTTGAGAATTTTCATACCAAAGAGTGTATCTTACAAACATTGTGATCACATCAAAAATTAATCAGGGGTTAGTTTGCAATTGCAAAAGTCATATATGGCGTAGTGTTTTCCCAAGTTGGATTGAATCAAATGATCAAACATCATCCATCATGTGGGGGTTAGTCAATGTCCTTTAAGATTTTAGAGCAAGATATCGAGGATGAGAATCGGCCTATGGAGGAGAGAGGGGGAGGTCAAAAGCGCACCGAATTTTCTGTATTTTAAGCATGCATAATTGATGTTTAGAGAGGATATTTTAGGGCCACCAAAAAGATTACTCTTTAATCATTGGAGGAATCGTGAGAACCAAGCCTAGCATGGCTTTGAGGGTGACCATGGTTAGAGAGAGATATGCCATGTAGCCTCTCTTTCTCTCTCTATGTTGACCAAGGTGGAAAAATAATAATAAATTAAAAAATAATAATATTAATAATGAGATTAAAAAAATTAAAGGGTGTAATGAAACAAAACTTGTGAATGATGAAGTTTGGTTTGGAATAAAAATCAAGAATTTGGTAAAAAACAGGTGGCGGTAGGTGGGCGCTTTGTGTGCAGAAGGAAATATTAAAATTATTTAGAAATCAAGGAAGAGACAGGAGAGAGAGAGAGAGAGAAAGAGGCTACTGGACTTTTTGGAGAGGTTAGTAGTGGCGTGGCGTGTGGGAGCAAGTCTTGTAATTGTGAGGGGTATGCGAGGGTATTAAAGGAAATTCGTAAAACCGCTGAATATTAAGGCGGGCGTTTTCCTGTGCTGGTCGTTGGAAATCTTCTTAATTCGGGGGCTCGAAAAACGGAGCCCCGAGTCCAACGGCGGCGGGCTCATCGACAGGTGGCCGTCACCGTGACCTCATGTTTGATTTTCACATTCATATCCGAAAGACCAACGAAAATGCTTTTTTAAAAATTTTCGGCGCTGACATATAGGAAAATCAAAATAATATTGAATTTTTGGGAAATTAAAAAATAAAAAGTCATGTACTAGTCTAGGCGTCAGTGTTTACACATCATGGAAGTTTCTAAGTGCCTGGAATTAAAAAAAAAAAAAATCAATGCATGAAATTCGAAAGCTTCATCAAGTGAAGAGTTAAAGTCAATTCAGATAGGCGGAAGTTTACTTGATTAGGAAAACAATTTCATTCCGATACTTTTCTCTACGCAAATATGGAAATAAAAAAAATTGCAATTATGAGGTGATAAAGATCATTAAATTATTAGAAAACTTGCGAGTAGTAAAAAATTGAATAAATATATGTAGGTAGTTTAAATAAGAGTTGGTAATAATATTATTAGGTTAGAATTAGATAAATTTGATAACTCAATCAAATTAAGATTGATTATATGATGTAAGAGCGAATAACCTTTAAAGGTCGGTAGTTTAAATAAATAAAAGATACCGAATATTAAAAAAGTTGATAAATTACATAAATCCACAAGGACATCAACAAGTATCTTAAACAAGAGTTGGTAACTAAGTCGGAGGAATATTAATAGGTCACTCAAATTAATGTTGTCAATATGATATGAGAGACGGTACACTTAAAACGCCGGCTATGCAAATAAAAGTCTAATAAATTAGGAGGAGTTGGTAGTTTAGAAATAAATAAAGTAGATGAGGCAATGGGCCCTTTAGCGTGGGGTCGGAGTTGATGGTAAATAACTCAAAAAAAAGTTGGTAACCAATTAAGGCTAGTAGTTTGATGTAAAAGTTCATTAATTTGAAAATTTGGTCAGTTATGGAAGCAAATGTTAGTAAGTTATATTATTATAAAAGCTGGCAATTTACAAACGAGTAAGTAGACGTACTAAAGCTAGTTGGCAACTTAAATTGGAGAAAAGTAGGTAGGTCATTTAAATTAAGGTCGGTTCTAGAATATAAGCGTTAGTAAACTTAAAACATTGGTTAGATAAAAAGAAGATAGCAAGTTATTAAAAAGGCTATTGACTTACAAACAAGTAACAACCATACGGACGTTGACAACTAATTTAAATGAGAGTATGTAACTTAAAATCACATGCTATCAAAGTCGGAGAAAAATTTAGGTTACTGGAATTATCAAGGTTACAAAAATGACTGCTAGTATGTTTTTAGAAAAGTTGGAAATTAATGGCTAACAAAATAGGTGTTGATGATTAATTCAAATAAAATTTGGCAATGTAAAATCGATAAGTAACTAAATAGTAGAAAACTCGGCAATTCACTTGAATTAAAGTTGATAAACTTATAAATATAATAAGATAGCCAATTAAAAGTTAGTCAGTTATTAGAAAAATTGGTAATTTGCAAATGACCAAAAACATAAGCAAGTAACTCGAATAAGAGTTAATATTTTGATCATTACATAAATAAATAAAAAATATTTGTAAGTCATTTATTTTTTAATTCAAAAAGTTATTGTAGATTTACAATTTGTATCGGTTTACCAAAAAATTATTTAATAAACCAAGCTTATGTAAACAGCCATACTCAATAACTAGGGAAAATTCCCAAAAAGAGCCTAAGTGCCCTCATTTTCTTAAATAAAAGCCTAGAGTGGATTTTGTTTCAAACACGAGCTTGAAGTGACTATTGTTGTTTTAAATAAGGGCCTTAAGTGATTATAGTTATTTCAAATAAGGGCATGATTTCACCGGTCACCGACCCACTAAATTTTCCTACCAGTCAAGGGTATTTTTGTCATTTATCATTTTATCAATTTTTTTTCCTTTTTTTTTTCTAGTTCTTCTTCTTCATTGCCGGCGGTCGGTCTGCGGGCCATTAGCGAAGCTCACAAAGGCTTGGGTGAGGGTTGCCTTCGCTGGCCATAGGCAAGGCGACCCTCGCCCTAGGGGATGCTGCCCCTCGTGGCCATTGGCAAGGGATGGCTGGAGACTGGGGAGTTGAAACTCGCGCGCTCGATCTCTCTCGCTCAAGCGAAGCCAAAAACTCCCTTTGATTGAGAAATGGGGAGAATGATGGGAAAGCAATTTGATCGAAGATGGGTTCTTCAGGCAAGACTCCGAAGTGAGGGTCGTTGAACCCTTGCCAGCCCTAAGCAAGGTCAACCCTTGCCAAATCTAATGAGGTCAACCTCGCCCGCAATCGACAAGGGCTGACCTCACAGATGGTTGCGAGGGGCGGCCTCCCCCACGGCAAAGGTTGCTTCATGTGGCTGGCGAGGGCGGCCCTTGCTAGATCAAGCAAGGGTGACCCTTGCCCAACCCTTTGTGAGCTGCACTGGATGATGAAGAAGAAGAACTAGAAAAAGAAAAGGAAAAAGGAAAAAAAATAAAAAATGGTAAATGACGAAAATGGCTTTAACCGTCGAAAATTCAGACCCTTATTTGAAATAAACATAGCCACTTCAGGTACTTATTTGAAACAAAATCTATTTCAGGCTCTTAGTTGAGAAAATGAGAGTACTTGAAGCCATTTTTTGGAATTTTTCCCAATAACTAAATAGTTTTCGATTAGCCAAAAATCTTTTCTAGAATAATATAAGTTCTTGATTTTTATTGAATTTGATCGAAAGAGTTCAATGTGTACTGAGATTAAACTAGAAAGGAAAAATAACATAAATGGTCAATAAATTTTGACTAAATGTGCAATGTAATCCATAAACTTTTAATTTGTTCAAGATGATCTATGAACTTAGGTCCAATGTGTAATGTAATTCATAAATTTTTAATTTGTTCAATATAACTCATGAACTTTAGCCCAATGCATAATGTGATCCCCAAATTTTTAATTTATTCAATATAGTCTATTAACTTTTGATGCATATTCAATTTAATTCATATACAATATAAAAATGTTCTACAATGTCCCTGAATTAATTGAATGACTACTTTGAACATGTTAATATAGTTTATGGACTACATCGAACATATATCAAAAGTCTAATAAATCATATTGAATATATTAAAAATTCAAAGGACTACCTTGAATATTAGGTTAAAGTTTAAGGATTACATTGCACATTAAACCAAAGTTTATAAACCATTCATGTCATTATCCAATCTAAACAACGCATATATATCTATTAGGTTCGTACTTTTTCAATTCTTGTCGATTTCTGACAACTCCTATTAACTTGAATGGATCATATTTTACTTTGTGGGTCTCACCGTTGATTTAAGATTATTTTTGTATCTTTTTTTTTGCTTTTTTGATTTCAAATTTACTAGAAGAAAAAACTGCCATGCTCTCCTCAAGCAACAATTAGGAAGGTCAAATGTGGAGTCCACTATTGATTTAAGATTATTTCTTACACCATTTTTTTTTGGTTTTTTTCCCCTCCACCTGGAATGAAATTAATGTACTTCTTTTCTAAAAAAAATAGTTCATTTGGTAGATAGCTTATTAGTATTTGTGTTATGCATAATTTTTATTTGTTCGTTTTTTGATCTTTTAATAGATACAACATAATGTTGAGCAAGAAAATGCCTCCCTGCACATTTTAAAAGATTTTATTGTATTAGAAAATTACTTGATAAAGTTTCAAATGAATTTATTGACTTTGATTGCTCTTTTCCATTCACATTCACATCACCAATACATACATTTAAGTAATTTGTATCATTTTTTATATTGCCTTTTATAATGATTGCAATACAAAAAAAAATAAAAATAAAAAGCAGTGAAAGAAGAGTAATTTGTGTTACATATGTCAATCGCGATATTCAATTTTCGAGTAAATACTTGTAAATTTTTATTGGAAGTAAAATTCGAAAAAATTCACAATGATCAGGAGAATCTAGAGGATATAAAGTAATCAATTTGTAAATAAAACTAACAATTATTTAGGTTTCGTTCGTTTCACGGAAAATAACTTCCGGAAAACATTTTATGAATTTTCCGATGTCTATTTCACGGAAAATAAATTTATTAGGGAAAACATTTTCCATAAAGGAAAAAAAGTCTCCTAAAGTGAGGGAAAATGTTTTCAACTTTTCAAGTTGAGAAAAACATTTTCCACATTCACTCTCTCTTATGCCACACCCCCTATTAGTCCTTACTTCTTTCTTTCTATTTTTTTAAATTATCATTTTTTGTTATTTTTTTAATAATATCGATTATTTATTATTTCTTTCTTGCTTTCATTTTATTGTTTTTCTTTTTCGGCGGCCACGGCAACTATTGGTGATTGGAAACAAGCGAGTTGAGCTTGCCGACCTGCGTTGCTAGAAGGTAGCGAGGCTCAGGCCTCGCTAGATCGGCGACGCCCAAGCCTCGCGGACTCTGGCAAAGCTTGGGCATCGCTGATCTGGCGACACTCGGGCGTCGCCGATCCGGTGAGGCCCGAGCCTCGCCACCTCGAGCTTGCCTTGTCAATGAGCTGATTGGGCGAGCTCGCTAAAAGTAGGCAAGCCTCGAGCCAACCATGGCCGGCGACCGGCCAAGGAAGGAGAGAGCATAAAAAAAAGAAAAAAAAGAATTTAATAATCAATTAAAAAAATAAACAATGATTTAAAAAAAAAGTTATACTTAAATTATTGAAAAATAGTGTATAAAGGAAAATATTTTTCCAAGTGAATAACGGAAAATATTTTCCACTTTATTTTCAAATTTCATCCGAATACCGAAAAATAATTACGTTTTTCTAAAAAAGAGCTTTTTGGAAACTATTTTTCAGAAAAATTATATTTTCTACGAAACGAATGGAGTCTTACTCCGATATATAATTAATACTTGCTTAGATTGGACTATTGGTTAAACTCTCATTCAAGTGGGCCCTGGAGAAAAAGCTCATAAGAAGCCGAGCATGAAGGAAACATCTACGTGTAATGGGTATGCAAGAAGCGGATAAGGAGCAAAAAAGAAAGTTGTTTGAGGGGTAAGTGGGTAGTTTTGTCTCTTGGTAATTTTGTTTTGGTCGAAGTCCTTTGGTGAAATTGCAATCAAAGAAAATGATGACAAAAAATATATAAATAATATTAAATCAAGAGTATTACCATGAGGGATACTATGATCAATGCAATGCGGTAGGGACTCTTAAAAGTTGGGTTAAAAAAGCATTATTAAAAGGACTAATACTAAAAACTTTGAATCAGTATATTTATGAAAAATTTATCCAAAATTATTTTTTAACTTTAAAAGACATCCCAAATTAGTACATTTATGACAAATTTATCTATTGAATTGCTGAGTTGGATGATATGTGGCGGTTAACGAATGTATAAATTTGAGGTTTTACCTCTATTTGTTAGATATATATTAATATGTGGATTTGATTGGCGAAAAATTTATTACAAAAGCATTAGTTGGAGTTTATGGTGATAAAAAATTAATCTTGATAAATTTATTATAGATATTATGGTTTGGATTTTTTGTGGTCGAAAGATTAATTTATCGTGACATTAATATTTTTTTTAAATGGATTGGAAAAATAGGAAAAAAAAAAACTAAATTGGGAAAATGGGGGGGGAAAAAGGAATAGAAAACAAGCTGCTGTGCTGAACCCCTGAAATGCAGAAACCAGAAACCCTCGTCTCCTCCGCGTCGCTCTAGTCTCCAACCCAGCGTCACCGTCTGCTCCGCACGCCATGGGAGCCGAAACCGAAACGGAGGAAGAAATGGAGTCGCGGCGAGAAGCCGTGCTCCTCCAAGGGCTGGCGGAGGCCAAATTCAAGTCGTCCAACCTCAAATCCGCCCTCAAGTACGCCCGGCGAGCCCACCGCCTCTGCCCTTCCCTCGAGGACCTCGACGGGATGATCACCTCCCTCAGCATCCTCGACTCCGCCGCCGCCAGCTCCCCGCCCGAGTACTACAAGATCCTCCAGGTAGAGCCCTTCTCCCACATCAACGTCATCAAGAAGCAGTACAAGAAGCTGGCCCTCGCCCTCCACCCCGATAAAAATCCCGCCGTGGGCTCCGAGGACGCGTTCAAGGCCGTGGGCGAGGCGTTCCGGTTCTTGTCTGATAGGGTCAAGAGGAAAGAGTACGATGTCGGGTTGCGGGTCAGGATGCAGGAAGCGGCCGCGGCGGAGGAGGGCCCGGATGCGGCGGCGGAGACGTTCTGGACCGCGTGCTCGCGGTGTCGGCTGTTGCATCAGTTCGAGAGGAAGTACTTGGGGCATAGCTTGGTCTGTCCCAGCTGTAGGAAGAGTTTTAAGGCCATGGAGGTCGAGGGCGAAGAGGAAGATGGCGAGGAGGGGTCGAAGGGGAGAGTTGGGCGTGAGGGATTGAAGCGAAAGGCGGGCGGTGTCCATGTAGGTGTTAAGAGGAAGGTGAGTAGTGAGGACAGGACGAGGGATGCCAAGTTGAAGGCGAAAGTCGGTGGTGGTGGTGAAATTAAGGGTTCGAATGGGGATGGTGGTGGCAGAAGTGGCAAGCGGGTTGCAGGGAGAATCGGTGTCTATGTAGGTGTTAAGAAGAAGGTGAGTAGTGAGGAAAGGACGAGGGATGTCAAGTTGAAGAAGAAAGTGGGCGGTGGTGATGAAATAGTGGGTTCAAATGGCGATCGTGGTGGCGGAAGTGGTGGATGGGGTGCAGGGAGGATCGGTGTCTATGTAGGTGTTAAGAAGAAGGTGAGTGGTGGGGACAGGATGAGGGATGTGAAGTCGAAGGCGAAAGTGGGTGGTGGTGGTGGAAAAGAGTGTTTGAATGGTGATCGTGGTGGCGGAAGTGGCGGGTGGGGTGTAGGGAGAATTGGTGTCTATGTAGGTGCTAAGAAGAAGGTGAGTACTGAGGACAGGACGAGGAATGTCAAGTTGAGGGAGAAAGTGGGTGGTGGTGCTGAAACAGAGGCTTTGAAAGGCGATCATGGTGGTGGAAGTGGCGAGTGGGGCGGAGGGAGATTGAGGAGGAGAGACTTGAGGGCAAGAACAACGACGATTATGGAAGTGGCGAAACAGCTGAAGAAGAAGGGGAAAAAACCTGAGGAGGAAGCGATGACATTGGCAGAAATGCAGTTGGAAGTGAATAGAAAGATCAACAAGGGGAAAATGAAATTGAAAGAGAAGGAGAAAGAGAAGGAGCAGGTGGAGAAGGATGATGGAGGAAAGAAGGCAGAGGATGATCATGAGGATAGAAGAAAGGTTTCAAAGAAGGATGGTGCTAATTTTGAAGTTGAATCAACTCATGGAATCTCAAAGGGAAGTGGAGCTTCGGCGATTGAGATAAGATATTCAAGGAGGAGTAGGACTTCGGGTATTAAGAGGCAAAGTAATTCAGAAAGAAGAGATGGTTCGGATGTTGAGATGCATATAACTGTTCCGAAAAAGAGAGCAAACTTACAGCATGGTAAGTCAGGGGGTTCAAAGAGTAAGGATTTGGAGGCCAGAGATGGTTCGGAAGTTGAGATGCAAATAACCGTTCCGAAAAAGAGAGCAAACTTAGAGCGTGAGAAATCAAGGGGTTCAAAGAGTAAGGATTTGGAGGCTAGGGATGGTTCAGAAGTTGAAATGCGAATAACCGTTCTGAAAAAGAGAGCCAACTTAGGACATGAGAAATCAAGGGGTTCAAAGAGTAAGGATTCGGGGGCTATGACGGTCATGGATTCAGACTTCTATGATTTTGATAAGGACAGAGTAGAAAGGAGCTTTAAGAAAGGGCAAGTATGGGCTGTCTACGACGACATTGACGGACAGCCGAGGCATTATGCTTTGGTGAATGAAGTTGCATCCGTTAATCCGTTTGAGGTTAGACTTAGTTGGTTAGATGTACAGTATAGCATAGTCCAGGATCTAGTTGGACAGGAAAGATTGGGTTTTCATCTATCCTGTGGGAGATTTAAGGTTGCTCAAGAAACGATTGTGAAGTCTGTGAATATATTCTCGCATGTGGTTGATTCTGAAAGGGTTGCCAGGGAAATCTACAGGATTTACCCGAAGAAGGGTTCAGTGTGGGCAGTCTTCAAGGAAGGGGTTTTGGATGCTGAAAGGAGAAATCTTTCAAACCAGGATGAATGCTGCTATAATATTGTCGTCTGTTTAACCACCTATAGTGAAATGCACGGTTTGAGCATGGCATACCTCGAGAAGGTGGACGGTTTTAAGACTGTATTCCAGAGAAGAGAGATTGGACTGCATGCTATCAGGTGGCTCGAAAAGGATGGAGTCAATCAGTTTTCACATCAGATTCCTGCCCGGAGGCTTTCTGGGAATGACATACCAGATGATTTGAAAGAGTGCTGGGAGCTTGATCCCGCTTCCCTTCCTTCACATTTCCTGACCATGCAGTCACGGAGGCTGCAACTAATGGCATGTGCTTCTTGATAACTAGCTCTACTTTCATGATGTGGATTTTTTAGATATACATTGTGATGACATCTTGTTCTAAGGAAACATTGTCTGCCCTTGCTTGTGATGCAGAGTCAGATAATACAAGAAGAAAATTTGTAAATCATTCAGAGTTGTTTATGCTGTTTACATGAACATGCATTCGAATTGGTAATTGCAGCCAAATTAATCTGCTTCTTGTTAGAAGACATAGTAAAGGGTACGAGCCTTTTGTTGTTTTGTGTGTGTAGCTTTATGATCGAGCTCATCATTGTCAAGCAATATGAACGGTACCATTCTGAAAGATCTGTTGTCCCATGAAAACATGCGCTGTCGACCCTAGAGCTCATGTTTGTAGTACTTTGGCCAGACAGAGAGGATCATGGAACCTCCGATGAACAAAGTTCACAAGCAACAAATGGAGCTTGAAAATATTTCGCGCTTCTTCGGGAATTTCCCATTGAGGCACTGTGAGTTCCTGAAACACGAACATTGTGTCAAGAGTAAAAGTTCCAATCCCGACATTTGATTCAGTTGCAAAGCGAACTAGGACTCTTTTTCACCCTGCTATTTTGACTTCGCTACTTGTCTTTCTGGGGAGAAGAGGAGTCTTTCATCACGGCCTCGCTACTAGTTCGTTCCTCAGGGATGGAACGAGCCACAAACTCACTTCATCACGGGCGATCTCTCCTGCACCATTCTAAGTATGATCCCTTCTCGAAGAAGGCAATAACTCGAAACCGTGTATTGCGTCATGATCAAAGAATGAGAAAATCGTCTGCAACTTTGCGTTGTTAGCATTTCGAGAATTGAAACATGTTCTCTCCTTTGAAACTGTTCAGCGAGAGGCTCCGCGTATGCAGTACCCATTTTCAGTTGTATCTTTATAAGACGGTGAGATTATCTCGTTATCCTGACTTCACATTTAAAAGCTGAAAAGGCACAGAGTCAGCTCCTTTATATGACCTGAGATTGCCGTCGTCGACAACAGGTTCACGTCTTGCTAAGGTAGTAGGAGGGTCGGCCATGGTCATTTTATGGACGTTGGAAGTCCGGTTTGATTCCCGCCAGGACATCTTCGTC
Organism: Corymbia calophylla; assembly: GCA_014182845.1. Classification (NCBI taxonomy): domain Eukaryota; kingdom Viridiplantae; phylum Streptophyta; class Magnoliopsida; order Myrtales; family Myrtaceae; genus Corymbia; species Corymbia calophylla. Next base: position 18,334,602 of record CM024696.1, read on the forward strand.
CCCTCCGAGCCTCTGAGCCTGCGCTCTCGCGACCGCCATCGTCATTGATCCCTACCGGACCATGAAGAGAATAAGCTCGAGCTATCTGCAGGCGGAGCGAACCGTCCTGCGGCTCCTCCACGGCCGCGAGACCCGGACCCGGCTCACCCAGATCCACGCCTACTTCCTCCGCCACGGCCTCCACCAGTCCAACCAAGTCCTCGCGCACTTCGTCTCCGTCTGCGGCTCCCTCAACCAGATGTCCTACGCCGCTCGCGTCTTCGCCCAGACCCACTACCCGAACGTCATCCTCTTCAACGCCATGATCAAGGGCCACTCCCTCTGCGGACCCTTCGAGCGTTGTCTGGATCTGTTCTCCGCCATGAAGGGCCGCGGCATTTGGCTCGACGAGTACACTTTTGCGCCTCTGCTCAAGAGTTGTTCGAGCCTCGGGGACCTGCGGCTCGGGAGGGGCTTGCATAGGGATGTGCTTGTTGCTGGGTTTGCGCGTTTTGCTTCGATTCAGATCGGATTGGTCGAGCTCTATGCGGGATGTGCTGAAATGGGCGATGCACAGAAGGTGTTTGATGAGATGCTTCACAGGGAAGTGATTGTTTGGAACTTGATGGTTCGTGGGTTTTGTAGAGCTGGTGATGTCGAGATGGGATTGGAGGTTTTTAGGAGAATGAGTGAGCGGAATGTTGCTTCCTGGAATACGATAATTTCTTGCTTGGGGCAGAGTGGGAGGGATAGGGAAGCTCTGGAGCTTTTCGATGAGATGCGGAAGCAGGGTTTCGAGCCAGATGAGGTAACGGTCGTCAGTTTGTTGCCCGCGTGTGCTCGTTTGGGCGCAGTGGATGCCGGGCAACATATTGAATCCTATGCTGAGTCGAGCAGGCTTCTGAAGGATTTCATCTCCGTTGGAAATGCGGTCATTGATTTCTATTGCAAGAGCGGGGATATGGAGGCTTCTATGCGGAAGTTCAGGGATATGCCTAGGAAGAATGTGGTATCATTTAATACCATGATCACGGGCATGGCATTTAATGGAAAGGATCGACTAGGAGTCGAGTTGTTTGAGGAGATGGCAACAGAAGGCGTGATTCCAAATGATGCTACTTTTGTTGGTGTCCTGACGTGTTGTAGTCACGCTGGTATGGTGGACAGAGTGCGGGAACTGTTTGCTTCTATGAGCACGGATTACCAAATTGAACTGAAGCTTGAGCATTATGGCTGTATGGTCGACCTATTAGGACGCAGCGGATGTGTAAGAGAGGCTTCTGACTTGATCAGGAAAATGCCTATGAAGCCAAACGCCGCGCTATGGGGCTCAGTGCTCAGCGCTTGCCGTACACATGGCGATATGGAGCTTGCAGAACTCACTGTTAAAGAGCTGATTAACCTTGAACCTTGGAATTCGGGTAACTATGTGTTGTTGTCGAACTTATACGCAGAAGTGGGGAGATGGAATGAGGTGGAGAAACTAAGAATCCAGATGAGAGGACGCTGTGTTCACAAAGTACCCGGCTACAGTGCTGTTGGATAATAAGGAGATCGCATTGTTGATGCTGATCCTCAATCAGTGAACTGGGGAAGCACGGCATTACAGGCGTCCAGTGCGGAAGGCACATGATGTGATGGAGACTTAGCCGGCCATAGGATTGAGAACAGAGAACATCCTCAAGGATAATATTATCGATCCTTTACTGGTTAACTTCAAATTGCTGATTTCTGTATGTTTACTATCAAATCACCAATCTGAGAATCAGCTCTCTCGAATGGTAAGCGCAACTTTTGATGATTCAGAGAGCGCATTGCAGCAATTAAGAACATTTTGTGGGACTGAAGCGACAGATTATGATAATCTGTATTTACTTGCTAAGGAACTAGTCATTTAATGAAACAGGGTCAAAATATTTGTTGTACTCGAGCACTTATTCTTGAGAAATTGAAAAGCAAATTTGCCAAGAAATTAAATTCTTAACACTGGCCCTAGTGTTCTGCAGAGTTGAAAGACCAAGCCAGGAATTCTACCACTGATCTGGCTCGGTCAATACCAGGTGCAAAGATACCACATAAACTACCATCATTCGGCACAGAACATAGGTCGTTTCTGAAAAATGTCGGAAATACATCGCCGGATCAAAATGGTCTGCACATAAAAGAGTGTAGAGCTAAAGCAAATGACTTATAAATGTAGTCGTTACTCCATACATTCCAACACTTGCTTCATCGATAAATCCTCCGCTAATAAAGCTCCCAAATTTTGGTTTCACTAGGTAGACCATATCCAATATTCAAATGGGAGCAACAGCAGAACAATTATTTAATGCATTTGTGCTCCCAAAGTTACTGCACAGAAAAAGAGTTTTCTTTCTCCACATCAGAACCAAACTTGGAGCTCAAGTTACAAAAGCAGTAGGCCGAGCTCCATTGGCTTCAATGCATTTCTTAACCGATAATTGTAGAGGTAGTAGTGGAGTTTCCCTCGACCTGGCACAAATTTCAGTTCCTTTAGAAAGGTTCCATTTTGCATGATATCCAAGGCATTGAACACGTCGTAGTCCTTTTGCTTGGCCACGATAAGAACGTCATTCATCAGCTGAAGCAAAGGAGTCATTGTGGCAACATTATAGAAAGAGTAAGCTACCTTGAGAATTGAGTGATTCTGATTGCCCAGAATAGATGAAGGAAGACTATAGAAGCTGCAGAAATCAGTAATCTTATGAGATTCAGCGCTTTCCACCACATAGCTGTCAACAACATTCTCTTTAGGAAGAAGCCAATACTCCACGTCATTTTCGTTGAAGTTAGGGGCAACTTCAAATTGGTTCAAGTAATTCCTAAGGAGCCGTGTGACTGCAGGAACATCATGAAGCTCCATCTTTCTGAACCCTGGGGTGGATGTTGAATCTGGCAACTTGTAAAGCTTGATCATTCGACTCATTGTCATCCTTGCACCAAGTCTAGAAAACCCAACATCAATCAGCTTCTTTGGGTTCAGAGATCTATGCCAGTATTGGCAGGATGACACTGGCGTTGCAAGGACCACTCCAGCAGTAGAAGCAGCTTGCCAGATGTTTTCAAGGTGAATCCTCCTGGTGATCTCTTTGATCATGACGGGGGTAAGTCTTTTAGATCTGAGCTTCTTATGAACACACAGGAAATTGACCTCGGCCATGGTGACAACATTGTCACAGACACGAATTCTCGCAGGGACACCGGTAATAAAAGCAACCAATTTTTTCGAGCTCTTGACACGGACGCCAATGTGCCAGCTCTTGTAGTAACCAGGAGGGCGGAGTGCCCAGCGAAGGAACTCCTTTGAATAATTGAACCGGAACATGTTCTCATCGTCCTCTACATAGTTATGGGTCAGAAGATTATAAACCTCAGTGCACATCTCTTCCGAATCAATGTCGCAAGTGATCCATTCATAAAGATTAGGAAGGTTGTAGGGTTCTTGCTTCACTTCAGATAACGGGGTAGGCAGTTCTATGGGGCCCTCGGGCAGACTAGTATCTCCGATATCGTTGAATTGCCAAATAGGTTGGGTTTCCCAAAACTCGTGCCTCTTCCCGAGCAAGAGAGACTCCTGAACCTTCTTGGCGAGCGTATCGAGTGCAGGGTCATTCTCAGAAGGAGCATTCCCATCAGGTTGGGGGTTCAGAGTTTCTTCAGGCGAATCAGAGGACGGATTGCTATCGACCATCTTTATCAACTACTGAATGCTGCGCGAGGGAAAAAAAAGAGCCTTGTCAATCAGCTAAGAAACTCGCTCGCTGCTGAAAAAAAGAATGAAACATGCCTTTTCACACTGTTCAGCAAAATGCAAGGTGAAGAACTTACCCCTCCTTATTCTTTCCATTTCTATAACCGACAGACGAAACATTCCTCATGCAATCAACCTGAACACACAAATCATGAAGAAACGCAAGTCCCAAACCCACCACTTCCAAACTACTCCCAAAGAACCCGATTCAAGCATCGAATATTTCGACCTCGAACACATGCAGTTTGAACCAAAAGGACGAAGAAGAAAGGAACTTGCGATGATCCCACATCAACAAACCACATGCAGAAGGCAATCCGCGCACAAAGATGCAAATGTGATGATGATGCACACCAGCGAGCAAGAACCCGGTTGCTGATGACGGTGCTAAAACATGGGCAAAGGGTAGGGCGTTCAAAGAATCTTTTGAATTCAGCGTTTTTTCTACGGAGGGAGGGAGGGAAACAGAGAGGAGAGAATCTTTCCTCTCCTTTCATGTTGTTGGTTATTGCATTTTGGGCCGCCCACGGGCCGCGGCCCACCAGTCATGGGCCGGCGCCTCAAAACTTGGGCTTTCCCCACTTGCCACTTCGTCCCTTTCGTGAGTCGGACTTTCTGAATTTAAAAAGATTGGAAAATCACATTATGAATTCTGATTATTAATGAAAATCTTTCGCATGCCTTTGTTATTACTTACTCCGAATGAACTTCATTCGATTTGCGTATTCACAAGAAATTGTTATGCAAATGCAGAATACTTAGTGAGCTGAATCTGGACTATCAAAATGGTCCATATTCAACTTAATGCATGTATTACATTCATTGAATAATTTTCTCGTGTTTTGTTGGAGCAATTATGATTTGGAAGTCCATTCGGAACAGGTGTTTGAGCTATTACGACATAGGCTGAAATCGCTGTTATCTTGTGTATGTGTTAGTTGAAGTTTTTCATACTATTTTTCTTAGGGAAGGTTATTATATTTACCTCATTGGATTTCCGAATTACTCCGGCTCAATTGGGATGGAGTGACATTTCCTGTTTCCCCACAATCCTATGTTTGAATTTTGGAGATTTCTGGCATTAATCTAGTCTCTTTACCTAAGTTGTATTGTTTTGGTAATATAAAGGTTTTTTTTTTTTTTTTTTTTTTTTTTTCAATCTTCCACATAAATTCCAATACTAACGTGAATACTTGCATTAATTTGCTCCTTTTCTCATCAATTTATCACGGGAATTTAACAAACTGAACTTTATGCCAATAGATCTAACAATTACAAATTCATATTTTTTTCCCGTAAAATGATTCACCCAGCTTGCAAATTTTTTCCAGACATTATTACATAAATCAAATTATATTTATCCAATAATGTATTCAAATATCTAATCTCAACATGGAAATTCGCATGTCCGCTAGAGTTGGGAATGAGATATATTAATATACCCTATATAGGGTATAAGGTGGGGACAGGGAATCACTAATAATAATGGGATAGTAAAGGCGATGCCACAACCGCACCTACCTTGCCCCATTGCCATCCCTAATTGTTCTCCTCTTCAAGTTAGTAGAGACAGCCTTACGTATGTCTTTGTGCCTAGTTTACAACTTATATAAAAGTATGTGCTTAACAAAAATTCATTTCCAGGATTAAACCAATTTTTTGTGGTCTTGCTTGTTTTATGATTGATTCATTTGCATTTGCAAAGAGAATATGGAATTAACGTGGGTGAGATCTCTTCATCTCGGTAGGTAGAGAAGTTCTAGAGTGGCTTCGTAGAATCATAGCTTGACTTATCTTTTGTGCAAGGTCGATGTAAACCATAATTCCACACCACTAAAGTACGTGACTATAATGTGCCTTATGTACATGTAATCTTCCATCCACCTAACAAAAAAAGAGTTCTCTAAACAAAATAGGAATAAAAAAAACAAAAAACAAAATGAGGAACCGATGAAATGCATATTATAAAATTAGAGATTTTTTCCAATATTCCTTATAAGTAAATCTATAATTTAAGTTGCACGCCTTAGAATCAGTGACATTCCAAAAGATGGATGTTGCTTTCCTTGCCTTATTGGACAAGATGATGAAATAATGTGGACCTACCGTGTTCTTTGATATTGCAATCTATTTTTGACTTCACTTCTTTGGTATGTCAAGGCTTAAATCGGTAATGCTTTGAATTCATTTGGCTCTGTCACTGCTATAAAGCCCTTGGCTCTTCCCTGCACTCCTTGCCCTCCAGTCTTCTCTCTACCTCTCATCGTCTCAATATTGTCTCAGTCCAAAACCAGCCATGTCTCCCCCGCCTAACGAGCCGACAGAAGAAGCAGGTAATTCGATCAAATCGACGGTTCAAGATGCTGATCTAGTACCAACCGGTGTCAAAGTGTTGGTCGACGGAGATTCCGCGACTCTAGCCATTACTTCGAGGATGCTTCTTACCTTCGGATACCAAGGTCTTGTTGGAAGATGGAGATATGCTTGTCCTTCTTGCTCTTTCTCTCGTTTCAGTACCCTTTTAACAGCAATATGTCTTGTTCTTAATGGCTTGTGCTTCTTGAGAATGAAAGATCTAGTCGGTTTATTTTTGCGTTCTTTTCAATTTCCATGGCCAAGAGTTTTCTTTCTTCCCCATTTTGATTGTCTCGTTTGCTTACAGTTCTGACTGCCGAAAGCATTGGCAGCGCCTTATCCATCATCCGGGAAAGGCAGGCCAACCTCGACCTCATCCTAACCGAAATTCACTTGCCCGACGCAGACAAGTTCGAGGTCTTAGAGAAACTAGGAAGAGAGTCCAATTTGCCATTTATTAGTAATTGTACTTTCTTACCCGCTAAAATTGCTAGCTTCATTCATCTGTAAAGATTGTTTCAGATCACTCTTCTGTTTGTTCTTGTGTAGTTATGACAGCTGATAATAACGAGAGCACAATGTTAGGTGCGCTTCTAAGGGGGGCGTCGCTTTATCTACTGAAACCGATTGGCAAGTTGGACATCAGAGACCTTTGGCAATTTTCGTTAATGAGGAAAAGAGATCAAATGACACAAGTCACAGAGGACAATACCGATCAGGACTCGTGCGAGGAGGAGGGCAATGATGAATTGGAGAGCCAACTACCTGCGATTGCTGCGAAGTGGGGTGAAGCACGGCCGAGAAAATATGAATGCAAAGAATTGGATGGAGACAGAGGAAAATGATGCCGGCTTGCGGCTCCACAAGAAAACTAAGTTAATTTGGACTCATGAGCTCCACGAGAAATTCGTTCGAGCGGTCCGACCTGTAGGCATTAACCATAAGAACTAAAGAGTTCGCTGAATCTACCATCTAATTTAATGTCCCCTATCTTTGTGATGCAGACATGATGCTTTCTCAATAGTTACTAAGGGTCTTTGGTCCATTTTTATTTCACAGGAGCTCAGCCAAAGCAAATTAGGGTGTGCATGGTAACGATTCTGTGCTTGGAAATAATTTTTACTCAGAAATTATTATTTTTTATTATGTTCCCGGGAACAATTTCTGAGTATTTGAAAACGTTTGGTAACTGTCCAAAATTTTTATTCCTAAGATAGAAATGCGTTTAGTAAAACATGAAAATTTCTAATCCAAAATAATTTCTTTTTAAATTTTTAATGATTTAAATACAATTTTTTTTCTTTTTTTTCCCTTTCCATTTTCATCTTCTTTTTCCTTAACAAATCGCCGACGGCCGGTGATCGGCTAGACGAGGGTCAACACCCTCATTGGATTGTCATCAGCCACTGGCGACACCAAGTCACGGCGAGGCTGGGCCATGAGCTTTGCCGTGGCTGGGTGAGGTCGGCCTCAGTCAAATCCAGTGAGGCTCGGCCTCACCCAGCCAAGGTGAGGCCGAGCCTCGCCCATCCACGGCGAGGCTTGTGCCGTGCCGTGCCGTGCTCGGTGTCACCGGGGGCTAGTGAGGATGCTGGCCCTCATCTGGCCAGTTGCCGGCCGGTCGTCCATGGCCGAGACCGGCGGCCAGTCAAAAGAAAGAAGAAGAAAAATAAAAGAAAAAAGAGAGAAATTAAAAAAATTGGTTGATTTTGGAATTGTTCTCGGGAACAAAGAAGTAATTTTTTTTTATTCTTGATTTTGTTCCAAATCTATTCTCGGGAATAAATTTATTCTTGGGAACAAAAATTTTAACAAATGAATTTATGTTCCAAATTTACTTTCAGAAACAAAAAAATATAAATTTTTACTATTTGGCCAGTTACCAAACATACCTTATCCAGCTCATGAATGTCCCTGGTATCATGAAACACAGTGTTGCAAGCCACTTGCAAGTTACTATGTAGTTCAAATATTCGCGTCACATGATCCGACATATGAGGATCGTAACACTAAAAACCGTTTTTAAATATTCAACTTTATACCGCGCATTACTTGATGACATGATGTGTGACGGTGTTGCAGGTTTTTTGGTTGTCGAGAGCTTTTGAAATAGTTTGAGGAGCATTAAATGATACGGAGATTCACCTGCAAACTCAATGAATTGGATCAAAATCATTTGAACGCGCGGGATTTTTTGTTCTTTTTGCAGAAATACCGCCATTTCTTGAAACGACACCAAGATACCATCCTCAAGACGGGGCATCCCGAATCATCGCTTGTCATCCGCAATATATCAGCAAGAACTCCTTTCATTTTCAGAGTCGCGTCTCCAAGCAACGGCGACAACTAAAGACTCTCATCCCTTGAGCTGTTTTCGACCAAATCCCGATATTTCCCTTGTGATGGCACGTGATCGAGATCGGGAACCATGGAACTAGAGCGATTGGACATCATATCCTGTCACCAACCCCTTATTCATGTCAAGCAACGAGCTATCTCGCAGCTCCTTTCGCACTGGAATCAAATCCACAGGAAAAGAAGTTGTCGGCACAGCAAACATCCGGACCATCTGGAACAACTCTTGTTCGATCGCGGAAACGCAATCATCAAGGACAGGAGATCCACCAGCATCGAAAGTGGTGGCGACGGCGATGATGCAGGAGCCAGAGGGACACTGTTTGGCGTGGCGAAATAAGATGGTCGCTTGGGTGATATATGGAGATGATATCTGGGAAGGGGGGCCTGATGCTGTACTCCGTTACTGGTGCTGTATGTTTCCATCAAGATAGGTTATCTGCAACAATAAAAATTTTCAATTTCATGAACAAAGCAAAGTGAGAAATATGGTTTTTACTGGTCTAAGCTGCAAAGTGCTTACTGCGGGTAATTTGTTTCGAAATAAAGTTAGTGCCGATGTGGACTAGATTCGGCACTAATCAATAATTTTTATATTTAAATTAACCATAGTGCCATTTTAAAATAATGAGATTATTCACAAAGGAGTTATGGTTCTTTTACTTATTATTTATTTAAATTCCCAATTTAATTCTTTGGCTGCGAATATTTTAGAGATCGTATTTGTTTAGATATAATTTTTAGCCTTTGGAAGGTTGTGCCTATTCGGATAAATCTTTTTATCTTTTGCTATTAATTACTAAATATGTATGTTAATTACTTATCTTCAGCTTCCATTTTTCGTTTCTTTTTAAAATTTGTTTCCTTTTGAGAGATTCTCAAGAAAAATCAAAATTGTTATCTGGTAATTTCATTGAGATTTTATTGTAACTTGGAAGATTTTTGTCAATAATCATTAACAACATTGAGAAATAAATAATTTCTTCAAGATAGTGTTATCATATCTCAAAATCTGACTTTATCATCGTTTAATTTTCCCAATAATTTTAAGAAATTATTTGTGAAACAATGGAGTCAAAGCTGGAAGCAGTACAAGCCTATAGTGGCTCATGATCGGGTAGTCCTTGAGATGTCATCCATGGATTCTAGATCTTCCTCTTCTTTTTTCCATTGTGACATGCCTTTCAGTTCTCTGTTCTAGTCTTTATTTTGTGTTACAATCGATCGAGTGGATTAAGTAGGGTCTTTGTATGGATGTTGATTTCTCATTTAGGGTGTCGTCTAGGTTGAGAAGTAAGCTTTAATGTGAAGAAATTGGAAATGGGATGAGTGGCTTAGCTTCGTGTTGGTGCATTGATTTGCTAAGCGAAGTCGCGTTTGTTACAATCTTCACTTGTGAATTTGGAGTTCGATGCCAGCACAGTTCCTCCTGTTCTTGTTGTCTGAGTTTCACTCCTGCACCATAATTATACTAAAGAAGGATGAAATTATTCTTTTGCGGGGAAATAGGCCTTGCGAGTATGGAAGATTAGGAGGAAAGTATATTTTGCACAAAAGTTCCTCTAGAGTTTGGTCAAAGCTCCACATTTTTCTGACGTATATCCTTGGACATGTGGATCGAATCCAGAATCAATCTAGATACTTCTTCACTATGGAGTGGGCATGTAGAGATTATTTGAAAAACAATTGCTCATGTTCTATTAATTTTCACTTGGTATGACTTAATTGCTTTGGAAGGACAAAGTTGTTGTGCTTGTGCATTTTATCTAGAGGGCCAGCATCAGTACAGTACTGATACTATGTTTATGAGCTTAAGCAAGCACCAAAGTAGTGGCATTGAAAATTTTGATTTAGTTATATTGTTTGTTGGTTTCAAACACAATAATGCTGATAAGTGTATATATTCTAAATTCGATAAAGATTATGATGTTTCAGTGTACTTATATGCTGATGATATCTTTATTTTTGAAGTGGATACTATCTTGGGAAGTTAAAAGATATAATAGGGGTTATTCTTGGACTTAAAGTGATTTCATCAAAAATTGTTAAATAAATTTCAATGGTTTGGTTTTAAAGAAATGAATACTTCATTTGATTCCAGTACTAAATTATATTATAATACCGATAGAGTAGTAGCACAATTTGAATATGCGAGTGCTATGCAATGCATCGTACTAGACTTGATGTTGCTTTTTCCATGTGTAAGTTGAGCATATATACTAGTAATTCAAATATAGAACATTGAAAAGTTATGGCTAGAATTTTTTGTTATCTTGAAAGAACTTATTTGGGACCAATCTATAATAATTATCTAGTTGTATTAGAAAGATACATCGATACTAATTGGATTACAAGTATGGGTGATAAACATGCTACTTTTAGATAGATTTTCACTTTAGGTGGATTTGTTGTATCTTGGGCCAAGCATAACTCACTTGACTATGGAATATGAATTTGTTGCTTTAGTAGCAACTAGGAAAGAGGCTAAATGAATTAGAAATTTGTCGTTGGATATCAAATTATGACTTAGTCCTATGCCTCATGTTTCTATCCATTGTGATAGTTAAGCTACTTTGGTAAGAGCTTATAGTAGACCAGAGTACATGAGACGATTCAAGATGATGCCATGACAATTGTTTACGTGAGGTTAAGCAAGAATCCGGTCAATCCCTTTACAAAAGCTCTATCAAGAGATTGGTAAAGATGACCTCAAAAGAAATGGGTTGAAACCCTTTAATTAAAATTACCAATGATGGCAACTCGACCTAATATTAGAATATCACTAGTTATAACATTTAATGAGTAAAAACAAGTTAGTGATAGTGATCGTTTGATATTGACATTAGTCCGGACATAAGAAATTAGTATCATTTGTTATGTTTTGTAGGCAAAATTATATTCTTAACGAAATATAATACAAATTAGTAATGTGTTTATTAGTTTGAGAAATGCATCGTAGATATTTCACCTATATGAACTTAAAAATGGTGTTGCTTCTTACGAAAGTTAGAGTTACTTTCTAAAAACTTATCAAACAAGTACAAGCACAATGCCATTATAGTGCTAAGTAAATTATGAACTTTTCATTGGAACAAGATGTTAGTATATGTATAGTATATTTGATTCTATTATTAAAGTAGCAAGCTTAAAACATAGCTACTAAAATTTTTAAAGGTTTAACTCAAAATAGACATTTATGTATGTATATTAGTCACATGAAAATTTTGACTGTATATTTTTAACATTTTATTTTTGTAATTTTGCATTACAAATAAAGTGGGGGATTGTTTATACTTTGTTAACAAACAAACTAAGAGATGTTTTATCCCACATTAAAAAGATGTGAGGAGGCATGTGAATTAGATTTGGCACTAATCAATAATTTTCTCAAAATGATTCACCCAGCTTGCAAATTTTTTTCGGAGATTATTACATCTGCATTCGCCTTACTCTATTGCCATCCCTAATTTTTCTCCTCTTCAAGTCAGTAGACAGAGCCACCGTACTCACAAATAATCAACCTTACATATGTCTTTGTGCCTAATTTACAACTTATAAAAAGAGTCAGTGCTTAACAAAAATTCATTTTTAGTATTAAACCAATTTTTGTGGAGTCTTGCTTTTTCTAGGATTGATACATTTGCATTTGCATAGAGAATTTGAAATGAATGTGGGTGACATCCTTTTCAGCTCCTCATCTAGAGAAGTTCTAGAGCAGCTTCATAGAATCCGACTCTTGACTCATCTTTTGTGCAAGGTCAATGTAAACCGTAATCCCACATTACTAATTATACCTTATACACATATAATCTCCATGCACCTAATAAATAAAAAATTATAAAGTTCCCTAAACAAAATGAGTAACCAATTAAATGCGTGTTTAAACTTTAGAGATTTTTGCCAATCTTCCTTATAAGTAAATCTATAATTTAAGTTGCATGCCTTAATCCAGTAACATTCCAAAAGACGGGTGTTGCTTTTCTTGCCTTATTGGACAAGATGACCCAATAATTTCAACCAACTAAGCTCTTTGCTGTAGCCTTCTTCTTTTGTCGACTCCAGTTCTTTGGTGTGTCGAGACTTAAATCGGTAATGTTTTCAATTCATTTGGCTCTGTCACTGCTATAAAGCCGCTGCCTCTTCCCTGCCCTCGTTCGCCCTCCAATCTTCTCTGTACCTCTCATCGTGTCAACATAGTCTCAGTCCAAAACCAGGCATGTCTCCCCTGCCTAACAAGGCGACAGAAGAAGCGGGTAATTCGATCAAATCGAGGGTTCAAGATGCTGATCTGGTACCAGCCGGTGTTAAAGTGTTGGTCGTCGATGGAGATTCCGCGACTCTAGCCATTACTTCGAGGATGCTTCTTATGTTCGGATACAAAGGTTCTTGCCGGAAGATGGAGATACGCTTGTCCTTCTTTCTCTTTCTCTTGTTTCAGTACTGCAATATGGCATGTTCTTAATGGCATGTGCTTCTTGAGAATGAAAGATCTAGTCAGTTTATTTTTGTGTTCGTTTCAATTTCCTTGGCCAAGTTCCGGATTTTGATTATCTCGTTCACTTACAGTATTGACTGCCAAAAGCATTGGCGACGCCTTATCCATCATCCAGGAAAGGCAGGACAACGTGGACCTCATCCTAACCGAAATTCACTTGCCCGACGCAGACAAGTTCGAGGTCTTAGAGCAACTAGGAAGATCGTCCAATTTGCCGGTTATTAGTAAGTGTACTTTCTACGCTCTAAAATTGCTAGCTTCATTCACGGGTATAGACTGTTTCAGATCACTCGTGTTTGTTCTGGTGTAGTCATGACAGCTGATAGTAACGAGAGCACAATGTTAGGCGCGCTTATAAGGGGGGCGTCGCTTTATCTTCTAAAACCGATCAGCAAGTTGGACATCAGAGACCTTTGGCAATTTTCGTTCATGAGGAAAAGAGACCAAATGACACAAGTCACAGGGGACAGTACCAATTGGGACTCGTCCGAGGAGGAGGGCGATGATGAACCGGAGAGCCAACTAACTGCAATTGCTGCGAAGCGGGGTGAAGTGAGGCCGAGAGAGCCGGAATTCAAAGAAGTGGATTGTGACAAACAGGAGAATGATGCCAACTTGCGGCTCCACAAGAAGAAGTTAATTTGGACTCATGAGCTACACAAGAAATTCGTGCGAGCGGTCCAACTTTTAGGCATTGACAGTAAGACTAAAGAGTCCGCCGGATCTACCATCTAATTTAATGTTCCCTATCTTTGTGATGCAGACACGACGCTTTCTCTTCATTCAACAGTTACTAAGGGTCTTTGATCCATTTTTGGTTCGCAGGAGCTCAGCCAAAGAAAATTCATCAGCTTATGAATGTCCCTGGTCTTAGGAAAGCGAGCGTCGCAAGCCACTTACAGGTTACTATGTAGTTCAGATATTCACGACACATGACCCAACATTCAAGGATCGTAACACTAAAAAACTATTTTCAAGTATCTGACCTTATATCGCGTTACTTGATGATGTGATGTGTGACAATGCTGCAGCTTTTTTTTTTGGTTGCTGAGAGCTTTTCGAAATAGTTTTATGAGCGTCCAAAGAATTAGAGATTCACCTGCGGACTTGATGAACTTGATCAGGATCATTTGAAGGCGCGGAATTTTGTTTTTGTTGTTGTTGCAGAAGTATCGCCTTTCCTTGAAGCAAGACCAAGATACCATCCAGAAGACGGTGCATCCCGAATCACATCGCTTGTCGTCCACAATGCATCTGCAAGGACTCCTTTCATTTTCAGAGCCGCACCTCCAAGCAACGGCGACGAGTACAAACTCCCCATTCCCGAGCCGTTTTCAGTTGAATCCCAACATTTCCCCCATGATGGCGCGTGATCGAGGTCCAGAACCATGGAACTACAGCGACCGGACATCGAATCCTATCGCCAACTCCTTACTCATGCCGAGCGCCACGCTATCTCGCAGCTCCTTTCGCACTGGAATGGTGTCCGCAGGAAAACAAGTCGTAGACGCAGCGAACGTCCTGTCTGTCGAGGGAACGACTGGTTCGATCGTGGAAACCCGATCATCAGCGACAGGATATCCACCAGCACCGAAAGCAGTGGCGCAGGGGCTGGCGCAGGCGCCAGAGGGATGCGATGTTTGGGGCGGTGGAAGGAGATGGCCGCCTCTCTTTCCAGGAGGAAGCAGGTGATGTATGGAGATGATATCTGGGCAGGGGGCGGGGACCTGATGCTGAGCTGCATGACTGGTGCTGTATGTTTCCATCAAGATGGGTCGTCTACAACAATAAAATTTTTCCGATTTCATGAACAAAGCGAGGCGAGAAACGTGGTCTTTTTCACTGGTCTAAGCTGCAAAGTGCGAACGCAAGCGCTGTCTGCCATCGTGATGAGAGGATGACGGACAGCACCGTCAATCTTGGGAGAGCGTAACGGGGCTGCTGCCTCGTCGATAGGGTTGAATAAATTAAGAAAAAAATTCGAATAAAAAAAAAGGAAACGGGGAAAAGATTTTTAAGATATCTTCATATTCAATATAAAACAGCGGTTTAAACATTTTTATTACATGACGAGAAGATATGGATTTTTATTAACTACATCTCCCTATATAATATATTTTTCACAACTTGCGATTGCGAAAAAATAGTATACATCATATTTGTTAAATGACTACGATCATCAAAAATTAAAACTTGAATAATTAATTTATATAACTTAAAATGTGGATAAATTCTATTCTAATTTTGACAATCCAAGTTAATTTAAAAATTTAAATCACCGTCTTTTTTGACTAATCATGAATGATTCTTTAAAAAATAATTTAATATTGATACATTTGAATGAAAATTTTCACCTCACTTTTGGTATCAATCCCATTTTTTCACGATGCTAGCCAATTTTCAAATTCTTTTTTCACTTATTCGAGAATACTTTGCACAATTGTTTGGTAATTAGAGGTGCAGAATTGGTAAACCGATTACTAAGCAATTGCGTTGCCAACTCTGCAGTAACATTTCACTCACCACTCCTTATCTTCACTGATGATGGCGGCTACTATACCGGCTAGCCAATTTCTAAGACATCTTTTAAAAAGTAGGATGCGACAAAGTTTACGTCTTTTATCTAGGAAATCTCCTAATTTCGAGATCTATTTTTATTTTTCTAATCAAAGAGGGAATATCTCAGAGTTTTTGATGGCTGACAGTATAGAGAAACTTTTTTAGAATTTGCTTGGGTTTAGAATCTCATTTAAATAAAGCTAAAATGTAAGCGTAATTTCTCGTCGGAATCTGGGACTCGATCGAGAAAGGCTAAAGAGACATCCGCACGGTTTTAATACAAGCGCCAAAGGGTGTCCGTAATTTTAATATCGTACCCCGACCGGAGTCATTTCATCGAACACCTGACGCGCAATGGCCGCGACACACAAAGCCGTTTCGCACCTTCTTCCTCTGCAGCCATTCCCGCCATATCCTCTGTCTTCTTCGTCGCGCGGTAGGACCGGAGCTACGCATCGAAGAGGAGAATCGTACATAGCTTGCTCCAAAGGACTTCGCGGGAGCCCCGACGATTACCACGCGACGCTCAGAGCTCTCAACTCCAAAGGTCGCACCCCGAGGAAATCCCTCGGCCAGGTACCGGCGCGTCCGAATCCTTGGTGTCCTTCGTTCTTATATTATATTAGGAGAAAGTAGCTTGCACCCACCAGGGGGATGCGCTGCGTATGCCTCCATTTCGAAGCGGGGGTAGGATTCTTTGAGCAAGATAAGACGGTGGTGTGCTGGAAGCTAAATGATTCGTTCAAAACATAAAATTTCAAACCATTCTTCTATATGGGTTCTGTTTGTAACATCATTCGGCAAATGGGTTTACGATAGTGAAATCTTTAGTTGTCTCGGTAATGGAGCTAGAGTTGTCGTGAGCAGTGGCTATTTCCGGTTGCTTTATGTGTTGAACAGTTCATCATTATGCGCGAGTGACGTCTAATTGTCGCCTTAGATTTACCAGGAAAAAAAAAATCTGTTGCCTTATGTTGCCTTTTGTTTTGTCAGCATTACATGTTAAACAATGACATCAATGAGCAGCTCGTGAATGCCGCTGGTGTTAAAGAAGAAGATGTGGTGCTGGAAATTGGTCCTGGAACTGGTTCTCTTACTAATGTTCTTATCCGTGCTGGTGCCACCGTTCTTGCAATTGAAAAGGTCGTTAAACTGTGTAGTTAATGCTCTTACTGTAGTCATCCTGGTTCCACCTTGAATGAATTTTCCCTTTTGTTTTATTGTAATAAAATTGTCACCCATTGCTAATTTAAGTAGGCAAGCGAGTGCTTAATCCATGTTTCTTCTAGCGATCCAAGGAGACAACAGAATCACGTTTGTTGTGATTCTGAGACTAGGTACCAGACATTGTGTCTTGGTTTCTTACAAGCTTTTAACAGTAGTTTTGTGAACTACACACTCATCCATTGCCTGACTTCACTCAATCCGTTGAATCGTTAAATACTTATCAGCAGTCTCTTCCATTTGATTTCAAGAATGTCAACTGAGGTGGTTGTTTTGTTGCATTTTCTCAAGAAGATGTGGCTTTATTAACCTTTCTATGTTGCCGCTGCAAATACTGAATAGCCAATCAAAAAACAATGTCGCACAGGAGGCCTTGCAAGCAAGCGTTCTCTTATATCTGTTCTGGTTACAAGCACGATAAATATTCTTCCTACCCTACTTACATTTTTTGTCTTTGTTGTGGAATTTTAGGACCCGCATATGGCTTCTATTGTGACTGAAAGATTTGCAGAGACAAACCGCCTAAAGGTAAGGTATTCTGTTAAGAGAGAGTTGGCTGTTCTTCATATAGATTGATATAGTATCCATGGGGCAATTACATAGAAAAGCATTTTATGCCCTAGCTCTTCCTATCTTCTGATTAGTCCCTTTATATTTCCGTGTATTATGTATAATCTTGATTGTATGTTTCTTGCTTATATCTCCGTTTTATGATGCTACTGTTGTTTGTCAGCGTTTTGTGTTCTAAGTTGCTTACATTATCCTTGTGCAACATTGGTTCTGAGATATCTTACATACCCTTCCCATGCGCCTATCTGTATATATATGTATAGCGAGCTTATGTGCATTTTCCTATTTAAATAAGTGAATCCTTTTATGATATAAAGTAATTATGTCACTCATTATTCGTTGTTTTCTCTATGTTTCTGTATATATCTGTGCTTACCTGGGCAAAGGAGACTTAGGAGTAGATTATGACTTGAAATAACCCAATTCAAAACATGTAGGTCTTGCGAGAAGATTTTGTCAAATGTCACATTCAATCCCACATGTCATCATTTTTGGCTAGCATAGAGTCAGACTTGAAACCAAGATATGCAAAAGTAAGTCTTCTGACCCTTGTAGCTTCTGATGGTTGAATGTTGAACTCTTCTCTAAGTCTATATTTTCTGGTTTGGCTGATATGGCCTATGGTCTTTCAATTGTGGTTAAAAAGCTCATTTTGAAATAAGCAGATCCATTCTCTGACTCCTCATGCTTAGGTTTATTGTGACAGACTTCCACTAAAGGGCGCTTTAGAGCCTTAGTGGAAGCACACACCGCATGTTAGATACCTAAATTTTGCAGTTTGTATCAGAATTTCCTGAAGTTCTCGTTCTTGTTCCCATCCCATGGTCATACCTTTGTCATATTAGTCTCCTTTTCGCAGGTTGTTGCCAATATACCCTTTAACATAAGCACAGATGTCGTCAAGCAGATTCTTCCTCTGGGTGACATTTTTTCTGAAGTTGTTCTCCTACTTCAGGTTATTGTGAAAAGAATTTTGCTTGTATAACTTGTGATGGTTCTGTAGTTGTGCATTCAATTAAATTGCAGTATATATCAGCTAAAACTAGTATTGTTTGCCATTATATATCTTATATATGTTTTTTTTTTTTTTCATTCACTGATTTCTAGCATTTCATCTGGTCACCTCATGATCAATGTATGTCCTTCGACCTTAATCATGAGCATGCATAGTCTAATCACTTTTGTCGTATCCTGTGTTAAAAGCAAAACATAAGTGAAAAGGATAATGTGGTTAAGATGCAGGATACCCTTCTATTATTATATCAGAAGTATAAAAATTGAAGTCCAAACAATTGACTGCAACGAACCTTAATTGAGCTCAAATTGCAATACCAAATAAATTGAGAAAGCTTCCCAGAAGATTAAAACTGTAATGCACATTGAAATGGTTCCATTTTATTAGTCATTAAATCTATAAGTGACCTGATTTGTCATTGATGTTTAATTTTTATTTGCTATTTAGGAGGAGACAGCTGTCAGGCTAGTAGTTTCAGCTCTACGAACATCTGAATACCGACCCATTAATATCTTTGTAAATTTTTACTCAGGTATGCTGTTTATCCGATTGCATTCCTTCTCTCTGGTTGCCCTGTTTCTTCCATTGTTCACTGATTAGGACTTATTTGGCACAGTATATCATGAGCAGACAATGTTTTATATAAAGCTTTAATTCTGGTGATCCAATAAACATCAAGACCTCTCTTCATTTGGTTACTGTGGATCAAAATCAGTTAACATCAGTCAGTAATACATGGAAAGCATTTTGGCTAGCGCTTTTCTTTTCTAGGTTGGCTTGAGTTCTTTCACGGCACATATAATTTTGTGGACACTTATGTTCTTTCTGTCCATGATGTTACATTTCAGTTCCTGAATACATTTTTAGCGTTCCAAGGACAAACTTCTTTCCCCAGCCTAATGTGAGTATCCTTCTCCTTACAAAGGCGGATGTTACATTTCAATTCTTCATGTGTAACTTTTGCTCATATGCACATCCCAATATAGGCTTGTGAGTTACTATTGCCTATCTTGCAGCTAGAAGAGCTGTAAGTTTCTTCATTTTCTCTTATATAAGATCTCGATTGCTTATATAAGAGAACAGATGCTAGAGCTAGTTTTGTGGGTTGTTTATTAAGTTTGAAAGATAGTCCGTCATCTTTGTTGATACACTTCACTTACAAAAGGATTGGCTTGAGACCTGAGTAATGCTTATTTTAATGTGGTTCTATCCAAAGTGGGGTCTAAAAATACTGTTATTGATTGACTATGAGCTTTTGATGTGTCATCCGATATGGTCCTATCCAATAACAGGTTACTCGAATCAAAGCAGTTTAAATAGGCTCCCAAGAATGAAACTTCCTTGATTTGTATTATTCGAAATTAATGCAGCTGTAGGGCAGCCAACGTCACTTGGCCATCATCCTGATCGATTATAATGACTCTGTGTCATGTCCTTATGCGTAGTAATTAGACTGGCCGCTAAAGTTTGGCTTGACTTGCCTACAGGTCGATGCAGCAGTGGTGACGTTTAGGTTGAAAAAAGCTGCTGACTATCCACCAGTTTCCTCCATTCGGAGTTTCTTCTCAATGGTAATTGTTATTGAGTAGATTAAGCAATAGCTTTTGAACCATAAGCACATAGCATCAGTCTTATGTGTCTTCAGAAGAGCTTTGTGAAGGCACATGTTAATTGTTTCAGTAGATTGACTCCTCTATGGCCTTTCCTCTTGTAAGATGAGAATAAATCATGGTTCCTTTTCTTGTTTGTGATACCGTTGCCTGCTATATTGGCTAAACTATTCTAGTGGACAATGCAGGTGAACTCAGCATTTAACGGGAAGAGAAAGATGCTGCGGAAGTCTCTCCAGCATCTGTGCACAGCCGTTGAGATTGAAAAGGCTCTCGAAGAAGTTGGTCTTCCAGCAACAGTAAGTTTTATTGAATGACATGAATGATTGGATATTCTCCCAATTTGCTAGTCAATTACTGGGAACTCTTATCTTTTGTGAGTCCAGTCGAATGCTTGATTCTGCTTGCCAATGCTATTTGATATTCCATGCAGTCAAGACCAGGGGAGCTTACGCTGGATGATTTCGTGAAGTTGCATAACTTGATGGCAAAAGACTAGTACATCCAAGGATCTCCTCAAACAGAGAGAAGGCACTCGTTATTTGATTGAACCATGGAGATGGAAACTTTGAAAAGATCTCAATCATATCCAGTCCACGGGTATCATAGATGTTTTCCATTGGGAATTTATGATGAGGAGTTGCATCAGATAGAAAGACAGAAGTGAATTCCCACCAGTGCACCGGTGCTGTGAATATGTCCACGCCAGAATTATGTCTGAATCATGAATTCATGATGTAGGCCCATCAGCCGGGTATATGCCTGGTGAATGAAATGTGTGTACAGTTGTCTGTATAGAAAGGACGTTACTTTGAGAATTTGTGAAAAGAAAAGGATCTTAGCAAACAAATGAGTTCAGGAATTTGCTTCTCGTGCCTCTCCTTCTCAGGTTTTCAATTCTTACGGTTCCACATACAACAATTAAGCTAAGAAACATATGACAGACAAAGGCAGCAACAGTTCCTAGAGTTTGTTTGAACTCTTAAAATTTCCAGTGATGCCGAGTCCGTTGGCACGAGCTCATAAGAAGCAAATGGAGCATCAAAGTGATTAAATGAAGATTATGGATTGGACCAGTGTATGGAAGGCCGCCTGCCATGGTCGGACTAGCAGTCTTACGTTTTCTTCTTCACATAACCAGGCTGTTTTCCAGGAACATTTCACAATCACCAAATGCAAATCAACTCAGCCCACACAACTTCACAACATCAGAATAATGAATCCCCAGTATTCAAAACTGGCAAGAGACTGCAGCAAAATTTCTGTTTCTCCATTTTGTCAAATGATACACATCTGTAAGTCGTGATGGATTCACAAAAAACCACATGAACCCACAGCTCCACATCTCTTAAGTCCTGGATTATTGATGTTTAATCTGCTTCCCTATTCAGCATCATCATCTACCCAAGAAGCAACAATAACAACATATCACAACCAAAAAAAATTCCTAAAGTTTCAATTTTTACCACAAAAGCTCGCTCCTCCAGCTCCTCTGGCCTCATCAACTTTGACAAAAGGTCAATCGACAAGAAAAAGATCTTCTTTTTTCCCTCAATCATCGACTCCCTGTTTTGCAACAAATTCAACAGCTAGTTCTCTATCTCTTTCACCCATGAAACTGGTACACGAGATCCAAAGCCCTCAACCTCGTGCCGTGGGGATCGTACCCCGGAAACCCATCGCCCCGCCAGCCCGCCCCTCCTCGGCGGCCGCGGCGGAGGACGGGGAGAGCGGCCGCTTGGGCCTCTTGTTCTTGATGAAGCAGTTCCTCATCCTCTCCTCCACCCGGTCGATCGTCGTGGCCTTGGAATTCTCCTCGGCCTCGCCGCCGTCGTCATCCCCAACTTGCATTGGCTCGGCGGCGCCGGTGGCGGAGGAGAAGGAGTTCTCGGCGGCGGAGGCGGGGAGTGCGGGAGGGGGAGGCGAGAGGAGATGGTTCGCAGAGGAGAGGAAGGAGGAGAGGAGGAGGTGGGACTGGTGGAGGGAGGAGTGGATGTGGAGGAGGTGGGTGGGGTCGGCGGTGGAGGCGAGTTGCTTGGCCATGAAGGTGGCCTGTTCTAGGGATTGTATCAGCTCCGCCACCGACACTGTTGCCGCCGTCGCAGCTGCTGCTGCTGCGTCGTCTGCTTCGACCATGTTCGTGTTGTTGTCCATCCTCTCTCTCTCTCTCTTAGCGGAGTCGTATGAAAAGAGTGTTGGGTTTGTTGTGTTGGAAGCTGCGATTTTGAGAA
The DNA here is from genome assembly GCA_014182845.1 of Corymbia calophylla. Lineage (NCBI taxonomy): Eukaryota > Viridiplantae > Streptophyta > Magnoliopsida > Myrtales > Myrtaceae > Corymbia > Corymbia calophylla. Next base: position 18,356,767 of record CM024696.1, read on the forward strand.
TTCTGAGGTTGACGAAGGCCGCGTGCGGTTGGGCTTTTTATTTGGTCCCTCAAAATGTCTAAAACACCCCCTCAATCGATTTCTTCTCCCTTTTTCATCATTTCAAATAAGAACTTTGTTCATAAGTATTTTAGAAATATTTGTTAAATACCCAATTAAAATAATTATAATTTTGAATGCATCTTCTCTCTCATATTATGCATAAAAACTGTATTACAAATCAAAAGTACCCTAAAAATACTCGTTAACAAGATTTTATTAAGCATATTTAATCGTGCTCTAACTCTCACTCTCGTCAAACGAGGGCTTTTTTGATCTTCGAGGAACCTATTCATCAAACACGAGGAGGGGATTGAGAGGCTATGCAATCAATAAAAACATATCGTTTACACTATATAGGAGGTCGACAAAATCGATCTTCATTTAAAAGAGGAAGGGAACTTCAATTTTGCATTCTAGTCATTATCCATCTCATCTTACATTGGTGAATCATGCAGGCGTATAATTAGCCCAACATTAACGATAACAACAATAATCGAGTCTTATTCATCAAGCTCAATCGATTGTATAAATCCCTATTAGTTCGTTGCGCATGATCTTTTATTTAATCCTCTACTAGCTCTAAATATTCTATTTCTCTTTAGTCTTCTTTCACGTCCTTTTAGGCCTTCACCTAGCCCTTTTGACTAAACGTGGACGGCGAAGACAAAAAGATCATTCTTCTAGAAACTTCCCCTCGTACAAGAGATCTTAACAGCGCAAGACTCCGGATTCGAAAGCATCATTATACAACCTTCGAGTTTCACTTCAAATAGAGGGGAGAACACACGTAAAATCCAGGATTTTGCATCCTTAGGTGGCCCAAATGCTAGAAGCAAATCAATTCTGGTAAAGCACTAAAATTCATAAAAAGAACTAAAATGTTCGGGTGAGATGAATGCATTCTGAGTGAAATTTATGCGAAAACAATGTCGACTGATGCAAGACCCTTCTTAGAACTAACGTGGTAGGCATCACCACCAATCACACTATGCATCAGAGACCAAAGAAAAGAGTTGCCATTAACAGATGTCCAGCAGCAATGCAGCTCTTCAACAGCAAGACATCCAACAGAGCAACCGCATCACAAGTCGGAAGAACTCAAAACCACAAACTCAAACTTGTCACTCATCAAACGAATCATAGACCTGTCGGATCAATACCAACAGAGCAACCAGATCACAACTCGGAAGAACACTCCATTGCAGTCCGGACAGGAATGTGGATGTCCTTGTACAAGCACACATAAGGGGCGTCGCAGCCAATGTAAGGTCCCGTCCACCTTGCATTGTCGATGTAGCTCGCGTCCCATACTGATGCGTACAGGAACATGGGCTTATCTGGGAAACTCTCCCCCTCCTTCCTCTCGACTTTCCTCACCAACTTCCCGTCGATCACCCACTCGATGTACTCTTTATCCCACTTGATCACGTATTCGTGAAACCCATCAGAATAGTCGAATCCCAGATCATGTATCTCCTCCCTGTTGCCAGTACCTATGTCATGGATCTCAAATTGCATCAACAATTCTGACTCGACTGGCTCCAGATAAATGATGAACTTTAGAGGCAGATGTAGGAAGTGTAGACACTCTTAGTGCAGATCAATAATCAGCAGACATAAGCATGACTTCCAAATATGCACAAGCATTTGGTAATCTAGCTCCGCTGCAGACCTATATTAACCACATGAATAATATACATTTGTTCCCGTATTACGGGACATTAGCAGTGCCTAAATAATCTACGAATCATGCTTATGTATCAAGTTTAGTCATATGAAATGGCCCAAAAATCTAACTCTCTTAAGTACAGATCCGACTTTGGAGGGTCGTGCACCTATTCTTCAGTCTAATCACGATGAAACTTCTCTGAAACATAGTATAGATGGCTTACATATCTTTTAGTAAAATCTGTTCTGGATTGATTGGATCCTTTTCGACATGTAAATGGATGCTTCATCCCCGTTTTTTCGAACGCAAGCTCAATTTTCAATGTTTGCCACACGCACTTTTAACTTCTTTAAATGAAAAGCATGTCAGATTGCTTTGGCCATCACCATGAATTGACAAATTAATCCAAGAAAGGACAATCATGCTCAAATCAAATGTGAACTTTCTCCACATTTGTCCCCCCTGAATGAGCAAGTAGCGATTCTGTTGCTAATCCTATCAACACAAGCACTGGATCCACATCCAGAAATATGGCAAATCAAGAAATGTATAACCCACATTGAACCGTCACTAATGACACTCCCACATTTCAGAAATCACCCAAGTAAAGCAGCTAAAACTCAAAGAAAGCAAAACCAAAGGAAAGCTAAATGTCTCTTGTTCAATGTCTCGAACCTGTGGTGTAATAGTTGGTCTGAACGATGGTCTTGTCCTTGCCGAGGAACTCGAAGTCGATCTCGTCCTGCGACTTGTCACCCTCGAGGGACGAGAGGTAGAGATTGAAGTTGAGGCCGCTGGTGTTGCCCTTGGGGCACTGGATGAGGGCGCTGAAGGTGCCGTACTGGAAGCGGGCGGGGGTGCGCCACCGGGCGCCGCCGCGGTGGTCGAAGGTGAGGGCGATGGAGTTGGAGTCCGGGCAGTGGTCGCAGGCCTCCGGGGTGTAGTCGACGGCGATCTGCTTCAGGGGCTGGGTCTCATGGTGGAGGGACGGATCCGCCATCGGAGGAGGTCGACGCTTTCTCTGTCTGTTCGCTGCAGAGAAGCGGGAGACTGAAAATGGCGTCTTGATCTGCTGCTGCGGCTCGGAGGCGATGAAGATCGGAAGAGTCAGTTAATGATTGGTTGACTCGGAGGCTGGGTAGGGACAAGATTCATATGACGTGACAGCCACTTCTATGGTGGCAACTTTAAGAAAACGCAATAAATCAGATAAAAAAAATCAAGGAAATAGAAAAAGGATTCTTAAAAATATCTTTACATTCAAATTTCAATGTAAAATGAACGGGCTAAACATTTTTATTACAAGACAACAAATGTGGGATTTCTATTAATTACATCTCCAATATAAATTATTTTCACTTGCAGTGGTGAAAGAGAAATATTCGTCATTTTTGTTAAATGAATACAAATATCAAAATTAAAACTCAAATGCTTAATTCACGTATTTTAAAGCGTCCATAAATTTTACTCCAGTCATGACAATCCGAGTTAACTCGAAAATTAAAATATGACATTTACGTAACTAGCCAACACCGGAATTTTATAAAAAAGAATTAAGTATGTTGAATTTCTTTGATAATTTTTTTTAACCTCACTGCTTTTTTCTTTTTGCATAACTCCATTTTTTCATAATACTAGCCAACTTTTCAAAATATTTCACTTGTAAATTAGGTTAAAATACATGCTTGGTTACCAAATTGACTTTCATGATATCTCTAATTGGGGAAAATGTTTTCATGAGTACACTATAAAGAATAAAAAAGTTTAACTAGCATCAAGCATATTTCCTTCTTGTTGGTTTCATTTTCTTTTTTGGAAAAAAAAGAGATATTGTTCAATATATGAGAATTTTCTGTCAAAATTCTTCCCGAATTTTGCTCAATGTTTATATTCCAGTTGCCAATTCTTTTTGAATGGCCATTTGCGGTCAACAAGGCACCGTTGTTCACAGAAACAATGTTGCCGTTACCATAGCAACGTCCTAATAAAAATTCTCTTCGAATCAAGTCACCATGAGTTTTTTCACAATGTCCATATTCAAATGAACCTAAAAATGGTTTGGGGCCCTTGTAAACAAAAGCCGAAGGTCCTTGGCCTGGACCTACACATGCTTGTTGACTGTCAAGTCCATGATCATGTCTTATTGATATCCGTGTGGTAATATGATAACCTAATTAGATGACCACAAAAAGAATATATGCGTCCTTTGAGTTTTGGACTTATTAAGTCACGTTATAGGTTCATAACTATGTGACTCTATTATCGTTTTAAGTTAATAGTCTCTTTGAAAAGCTTAAAAAGGACTTTGGTTTTGTTATCTCACTATTATTTCCCTTTATGGATTTAAGCAGGTCCTTAAAAACTTAAGGGGGAAAGCCCAAGGTGGAAGGACTTTGTTTGTGTTTTCTCACCATCATTTGCCTTTCATTCCAAAATTGAAGCGCAAATTCGAATGAAAATATACAAATGACCCTAGATAGAGACACTCTGATGTTTTTACATTTGAAGCATTGTATATTAGATAAAAGTCAAATGTCGTAGATGCGCTGAAAGCTAAAAAAAACAATTAAAAGACAAAGGTCGTCTCAAAAGCTCACTAATAGTCATTTCACTATCCCATACAAACGGAATTAGAAAATGGAGAATCAATTATAGTTTTTGGATCTAATGACTTCGCCGATATAATGACAACATTTTCAAAAAAGAAATGAAAGGCGGAAATGCATGAATGTTTTCATTTATCAACCTATTTTTTGAGTCGTTTATAAATTGAAAAAAAAATATTTTAATTTAGGACTTCGATAATATGATAAGATGTAGGGCTAGAATTGCATGTGAATTGCTAAATTATCCAAGCCCAAGGAACCTACGATGAATCCGAGACCATCCACTGAGAAGTTTGTCTTTTTTTCAGGACATAGAAGTCGTAGAACAGGTTCTAGTTTTGCAATTAAGCTACTATTGTAAGAAGAAGTGATCAAGTGAGAGTAAGACTGTATCTAGGGAGACAAAGGTGTATCCGCTGAGTATTTCGATCATACGACACAAATTTTTCAAACCCATAAATTTTAACTTACATGTATTATCGATAAATATCATCTTCTTCTTCTTTTTGTCTAATTGTCAACAATGTTGTTCAACATTTCTTAAAAATATATATTGATACAAAGAAAATCATTAAATCATGATGTTCAAATGGCAGCAAACTTACATGATGCATCAAAGCATGTGGCATACCAAAATTAACAAACTTCCGCGTTTCACAATCTAAGGGGTTTCGCTTACAAATATACGACATATCAAGTATGCTATTTCTAATAGGTTTTGCTTGTTCTCGAGGGAATGGAGTGAGCTCAAATTAATTTTCTAGTGATCTCACTTCCTTACAATGTAAGCACTTGCCTATAGCTGTATTTAGCAAGGTGTGCATTACACAAAATCTTTCTTTTGTGACCAAATCGCTCTTAAATGGGTAAATTCAGAACTCATATAATCCTCCCATTAACCTCAGAAACCTGATAAAAACCGAGCTAAAAGCAGGAAGGCTCAAATATAAAATTGTTTGCATTCAGTGGAGGGAGGGATCGAGCTTTCGTTGCGGGTCTTATCCACGCACCAAGGAAAGTCTGCTCCTTTATGATCTTAATTTGTAAGTAAATTATCGGTGAATTCCAAAAACCAGAAAAAGGATGGGCCACTTCCTATACAAGCCCAAAACCCAACACACAAGTCCCATCACAAACTCTTAATTTTGTGACGATACACAAAAAGGCTTATCCGGTTTACCTCACATTTTCAAGAACACTCATCAAAGCCCAATGTCCCATTTCGCAACAAGTACTCAGGTCATTGTGAGAAGTGAGAACCACACTCGATAAAGCAAATACCATCTTCTCGAGTAGTCCTCAGTCATCAGCATCAACCACCACGAAATTCTCCAGTTATTGCAAACAAAATGAGCATTTGCAAGTATCATTTTCTTCCCATCACATATCGCGGCTTCGAAGGCAGTCTAGGAATGTTCGGCCTACACCAAATAAGCTCGTGCCATTGAACCTCCTTCGTGCCCTGAGGTCTGAGCAACTCCAATGCCCCTTTCTTATTGAACTTCCCATGCCATGCATCGAGGAGTCTTACCTGATCCTCCTCAACAGCTCTAGGAAAGAACACACCACATAGAACCCCATGAATAGCAAAGCAAGTCATTAGATCAAGGAGAGAGCCGACACTAGTCATAGCCAAGCCATCGAGAACTGCAGAGACCTTGGCATTCTTATTGATGATAGAATCACAACTTATCCTAGAATAATATCTTTCCAGTAAAACCTCCCATAGGACGCCAGTTATCTAACCACAACAATATAGATTCCCCATCCCCCACGATGTATTTAAATGTAGATTCACCATTCCAACCAATCATAACTACTGCTGCTTTGCTTCCACCTGCCAAATACTGTTTCCTCTCAACAGACAACAATGCATCCAAACCACCGATAATGATCCAGGTTGAAGCAATACATTCCAAAGTTTCCTCAGTATAAAAGTAGAGTTCCTAGTCAAAGATTCTCAGTCCTAAGCCTCCCTCATATTTAGGCAAACAAATATGCTTCCAAACAACCTTAGCTCAATGACTGTTATTCAGCGAACCCTTCTAAAGAAGAGCAGAAAACTTGCTTTCAATGGCTTTTATAATCTTCTTAGGAAGTATAAAGACCGGGCACCAAAAAATTACCAAGCTGTACACTGCAGATTTTTTAATTTGTAGTCTAAATCAATGTGGATGATGAGTGTGGCAAGATGGTGAACATGAGTTAACGTATGCCCACCATAATTGAACTCTTGCTTCTCGCAAAGTTACGAGAATCCCTAGAAAGACAAAGCCATAATCGTTCATTACTTTTCGCTTCTTAACCATTAAGCCAATCTTATGAGATCGAAGATTTTTTTCTCAAAGATGCCTTAACTTTAGCTACAATTCTAAAAAGATGAAATAATTAGTTCTCCTTACTTTTTACCTTTTCCAAGTACGTATTGGGATTCTCAATAAAGTGACTCTACTTGTTTGAGATGCTCAACCTAGACAAAACTCGTAATACCTGGTCAGCCATACAAGACAATGTCATCTGGTTGGTAACTATTTTGACCAGCCACATATTATATTCATCGGCATATCGAACTTCAACTCACTTGCTCAACATAAAAGTTAAGGTCGAGACTCGGTCACCAACCAAACGATGTAATCATCGAGAGGTGAAAGATTAAGTTCAGCTAACCAACACTTAGTACTAGACAAGGATCTCTCTCAAAGGACGTGTTCACCACAGGGGAAACAAGTCCATGCACTGTGCTCGTGCATCATGGCTATATCTCCCTCCATTTTCCTTTCAACCCCCTTGTGCATTCTTGTCAAGTATCATCAGATGTTCCTCGAAAGAAACTGATGAAACTGCTGCCTCATTGCCAGACTAGGAAAGATGTGCACGTGCGACCTGCCGTCCCGCACGTGCCGACGAGGGCCGAGACCCCTTATTAAGCTAACTGACAAACCCTACACTTCCCATCTCAAGAGGAATGGAGATTGTGGGAATCTAATAAATGCTACAGTTTCGATGCATGAATATAGTCATAATCCAAGGGCAAAGGCTTGAGCGTCAAGACAAAGAGCTCTTCTCCTGGGAAACAAAAAAGTTCATCAAGGCTCCTCGTGCCGATACAAATCAATAATCCACGAATAATGCCACGATTATGTTCAATTAGTTTAATAATGATTAAGGGCAATTTGCGATCCCAGACTTGAAGCCAACACAAGAGACACGGTACGGAGCGTCTGGAGCCCACAAATCATTCCATCACCAAGAGCTACATTCCAACGTTCACCCCCACGTCACCCCCAATTAAACTTATCTCTGCTTTTCCTAATAAATTAGACTAATCACTCCAGCCGGATTTAAAATTTCAATATTCAACTTCCCGGATCCATTCTTCATTGATAAGCTGCCAAACCTCGACCGCCTTTTCTCCGTCGGCTTCTCCGTGTATTTTCTGCTAGCGGAGCTGTTTGAGCTCGGCTCAGGCGGGGCTACCAGCCCAAGCTGATGAAAGATCAAATCATTGCGGCATTTTCTCTTCAATTGGTTGGAAAGTGCATGTTTTGGAGCTTTGTGAACCATATTATAAATGAGTTGATGAGAGACTTGGCAACTAGCTATGTTTGGATGGATGTGAATTAATATTGTGTGACGAGGATCATTATCTGAACAAAGAGTTCTTTGAGAGAAGTCTTGCAGATGTGGTACCTTTCCACACCAAATTATCGTTTTAACTTTTCTTGAATACGGTCACTAATTGGCAAAAAACAACTTGAGAATTTTTTTGATTAACTATTGGGGTTTTGCTTTGTAGACTCAGCTGGTTTTGGTGGTCCTAGCCTGTTTATTTTGGTATCTAGCTACCTACTAATTTAATAAGGTTTGGCTTATATCATCATGAACTTACACACACAAGGGCAGAGAAACTGATGAATAGAAGCACCATTTCGAATTTTGGAACAGTAGTTTGAATTCTCTTTACTTCGCTTCAACACAAGAGGGATAATGATGTTGTTTGTCCTTATTGAATTCTAGGACATCCAATCATTCAACATACTTCTATTTATTCGAGGGGTAATGAAATTTATAAGGGATCAATCCAAGTTTTTCTATAAGTACTCTTTCCAACGATGAAGTTCAATTCAGGTAAAAAACATGCATCTTCCGTCATAAAAAATCTCATACCATGACAAACTACCGAATCGATAGAGTTCAAATCAATGCTACTAAATGTCCTATCAATATCCATCAATGATGGAACCCATGTCGCCCCAACTTGAAATATCTAAAGCCATACTTTCTCCACCAATGACTCCTTTGCGCCATTCAGAAGTTACTGCATAACAAATCTCAAGGGATTATGTTGTTGTTTTCGACAAATGTTGATTGTGTTTTAAAAGCTTATATTCATGTCATTATGAACGAGTTGTGAGTGCTCATAAAAGATGTGGTGGTGGGCTAATTAACTAGCTCTTTGCCGATTATATATGCGAAGTGTGAAAGCAGACTCGACAACTTGATTACTTGAAGATTCTCGCGTGACTCTTGTGGGAAGTAAGTTATCTGCAACCAATGGTTTGCAGCAAGGCGATACATGCGCTCAAATATATGTTTATTGACAGATTCATCCTTCTAAGATCTCAACCAACCCCAACCGTACATGCATATCTCATCAGTTGCCATTAACCTTCGGCCAAGTTTGCGGCTAGCCAATTAAAACCCATTGATTCTCTTTTTATTATATGGTAAGCTCTAAAGTCTTACAAAGGTACACGACGCATTCTCGCTGTATTAAATTGTGAGCACATATATCTATATGCATAGCAAAAGATAGACTCATGTAGCTTGGCTTTTTCCTCCCCAAGCCGAGAAGTGATCGCTCGTGTATCATCATAGCTCCGCCCCTAGCCGAGCCGGTTAGGTCGCGAACTCTATATGTTATGCAAATTATATTTTCTAGCAAAACAACAAACTAATAATAGAGACGGGTATATGCTTTACAACAATACTCATCGCTTCTTGGAGCTTACCCCACCTATATATATACACTCTCATACACAAACCCACTTAAGCTGATCACTTCCCTTGCTAAAGCTATAGCGGCCATCTCTCTCGAGGCCCACAAAAGAAAGCCCTAACCGCTCTCGCCATGGCAGGGTCTGAAACCACCGCAAAGAACAACCAGCCCAACCACCACAACAACAACGGCAACAACGTTTCCACCTCTGCTGCTGCCGCCACCGCAGTTGTTGTGGCGGCCCCGCCTTTGAAACCATCGTTCAGGCGGTTTGTTGGTGTCAGGCAGAGGCCTTCCGGGAGATGGGTCGCCGAGATCAAGGACTCATCGCAGCGTGTTCGCCTGTGGCTCGGGACTTACGACACGCCCGAGGAAGCCGCTCGGGCCTATGATGAAGCTGCAAGGGCTCTGCGTGGCGAGAACGCTCGCACCAACTTTGCAGCAGCCCCATTGGCGGCGAACCCTAATAATTGTCACCAACCGGACTCGTTATCATCGCCTTCTTGTGGGTACACTTCACAAAGTGACTATGCTAGGCATGGCCTGAGCTTCTCATCGCTCAAGGCCAAGCTGAGCAAGAATCTACAAAGCATCATTGCAAGAAGCTCGGAGAGCAAGTCGTCAAAAAGCCGGGTCAGCGACCACTTCACTTTCGCCAGCATATTCCACTTCAAGGGATATAACCAATACCAAAACCCTAGCGACATCAAGAACATAGAAAAGGTGGTGCAGCCAAGCATCGTCGTGCCGTCAACGCATGTGGCAGTCGACCTTGAGAGCCTCTCATCGTGGGACAGCTCAAGCGTCTCAGACTGCAGCAGCAAATGGGTTGGGTTCCGGACCCCCGGACTCGACTCGGATGGTTTTGAAGTTGGGGAAGTGGTCGGCGTGGTGGGCGACCAAGGGTTCTCAGGGTGGATCGATAGCCCGGAATGGAATAATTACAGTGACCCAGGATTGATGAGCGGCGGAGAGCTTTCGAGAAGTAAGAGGTTTAAGGTTTCTTCTTCGGTGGTGGTTCCTCCAACTTTCAGTGAATCTCCATATGACAACAATGGTGAGAAGTGAAGGGTCATGATAAGAGCATAAGAAGAGGGAGTTGGCACAAATCAAAACAGCCTCTGAGCTTTCTCTTTGAATGATGAAGTTATCAGTTTTTCAACTCATGTACAGGAAGGAGAGAGAAGAGAGAGGACTTAGAAGTTTATATGTTCAAGACAAACCCGTGATATATATACCAAAGTTGCAACATTAAAACAGGTCAGAAATGAGAGAGCCAAAAAGAGAAATAAGTATAGGGAACATCAGAAACTGCTGGTGATCGGTCTCCAGTCTTTTGTGGGAGAAAAAGAGTTGGCCATCTGTATCTAGACAGGGAAAATGTTTCCAACTTTAGTTTACACAGTTAAATATAATCATGCTATAAGTCTTCTATATTGTTGGATAGTTCACAAGCGCTCTAATTTGATTTTTAAATTAAATCTTGCCAGATGGATTTACTATACAGCTAGGCCTAGGATATATGACTTTTCTCAAACTGATAATTTTGGTAAGTTGGGCTCCTGTACAAAAAAGAAAGTCAGATTTAACAAGACCAAGGTTCTTGCGGCTACTAACAAGCGCATCAGTACATCCCTGGGAAAAAGTCTCATTATTCTAATAGAAGTGCTTTCAGAATCGCAAACGATACTAAATTTTTTTGCTAACATCTATTTATGAATTGATTTAGTAAGAACATATATCAAGCCAATAACTCAAATGATTCGGCCACTTATTGAAATATTCAATTTAATCTTGCGGAGTAATCACAAAGACACGAGTTTGAATAAATTGTTAGCATCCCTGGCGTTGATCATATGCTTTCATTTAGAAATTTTGAACAGTTTCATGACTAAAAATTTATCATCCTATAGAGTATGAAAGCATTAAAGTAATGCAGTCATTCTCCTGTAAAATTGAACTGTACTTTCATTTTCCATCGTCGGTGATAAAATTTGATATAGGATGTTAGCAGAGTTCTTTTTATATTTTGTCAACTAATCTATTGAGTTATTAATTTTTAGTTGCCTTGGTTAACAAACCTTTACGATTATTAAGTCCTTTTAGGGTTTTCCAACCTATTAGCTGACTCATCGACTTTTCTCCCATTGAAATTACCATCTAGTATAGAGTGACCAATTTTCATTTGAGTTGCTTACCAATGTTTTTTTGATTTTTTTTTTTTAATTTTCCAACTATATTTATTATTTACAAATTTTTGTGTGCATTTCTTAGCAATGCCTTGAAGTTACCAACTTTTTTTAGAAATAACTTTTAACGTAAATTATCCATCCAACTTTTCTCTAATTAAGATACCAATTAGTTTGGGATATATAACTTGGCAATTAGCTCTTACAGGATTTAATAATGCAAAACTAGTTGGTAATTTAATTGTAAAAAGGTTGTAAATAAGGCAAATAAAAGTGGTAACTATATAGAATAATTGGAAAATACAGAAAAGAATAAATGTTTATGAGTAACTCAAATAAGAGTTGGTATACAAAAACCTAATTGATTACTTAATCGGAAAAACATTAGTAAGTTACACAAAAAAAAGATCAGTAATTTCATAAAAAAAATTAATACACTTGAGTTTTAAAAAAAGGTTAATAAAACTTGGGAAAAGATAAGACAATTTTTTACGTAAAAAATAAAATAACTTGAACAAGAGTTGGTAACATAAAATTAGTTAGAAAAAGGTTAATAAAATATTAAAATTACGTAAAAGATAAGAGAATTTTTATTAGCAAAGTTAAGAAAAAATTTTAAGTATAAATAATAACTCAAATAAGAGTTAGTAATGCAAAATTAGTTAGTAAGTTAATTGAAGAAAAAGTGATAAGATTGATTTCTAAAGGTGTTGTTAAATTTTTAAAGTTGGTAAGCAAGACAAGTAAAAGTGATAACTAAATATAAAAGTTGGTAAATTTAAGAAAAATATAATAATAATGGTAAGCAACTCAAATTAAAGGTGGCAATCCAAAACTCATCATGTGAGTACCCTTCTTACATGGGAAGAACGAGATGGGGTTTTGAATCCCCATCTTCTCGAGATGGGTTGGGGTGGAGACGATTTAGTTTCAAGATATTGGTTTCAACTTTCATACTCTACAAAGAGGTAGAGCAAAAGTCTGCAAGTAGAATAGAAGTATAGTAGGACCGAAAAAAAAAAAAAGTAACTTAATTGGAGAAAAATTGGTAAGTCACACGTATTAATGAAGGTTTGTAATTTCATATATTAGTTAATAAATTTATGCCACTGGTAAGATTGATAAATAAAACTCATTGAACATTAAGAGAAGTATTTCTCTCAAAGATAAGAGCAATTGATAACCTTAAAAAAAGAAGCAAATAACCATTAATAAATAACTTGAGAGTTGGTAACGCAAAATTAATTGACAAATTAATATGAGTAAGGTTGGTAAAATGCTCTAATTCAAGTTGGTAATTTCTAAAACGAGTTGTGAATTTTTAAAAGTTAGCAAGTGGTAAATTTATAAAAATTAAATGTTGTTAAGCAACTCAAATGAGAGTTGATAACATAAAACTAGTTGGTAACTTAATTGGAGAATAATTGGTAAGTCCCGCTGGTTATTTTATTTAATTAGTAGTAAATTTATGTTGTTGGCAAGAAAAATAAATAAAAATTGTAAAAAAAAAAAAAAATTTCTTTTATCAAAGTAAAGAGAAGTTGGTCATTCAAAAAAAAAAAAAAAACCGTTGGTAACTAACTTAAATAAGCATTGGTAACAAGTTAGTTGGTTTTCTAATGAGAAAATAGTTGGTAGCCATTTTAATTAAGCTTGGTAATTTCTAGAAAGAATTTGTAAATTAAAAATTGGTAAGAAAGGCAAATAAAAATGTAACTCAATAGAAAAGTTGGTAAACTAAAAATAATAATAAATAAATATAGTAAGCAACTCAAACGAGAGCTGGTAACTTAAAACTCATTAGTAACTTAGTCGGAGAAAAAGTCATTCAAACAATTGTTTTATTTTTATGTAATAGTGAGTAAACTTAAGATGTTGGTAAAACGGTAAACAAAAAATGGTAAAGGATAATAGAAGGTTATGCTTTACTGAGATAAGAAAAGTTCATAACTTAAAAATTAAATAAACATCAAACTAACTCAAGTTGATCACACAAAATTAGTCGATTACCTAGTTGAAGGAAAGTTGGCAATCATTATGACCGGGTTGGTAACTAATTTCTGAAAAGAATTGGTAAATTAAATATATTGATAAGTAAAACAAATGAAAATTAATAAATCAATGGAGCATAGCCAATAAATTTAAAAAGACAATGAACATTGGTAACCAACTCAAATCAGATTCTTAGTAAAGCAAAATTAATTGGTAACTTAATGGGAGAAAAGACAGTGAGTCACAAAATTAAATATTGGTAAATTCATATAAGAGTTTATGACGTTTACAAGAAAGACCAACAAAAATTGATAAACGATAATAAAATTTATAAATTTTAAAAAAAAATCCAAGTACGTGTTAACAATTATTTGAAGTAAGAGTAAGTAACCAAAACTAGTTGGTAATATAATTGAAAAAGGTTGGTAAATCACTCAAATAAACGGTAAACTTATATAAAAGTCAAAAATTTTAAGCTTTAGTAAGAAAGATCAATGAAAGTTGGTAAAGGGTTTGTAATACTATAAAATAAAATAAAAACATTCGCAATTTCATAAAAGTGTCAAAATTGCCGAGAAATTAAATGACTACTTGCTTTTTCTTTACCAACTTAACATTTAACGATTCCCTACCGATCAAAAAATAAATAAATTTAACGACTCCCTTAAATCAATACAGAAAATAAAGGCTCAAGACAACAGAAAGTACAATTTATCGGGGATCCTCATTTCCAAATTGCTTCTTCTTGAAGCTTCGATAGATTCATCACACGTGTCGGGCACCACCAATGGTTGATTTGGAGCTAATCAACTAGAGTAATCCAAAATAGTTTTAACTCCCACAATGATTGTCTATATCATCACCATCATTTTCTGCACTAATCATACGCTGATCAGGTAATTAATTAACTCATGTTGTCAATGGCTTAGGCTTGGACCTTGCGTGTTAAAGGGATCGAAGAAGAGTTAGGAAAGAGATAAAACAACCGATGAGTGAATTTTTTTATCTTTTTTTTGGGAAAAAAAAAAAATCTAATGGTACTTCATTAATTCGTACCATTTTGTAAATGCATAAAACTAGATCTTCATGAGTCATCGAATGGGGATGCTTATGAAGAACGCTTGTTTTATTATATAATTAGAATTTATCATTTTCCATAGTTATTGGCCACCCGAAAATGAATTTTATGTTGTTATTGTTGGATATATTATTAATATAATCCAAATAATATGTTCACATACAAGCCCAATAGGTGAAAGTATGTTTATTTGGGCCCATATAGGCTAGAGCCTAATAACTTGCATATATATAAACTCTAGGGTTTCCCTACGCTGGAGGTAGCACTATTGAGTGTTCTAAACTTGACATCTCTTGGTATAATACTTTAAGTAACCAAAAGACTTTCTTCTCTCTCAAACCTATAACCTTCAACATTCTTGAAGTATTACTCTAATATGTCAGATAATCTCTTTGTCGGTCTTGTGCTAAGCAAGCTACCGGCTGAATTGAGTTCTTTCAAGACTGAAATACACAGACTGAAGGTACAGATGAGACTAGATGAATTAAAGAGGTATGTTCACATTGAGGATCAAAACATTACTAGAAAGAGTTTGGAACAAGTAGGACAACAACAAATAATAGTTTCACACTCCAATAAACTTCGTAAAAGGTTCAAGTCACCAAAAGGTGAATCCTCTTTACAGTTAGAGGCCAAAAAGACTATCTCCAAAAGGAAGAAGAAGGGTAAGTGCCATAAATGTGGAAAGTGGGGTCACTGGGCAGTAGAGTGCAGAATAACACACCACAAAATAAGGCTAATTTGCTAATTAGTGAATCTGAGCCTCGAGCTTTCATTGGAATGATGAAGAATGGAAAGGCCAGCATCTCTTCTGAGTGGTGGTTGGACAGTGGCGAGACTTGTTATGCTACAAATGACAAGAACTTACTCACTGAGGTCACAGAAGTGAAAGACACTGTGGAAAATTGCAATGATGGTGAGGCAGATGTGACTCATGCTGGAACTGCAAATTTGGTGCTTTCTTCAGGTAAATTACTAACTCTGAAACATGTTAGAGTAATACCTTTACTTAAAAGGAATTTGATATCTATGAGTTTACTTGATAAAGCTGGTATGTCTTTTTTAACTATAAATGGTAGAGTAATTTTATCGGTTAGCTCATGTTATTTCGGTTGTACATTCATGGTTAATGGTATGTATAAGTTGAGTTTAAATACCGATAGCATAAATTATGTCAATTCTACTTTGATTGATCCAAAGTTGCTACACAATAGACTTGGACATGTGAATTACAGGAAAATGCAACATCTAGCTCGAACTCATAACATTCCATTAGATACTTCTATTCGATTTGACAAATGCGAAGTGTGTGCACAAGCTAAGATCACTAGAAAACCCTTTAAATTGGTTTCTAAAAACACATAACTTCTTGAGCTAATACATTTTGACATTTGTCACTTTAGAAGGAAGTATCTAATAACATTCATAGATGATTTTTCTAGATATTGGTATGTCTATTTGTTGAAATCAAAAGATGAGGCTTTTGAAAAATTAAAGATTTTCAAGTCTAGAGTAGAAAATCAACTCAACTTGAAAATTAAGAGGTTTAGGAGTTGTTGACACATAAATTTTGACAATTTGTTTTAGTATTTATTAAGTGCATTGGAAAATTAAGGACTGATTTCTAATCCCTTAACAAAAATTCTTTCATTAAAATTGCATTGCATATAGACATTAGGAGCATTTGCATCACTAAATTGATATAAAAAAATTATAAAAAATTAATTATTTAAAAAAAATTTCCGAAAAGAAAAAGAAAAGAAAAAGAAAAAAGGAGTCCGGGCCGGGGCTGGGCCCGCCTGGCCCCCTTCCTTCTATCTTTT
Source organism: Corymbia calophylla (assembly GCA_014182845.1). NCBI lineage: Eukaryota > Viridiplantae > Streptophyta > Magnoliopsida > Myrtales > Myrtaceae > Corymbia > Corymbia calophylla. The sequence continues at coordinate 18,373,165 of CM024696.1, forward strand.
CTTCCCCGCGTGGGCTCAGCCCGCTTTTTCTTTTTTCTTTTTTTTCCGCGTGGGCTCAGCCCACGTTTCCTTTCTCCTTCCCCGGTCCGGCCCGTCCACCTTTCTTCTTCCCCGCGCCTGGGACGAGCGACCTGCAGGAGCAGAAAACCGAGGCAGATTGCAGCATGGGCAGAAGAGGAGGTGCAGGGAGATGGTAGTGTTTAGGTCGGTAGGTCAGACGACAGAAGAGGTCGGCAGAAGGCAGCAGAAAAAGGAAAGAGAGAGCGGCGGAGCGGAGAAAGAGAGAGCAGTGGGGAGAGGTCTTCGGTGGAGTTCAACCGAGAGAAAACCGAGACAAAAAAAAAGACGGAAAAGGAAAGACAGAGAAGCGGGGAGAAAAAGAAACGAAAGACAGGAGCAGAGAGAGGGAAACCGAGATAAAAGGAGGGAGAACCGAGAGAGAGGAAAAAAGAGAAACCGGAGCAGAGCGACCGAGAGAGACCGAGGGACCGAGAACGAAAGAACAGACAGAGAGAGCAGCGGAAGAGAGTGAGAGACTGCCGGCGGCCACGATTGACCTGCGATCCACGACCTGCCGCCGTGCCTCCACTCTTTGTGCTTGAAGCCGGCCGGCGTTTAGTCGCGACTGGAGCGAGGAGACGGGGCGAAGTCAGAGGTGAGAGAGCAAACCCAGAAGCGTGTCTGGACGCCGCCGGAGCCGGCTCGTCAGCCGACGCCCGCCGTGACGCCTTGCCCGAACTAGGTGGGTTTTTTTTTTTTTTTTTCAAGGTCATTTTCTGCGCTGTTTTTGCAAGGCGTCGGGCCGGAGTTCGGGCCGACCAGCTCGGGCGAGCCCCAGCCCCTGACGTGTCTCCATTTACGTCCTTGTGCATACCAGCATGTTCGTTTAGAAGCTTAAGCCCGAGTTGATTCTTGTTCGAGTCAAAAATCATTTGTTTCGACAATGCATAACCCTGTTTGTTAAAATGCCTAAATGAAGTTCAGAATTTTGTGTGGTCGGATCCGTGCTCGGTAGCTTAGTTTCGTGAATGTTTGTTAGCATATTGTGAATCTGCCCTTGCGTTCATGCTTTTCTTCATGTTATGACAATTTTTCTTGAGTGGCTCGCGTCGAGTCGGGTGGGACGTCCTCGGTTTCGGCGATGGAGGGCGTTCATGGTCACCGGCGGCCAGTGGCGCTCGGCGTCAGTCGGACGGAACGACCGACGCTGGAAGATGACCTGGCGACCCTCTAGAAGCCGGCACGGGCTCGTCGTGCGTGGAGGCAGGCCGGCGAAGAAGCTGCAGGAGCTTCGGTTGGGCGTGCATGGGAGCATAAAGACGTGAAGAAGAAGACCAAGAAAAATAAAAATAAAAGATTAAAAGGAAATAAAAAGAGCAGAAAGACAAAAGGCTAGAAATTAGAAAGAGGCAAGGGCTGGGCCGAGAGCTTGCCTGGGCCCGCGTCAGACATGGGAAGAAATGGTTGGGCCGTGAGCAAGAATTGGGAATGGGCCATTTCAGAAATTTTGTGGGCCATTTAGAGTTAAGCCCATGTGGGCCTTTTTATTTTTTATTTTGCTTTTTTAGTGGGTTAAGTCGGCCCGGTCTTCTGCGGCCCAATCCGCATCGACAGGTTTGAATCGGGTCAACAGGACCGGGTTTCGGACCCGGTCCGAATCATTTAAAAAATAAAAAATTCAGAAAATCATAAAAAACATTAAAAATTATAAATTTCAGAAAATTTATGAAAAATTCAGAAACTTGAAAATTTATAAAAATTTTCAAAAAAATATTTTTATAAAGAAAAATCTAAAATATTAAAATATTGATAATTCCAAAAAAATTTCAAAAATCCCAAAATTCCAAGATTGCTTTAGAGTTCCCTAAAAGCTCTAATATAATTCTTGGACCAATTTTCTCTTAAAAAGTGTCGGAAAATCATCGGCTTAAGATTGTCGCTTAAAATCAATGCCCTCACCCGCTTCACCTGCAGTGCTTTAATTATCCCTGACACAATCGCCCTGATAAAGACGCTTATGGTGCGATGGTTATGTTATGGTTTCTCCCTTAGTTTAATTAGGATTGCCATTTATTTATCTCTTAATGCTAGGTGTTTATTTTCCCTTGTAATTTATTTAATGTTTTCTTTAATTGTTGATTGTTATTTTGATGATTGTGCGCACCCGCATGATCACCTCACATGTTAGTGGTTAAGTCTAAAATCAATCCAAACTGCCTGACAAAAAAAAATCTTTTTGAAATAAACAATATTTGAAAACAAGTTTCTTAGAGATCAATGCTTGAATGTTTCTAGATCTACAGATATGATTTCAGAATCTTCTATAGAATCTGAAGCAGGCCCTTCTGACACTAATTCCACATAGCTGGCTGTTGAACCATTTCCAGTTAGAGTATCTACAAGAGAGAGAGTTCCCAAAAGTTTTGGTGAGGACTTTGTTACTTACCATCTTGAGGATGATCCATTCTCCTATTAGGAAGCAATGAGATCTAGGGAATCCTTATTGTGGGCAGAAACCATAGATGATGAAATGAGCTCTTTGTTGCAGAACCACACTTGGCAGCTAGTAAATTTGCCAAAAGGGGCTAAGATTATAGGCTGTAAATGGGTAGTGAAAAGGAAACTGAATAGTGATGGATCAATAACCAGATACAAAGCATGTTTAGTAGTTAAAGGCTATAAACAGCAGAGTGGAATAGATAATTTTGATGTCTATTCACCTGTGTGTCATCTATCAACTATAAGAATTCATTTTGCTTTGACATCTATTGAACACTTTGTAGTGCATCAAATGGATGTAAAAACAGCTTTCCTAAATGGGGAGTTAAATGAGGAAATTTTCATGGAACAACCGGAAGGATATGTTATGAAAGGTCTTGAGGACAAAATTTGTAAATTGAACAAATCCTTGTATGGTCTCAAGCAAGCACCTAAGATGTGGCATCTTAAATTTGACAAAGTGGTAAAGAGTTATGGCTTTCAGTCTAGTTATTCAGATAAATGCCTTTACCATCGTTTTATATCAAATAAGATAGTCATCATTTATTTGTATGTTGATGACATGTTAATTCTTGGTTCCGATCATTCTGTAGTGATTGACGTGAAAGTTACTTTAGCTAGAGAATTTGACATAAAAGATCTTGGTATTACTAATACCATTCTTGGTATGAAAGTAAGCTTTAAATGACAAGTCATCTCCCTTAGCCAGACTCATTATATTGAGCAGCTACTTTATACTTGGGGATACGATAAGTGTAAACCGAGTGAGACACCATATGATTATAATAACATACTGAGTCCTAATGAAGGAACTAGCGTGGATCAGTTAAAGTACTCGAAACTGATTGGTAGTCTCATGTATACTATGAGTTGCACTAGACCGAACATAGCCTTTACAGTTGACATGCTGAGTCGTTTAACTAGTAATCCTAGTAAAGAGCATTGGGATGCCCTCAATAGGCAAATGAAATACCTTAAAGGTACTAAAGATTATGTTCTCTATTATTCTGGTTATCCTCCAACTATGGATGGATATTCCGATGCCTCATGGTGTTCAGATATTGGAAATAGTAAGTCCACTAGTGGATATATATTCACTTTGGGTGGAGCTGATATTATTTGGAAATCCAAACGACAGACTTGTATTACATTGTCGTCTATGGAATCGGAAATTTTTGCATTAGCCTTAGTCGGCGAAGAGGTTGAGTGGATAAAGAATCTAATTATGGATATTCCTTTGACTCGGCTAAAGATTAATTCTTTAAGCCTATTTTGTGATAATCAAGCAACTGTCCAAGTCGTTAAGAATGCTCTCTTTAATTCAAAGCGAAGACATGTAAGATTGAGACATGCATTGTGGAATTATTTGAGAGAACAAGGGGTGTTGACACCCGAAATTTTGTTTATTTTGTCTTAAATGCCCATTTTCTTTGCTTATATAAATACATATTAATTTCTAAAAATAAAAAAAATTTAAAAGAATTTTAAAAAAAAAAAAAAAAAATCGAAAAAAAAAAAAAGAGAATTAAAAATAAAAAAAAATTTGGGTTCGGGCCAGGGCTGGGCCTGCCTGGCCCCTTTCTTTTCTTTCTTTTCCCCGCATGGGCTCGGCCCATTTTCCTTTTTCTCTTCTTTTTCTCAGCTCGGCCCACTTGGACTTCTTCTTCCTCCCCCCTTTTCCCACGCACGGCAACGGACACCTGCAAAAAGAAGAATAGAAAAACGAAGGCAAGTCAAGGCAGCAGCAGAAAATCAGGGAGGGTAGCTCCGGCGCGATCAGCGGGTCAGGCGGGGGTTAGGTCGGCAAGGTAGGAGGTTCACGGGGGGCCCGAGAGAAAAAAAGGAGAAGAGGAGAGAGAGAGCAAGAGAGCAGGGGGCGGTTCTAAAAAGAAAAAGGAGATCTGAGAGGAAAAGAAAAGGAGGAAGGAGAAGGAACCGAGGAGGAGGGAGGAGAAACCGAGAGAGAGGGAGAGAGGGGAACGACCGAAGGAGAGAGCTCGAGAGAGACGGACCGAGAGCCCGAGAGAGAGAGAGATGGAGAGGGGGAGTGAGGGCAGAAAAAGATAAAAAAAAACGAACCCGAGAGAGAGCGAGAGTTGAGGGTGAGAGAGAGTGAACCGGAGGAAGAAGGAAAACTCGAGGAGCTGCCAGTCGTTGCCGGAGGTCCGTCCGCCGCCGTCGCCCGCCTCAGCTCATCCCCGAACGAGGTAGGCCTCCCTGAACCTCCATTATTTCATTTCGGGAGAATACCGGGCCGGAGCTCGCAGCCGACCGGCTCGCGCAAGTTCCGGCCCTCTCGACCTTGTGTTTTGCTCCCATTTCCTTACACTTCATGTCCGAAGACCCCTATAGCATGTTCGTGGCTCGGTTGAGCCGGAAATCTCTGATTTTCGTAGCGCCCGTTAACTGTTCGACGAAATGCCTCAATGAGAGAACCGAATCCAATCTTCGACCGGAGCTCGGCTTTCGGCTCCCTTTGCGTCGTTCAGAGTTGTATCTTCGTCACGCATCGTTTCGGTCACCTTCCCAGCTTTTCGGTAGGTCATTCCGCGATATTTGGGGTAAATCGAGACACGCACTTCGCCGGAGTCAATCCGGCGACTCTCGGACGCCGGCCAGCTGACGGCCGGGCGCCGGTCGGACGGAACGACCGACGCCTGGCAGTGGCATGACGACCTCCTCGGGATGGGCAGGCCTCGCGGCGGCGCTGGCGTTGGTCCGACGAAGCAGCGGCAGGCACGCTCGGAGGGGGAGGACGTCGGGCATGCAGACCAGGGAAGAGGAAGACCTGCGGAGAAGAGAGAGAAAAATGCATGCAAAAAAGACAAAAAGTGAAAAAAGAGTAATAAAAAAAAAAACAACAAAAACAAAAAAAATAAAAAAGGGAAAACAAAAGAGAAAACAAAAGAGGCTGAAAATTTGTGTATGGGCTGATTTCGAGCGGGCCCCGAACTGGGGAGTGGGCCGGGTCTTGGAAAAAAGGGAGGAATAGACTGTTTTTAATTTCTTTGCTAATGGGCCATTTTAGAAGAATTTTCGACCGGGTCAGCCCGGTGGTTGCTCCAGCCCGGACCAATAGGGTCCGAGTCGGTCTAGTAGGGCCGGGTCACCCGACCCGGTCCGAATCACTTTTTTAATAAAAATTAAAAAAAAAAAAAAAAAAAAAATCCAAGTTTTGTTTTAATTTCAGAAAGTTTTTAAAAGTTTATTTTAATTTTCTTTTTCTCTTTTTCCGAATATTCAAAAATTCCAAAAAATTAAAAAAGATTAGAAAAAAAAAAATAAATGTTTTTCTTAAATTTTCAGAAAAGTCAGAAAATATCAAAAAAAAATCTTGAAATCTTGTTTTCTTTAATTTCGGAAAATTTGAAAATATTAAAAAAAATATTAAAAATATAAAAAATCAGAAAAATCAGAAAAAATTAAAAAAATTCAGAAAATCCCTAAAAAGGAAAAATATCAAAATTGAATAAGCCTTTAGGGTTCTACAATAGGGCTTTTATCCCGTGCCTCTGGTTTGAATGATATTTCTTTACCTTAAACTTAGGGACAGACCTTAGTTTCCTCGAATACGTTGCAAGATCTCACTAATGCACGATCAAGTTAGGTGTCACGAAAGGGCGTTAGTCGCGTGACTAACGTAATCAAGTCCCCCGACCCTGACTCTCTCAGTTTGCGTAAAAAGTGAGATACGCTCCTATATCTCACTTGGTTTCCTACCGACCCCAATAGGCTAGTGGCGACTCCTTATTAGAAAACTTCCATGATATCCCACGTCGCGCGGGGTATGGGTTTGGGAGAGCCCGAGTTAATGAAGGCCCGTCGGCCCGAAATTAACAATACCCCTAAACCTACTATTTTCAGAAATTTTAGGTCGCGACAAGGGGTTATCACCTTGATCGATGTGAGATTGAAGGATAACATAGCCGATACTCTCACCAAAGGTATGCCTAAAGATCGATTATTTCAAAACAGTGGCGGAAATGGGGTTAAACACTATATAGGCAAGTCTTAATTACTATTTACTTACGGAATGGGGTTAAAGACTATATAGGCAAGTCTTAATTACCATTTACTTACCTTCTAATTGTGTACTTTGAATTATCAAATCTTCCTTTATTGGCCACAATGATAAGCACAGTTTATATGTTTCATCGATGTTCACAATTGCTGACTAATTTGAAAAGGGTGAATTGTCTCATTCCAAACTTGATGAAGATGATTTTAACCTAATTCAAATGTTCTATTAGAGAAGTTTGTGTCATTCCAAACTTGATGATACAATTCAACTAAGTTGGACTATCTTTTTGGTTAAATGATCTCATTCCAAACTTGTTGCTAGATTATTTGAATTTAATGAATCAGTAACTGTGACATTCCAAATTGAAACATAGAAACAATTGTTTACATAAAAGCTCGTTGGTCTTGTTCTTAATTGAAACTTGATATTATATGACTAAGTTATTGTAAGTGACTTGACTATTGGTCATGTTCTTTGAAACTAGACAATAGTTATTCTCCTACAAATAAACTTAAGTTAATGACTCTTTGTAAAATCACATTGTTTAGGTCTTGTTCATAATTTATGAAACTGGCTTGATGCTTATGAACATGATATTATGATGTTTTATGACATCGATATATATTCTTCTCTGCCTGATGGAATGGTGCTAAGTTTTTATTCAAATAATTGAATTCATGATAATATGAAATTCATATTTGACATTCTACAGGGAATTGTAGAGATGGAGGAGAGCTTCATGAGTAGGATCTTGACCAGAATTACCTACTTGATTAATGAATTTATATTATTTAGAACGTGTGGGGACTTGACAGTTTACCTACTATTGCCTATTTTGATGGAGTCTATTTATTTAAGATTTGCATTTTGTTATCTCTATTTTGTGAACATTATTATGTTTATTTCTTATATTTGTAAGGCTTTGGACTATTTTGACTGGCCTACTTATACTTGATTATTATACATATGTTGGTTGTGAACCGAGTCTGAGATTTATTTTGGGTGTTAGGATTTGGATGAGTTTAGACTGAATCTAAAACTCCTAATACTTATTTTGATTTGTTGATCTCAGAATAGATTCATGATAAAGATGATTAACTTATTTGGATTGCAAATGATAATTGAGTTTAATACTTTACTACTGAAGAAAAAAAAAACTCGTTGACTGATCTGAGTTGATTGTCTTGGACTGAATGTGGATGATTCCTATTTGTTTGAACATTACACTGACCACCGTATTGGATTGTGCTGTATAGTGAACATATGAGGAGATTGTTGGATACATTGTTAATATAATCCAAATAATATGTTCACATACAAGTCCAATAGATGAAAGCATGGCTATTTAGACTCATATAGGCTGGAGCCCAATAACTTGCACATATATATAAACTCTAGGGTTTCTCTACGCTGGAGGTAATACTGTTAAGCGTTCCAAACTTGACGTCTTTTGGTGTAATACTTCAAGTAACCAAAAAAATTTCTTTTCTCTCAAACCTATAACCTCCAACAGTTATGTCATGAAAAAGTTATTTCGGAGCTATTGAAACAACACAGATAATTTATTTCTTTATTTATGGGAAATTGAGTGTCTGTTATCAAAAGCATTCTCCTCACAAGAAAACATATACGGAGTATGTAAAGTTGTAGGGGATGCTTTAGATAGTTAGATATGGATGTAAATGGTAATTTCGAAGCATTTGTTCGGTACTCTATTTGATTTTAAAGAAGATGATGCCACTACTAGCCACGATCATTAAACGAGCCTTGGTCCGACTGACCCCGAATGTTGAGCCGAATACATTGACCAAGCCCGTCCATAACAAAAGAAGAATATTGTACATAAATCTTTGGGCCATGCCCAAAACGAAGTTGAACGAGTTGGGTTGGGTCCAAACCAAAGTGGGGGCGGTTTGAGATTTCTCATGTAAGGATATTTCCCAAGTCTGCCCATTTGCCTTTCGAATCGGGGCGTTAGGCCATCGATCATCTCTATCCATCGGTCGTATACGTGTATTCGTTCGAAATCGAAATGGTTCCTTCATATCTTTTTTTCAAGACGATCCCTCTATTTTTTCAAAGCATACGTCTTCAGGTTCTTCCGTCAAAATGCTCTAGTGAGGAGCCAAGGTGGGATGTTGGGGCGCTAAGTTGGATGGACTGAGATGTGGCTTATGGTGATTGCTTAAGGAAGGCGATCGCCACACTATTACAACGGTGCGGCTTGATGACTTGGCGGTGGCGGCGGCAACATTAGAGAGAGAGAGAGAGAGAGAGAGAGAGAGAGAGAGAGAGAGAGAGAGGAGACCAACGATGTGGCAACCCAACTTTGCTATCGTTACTGTTACCACCATGAGCAGTGGTCGCATCATATTCCAACCCTTTGAATCCAAGATAGAATAATCATTAATATGCACACACAAAAATATTAATATCACGAGAAATCCCAATTTAGTATATTTGTAACAAATTTATCCAATACTAATTTTTTGACCACTAAAAATCCCGAATTAATACACTTTTAACAAGTTTATCCCAAATTGGTATATTTGTAATAAATTTATCCTTCGTTAAACTTTATTGTCAGATTCTTGAGTTGGATAACATGTGATAGTTGACTGGTATACTAATTTGGTATATTACTCTCTGTTTGTTATAATTGTACTAGTTTTGTGATTTTTTGTCATATTAATACAATTTAATGAATGGTATATTTACATGCTCATCATTAGATGCCATTGAATACTGCAAGATCGCGGGAAGATGTAGAATGAGAAACATACAAGGACTTATTATAGATTGCAAGTTTCTGCGTTGGAATAGGTTCTCCAATTTTTGAACTTGGAAGCAAATCGATTAAAGTTTCTGGTTTTATCCTCAAACCATTCTCACTCCCAACAATAAATGGCCAATAGTAAGATTAGACGTGAAGACGGAAATTTCGGCAGCAATTGTGATCTACAATTTGAAAGTTAACCACGCAATCAACATTTTTTAAAAATCTATACAGTTCAATTTATCATTCTTATTCACAATTCTTTATTCTTTCAGTTCCATTAGACTTGGTAATTCATTCTATACGCGTACTTTTCTGTCCGAGCCGCCATGATACCCAATTAACTCAAAAAACTAAAGAATCAACCTTTGAAGAAAGGTATTCTGTCGATGATCATTTGCGGCGAAACATCTTTTTGATATGTTTAATGGGACCATTGTGATTCAATTTGAGGAAGTGTGATGGTAAAGATTAGGAATCATTGAGCTCCGAAATATCGCTTGTGAGGAAAATACTCCCCGCTGCGTGATAATGAAAAGCTAGTTCGATTAGAATCCACAAATCAATGTGGGAATTTTAGCCGACATTCCAAGAAATCTCACCAATAAACACACACAGAGAAAGAGAGTTGGAGCTAAATCGGTAATGGTGGCGACCATGGAGAGACTATTTGAAGAGGAATAGAATGACGAAACCAATTGGGTGGTAAATCATGTTGCGATGGTGATTAAGCTCATGATCCGTAGACTCAGCGTCCAAAAGATCAGTAGTCGATTCTTTAGCCAGTTCCGGTGGTGACACATGTGATCGATCCACCATGCCTGTATTTTCTTCCTGCAAAGGTCTTGAAAGCTGTTGATGTTGGCATCGCAAATGACACGATCTCTGAAAGTAATTTTGATACAGCAGCTAGAGTGCTGGTGATTGATGTATTTCTAAAGTAAGTACATAAGATAAAAATGAAATGAGCTTAAATATGTCTAATGTCAACATCACATACTCTTGGATTGACATAACAAGTTCATTATCAAACAAAAGGAAATGAAAATTAGGAACATCAAAATTATGTTGATCTCAAACGGAATATATTAATCTCATATGAGAGAAAGAGAGAGAGAGGATGGATAGAAGATGAAAGTGAGATGTTTCTGAAATCCTTATGAATAGTTTCTCTTGTACCTATATAAAACAATTGAATGATGGATAAAAGATAAAGTATTTTTGAAATCTTTCCAAGTATTAGGGAAAAAAAGAAAAGAAAAGGAAGAAGCGGGTTCAAAAATATTTTAGTTGAAACAGATAGATAAAGCAAACTCGCATGAACAAAAACAAATTTAGAAACTAAGAAAAGAGTTAATCCTTGAACCAATAGGGAAAAAACAGAGCACTACTTTGCTATTAATATGAGAAACAATTCCAGGATATCCATAAATATAGAACAAAAAAGTTTCGTGCCATGTTTTGAAGCAAAAGGTACATTAGTTAGCCATCAAACAGCGAATGCATACCCTCTAACAATCTCGAGGTTTTCGATGATCAAGGGAACATGCAAGATCAAAGAAGGCCGCACCATCTCGTTGGATGTTATACGTTTTGAGAGAAGAAAGTGTTTTCAGTTATTTGAAGTATTACACCAAGAGACATCAAGTTTGGAACGTTTAACGGTGTTACCTCCAAATAGTAGAAAACCCTAAAGTTTATATATATGCAAGTTATTGGGCTCCAGCCCATATGGGCCCAAATAACCATGCTTTCACCTATTTGGATTGTATATGAATATATTATTTGGATTATATCAACAATATATCCAACAATCTCCTCTTATGTTCACCATACAATACAATCCAATACGGTGGTCAGTGTAATATTCAAACAAACAAGAATCATCCACATTCAATCCAAGACAATCAACTCGGATAGGTTAAAGATTTTTTTTTTAAGCAATAAAGTATTAAACTCAATCATCATTTGCAATCCAAATAAGTGAATCATCATTATCATGAATCTGTTCTGAAATCAACAAATCAAAATAAGCATTAGGAGTTTTAGATTCAGTCTAAACTCATCCAAATCCTAACTCCCAAAATAAATCTCAGACTCAGTTCACAACCAACATCTGCATAATAGTCAAGTATAAGTAGGCTAGTCAAAATAATCCAAGGCCTTACAAATATAAGAAACAAGCATAATAATGTTCACAAAATAGATATAACAAAATGCAAATCTCAAATAAATAGACTCCATCAAAATAGGCAATAGCAAGTAAACTGTCAAGTCCCCACATGTTTTAAATAATATATGAATATTCATCAAGTAGGTCATCCTGGTCAAGATCCCACTCATGAAGCTCTCCTCCATCTCTACCATCCCCTGTAGAATGTCAAATATGAATTTCATATTATCATGAATTCAATCATTTGAATAAAAACTTAGCACCATTCCATCATGTAGAGAAGAACAGATATTGATGTCATAAAGCATCATAATATCATGCTTCATAAGCATCAAGCCAGTTTCATAAATTATGAACAAGACCTAAACAACGTAATTTACAAAGAGCCATCAACTTAAGATTATTTGTAGGAGAATAACTATTTGTCTAGTTTCAAAGGAACAGGATCAATAGTCAAGTCACTTACAATAACCTAGTCATGTAGTATCAAGTTTCAATTAAGAACAAGACCAACAGGCTTTTTATGTAAACAACTATTTTTATGTTTGGAATGTCACAGTTACTGATTCCTTAAAGTCAAATAATCTAGCATAAAGTTTGGAATGAGATCATTTAACCAAAATGATAGTCCAACTTAGTTGAATTGTATCAAGTTTGGAATGACACAAACTTCTCTAATAGAACATTTGAATTAGGTTAAAGTCACTTTATCAAGTTTGGAATAAGACAACTCACCCTTTTCAAATTAGTGAGCAACTGTGAACATCGATGAAACAAATAAACTGTACTTATCATTGTGGCCAATAAAGGAAGATTTGATAATTCAAAACACACAATTAGAAGGTAAGTAAATGGTAATTAAGACTTACCTAAGAGGTTCCAGAATGTACCCAGAGATAGGTGAAATGGTAATTACGCCAAGGTCTAAAACTCTCTTGGTAATGCTGTTAGTTGGTAAGTTGAGAGATAGGATCTTGTCCACTGGATGTAATCTCGATCAATGACTGTAATCAGATGACTTCTAGTATAAGAAGTGGCACCCTCTTTCTCATTCTACTCATCTAACCATTTAGTAATCTATTCTCTTTTTCTTCCAAGCTTCTATCTAAAAACTCTCTCTTCACAACTTTACAAATCAAGTAAGCGAGTGAGCGATCGATACTTTACAAAATTTAGGGCCAATTGATCCCTAATTTTCTAGGCAAATTAAGTCTTAATACTTAATCAAAATTTGCGTGTCAACACTCTCTCTTCTATGTCTTCTCGAGAGCTCTACATCAAAATGAACAATAGTGCAACATGTTGCCCAAGCCAGAAATCCTATAAACCCTGTCGATGCATAAGTTATAGAATCTCCAATCTCCTCAAACCAACTCATCATCTCATCCATGCTCTTATGACATTTATGCTCTTATGATTTTTCTCTGAGTTTCTCTAGTGCCAAAATATGATCTCCTCTCTACTTGTGATATCGGGAAATAGAGAAGCTATTCCTCTAGAAATATCCATCAAAATAGTGAGTAAATATTTTCCTCTAATCTTGGGCATTGTAAAATCGGTATTTCCCTCTAGATCGAGAGTGTTGAAACAGCTACCGAACCAACATCAATTCAGGAAACATCTAAATAGCTTATGTCAAACACCGAAAACCACACCCCAATCCACATGTGTTGCGCCGGCTGAGAGAAACAGTTCTTGCCAAAAGGTCATCAAGCAATACCGGCTTAATACTTTGTATTACAAAAATCATAGTCGTAAATATCTCCATTAAGCACCAAAGTTCCAAACAAATATAAATACCCAAACATCTACTGGAAGATGATATTCGTGAACCCACATGTTCTAGATTGCTCGCAACAAGTTCACAAGACTGTTCTTATTGAAATTCCCCTTTAGGTTTTTCAAAAGTATATCATCCAGACGATTCTTCCAGTTCCCTCCACAGATCACTTGGCCCTTGTCTTCCAATGCTGAAAGAAATGCCACATTTCCCAATGCCAACTCATCAACTCTCAAATAATCCAAGAATTCAACATCAGTCAAATGTGGACAATGCTTGCCTAGAGCATTAATGGGATCACATCAAACATCCCTAATTCCTAAAAGCCAAAGCTTAGTCAACTTAGGGCAGCAGAAAGCTATCTATGACAGCATCAATAGTGATCCTCTTGCAGAGGTTAGGGCCAAGTTGAAGGTACTCGAGCAACTCATCCCTCACATCAATTACAGATAGAGTTGCATAAGTTACTTTCCTACACTTGTCACCACTTATTTCTCGCAAGCTCCTAACTTGTAGAAAAATCATCGAGAAAAATCATAGCATCTACCAACTTCTAGAAACCGGAGCTTCTACAAATTCATGTGTCACAAATCCGTGGATTCCGTGATCGATGGAACTTTCATAATTGATAGAACGTTTATGATTGAGAAAGAACAACCAAAACGCCCCTAGGATTCACCAAGTGCTTCTGGAACGTTTTTAGGGGCGGACGATATGGTAATTGTGCCATAGTCTAGAATTCTCTCGGTATAAATACCGGTAGTTGTTAGGTGGGGCCATACGATCTCGTCCGTTGAATCCAAACTCGATCAATGGTTGTAATCCGAGGGTCTTAAGTATAAAAAGGGGTGTCATCCTCATTTGTATCTATTCAATTATCTAGCAATCTAAATTTCATTCTCTATAATCCGAGTGAGTTGTGATTGATCGATTGGTTTAGGCATCAATGATTCCAAGCGATCCAAAATAGCCTATCAACGATATTGGCTTAGGCATCAACGATCTTAAGCTATCCAAAATAGCCTATCAATGATCCAAGCGATCCAAAATAGCCTAAGTTGCCGCACGGTCACGATCCCAAACAATCGCCCTATGACACATGCATCTAGAAACGAGCGAACTTGCCATTGTTGAATCGCAATTATGAGCTCTAAGATCAATGAGTACCAAAGAGGAGGAGAAGCACTAAGAACTCTCTAATACCTGCAAGTAAAAGCCAAGTTTGCCCTATTACGGTAATTGAGTAGCGAAAATTGCTCAATCACCATGCTGTTGGGCAGGTTCGTCCAATTGACACCCCCATTTCGCTCTGAAGAAAAAACTTCCTCCTCAAATTCAGTATTGTTGTGGGCAACCACCTTGTCCTTTACCTTTTGGACTTGCTCAGCGGCAGCCTTCATGTCAAGTGAAAAAATAAGGAAATAATCTGCTCTGAAACACGCCTAAACCTACGTCCTTCCTAACCTAACCAAGCTCTTACTCTCTGACCTCTCAAACGTCTCTGCCTCTTTCAGCTAGTGGCGAGTGGAATGAGTTTTTGCCTTTGGTCCGACCAAACTCTAACTCCGTCCCCAACTTTGCTAAACGATAAAACCAAGCTGTCCCTCTATGACCCACAAAGAACAAACAAATCAAGACTCAAAATCAACGTAGTGACAACAAGTTTGCACTCAGCACAGGTATGAACAAAAGAGACAAAGTCTCAATGCTAGTTGGCAAGCGCTCAAAAGTGGAAGTTGTCGCCTCCATTTATAGAAGATGGGAAATGCCTTTTGCCCATTTGTCTCCTTACATTCTACCATTTGAGCTAGTAACTCGAGGTACGAATATGAGGATTCAAATTTTTAGAGACATTAGATGCATATCTTGTACTGGTCGATGGCATTACAAATCTCATTATCATTATCTTTGCCTATGCTTTAACTATGAGGGATGGATCATCACTTTTAAACACTTTGATTCTGACATTTCTCGAGATAAGAAGCCAAGCTGGCCAAGAACAATTTAGCCATTTACTCTATCTTCTTTTCTTCTCCAAAATGTATTGATACACTACGATCCAGGACCAAATTGACGGTGATAAAATGTAGTTATCAAACAAAGTATTTTGAAAGACTTAATTAACTTTTAACCAAACAAATCTCTCACACGATGAACTTGAACCAAAGAATACTTATGAATGGTAGGTAGGCCTTTAGTTCAAAAGGAATTGGGAGATAGTTGAACTTATGAAAGTGGGAAGTTGTTTGATCCACATTGTCTTCAATTCACTTGAAACCTTTGCGACCATCATTTCTACCAGCTTCATACCTAGCCAAATATATTATATATAATATAAGTTAGAGTTGCGCTTTGATTCCTTCCTTTCCATCCGATGCACACCCAAATGAGCAGTGGATGTATTCATGCCAACTTTCTTTCAAACCAAGAACATAACATAATTTGACCCACTACCCACATTTATTAGGTATACATCCAAGTGCACACACAAATGAGCGGTGGACGTATTCATGCCCTATTAGACGACTTTTCTTTCACACCAAAACAGCATCCGAACATAATTCGACTCACTCCCCAAAACCATTATATCCATTAAATTTTATCCAATAGAATCTTATTTTGAAAGTTTCAAATTATAAGCTTTTTGTAGATGCAATAATTGTGTCATTTGAACGTTGCACGAAAGACTTATGCACATTCAAAAATTGGTTATAATTTTTTTTTTGTAAGGTTCAATTCTTAATTTTAATTACAATTGTTATGCACATACTTTCTAGGGAGTCAAGAATAGTGTTAATATGATTTTAAACAAGACAAATAAACTTTTCGCTTTGTGTGGCTTTTAGTTCTATTTCCCAAAACCATTTTATCAATTAACTTTTTTTCAATAAAATCTTATTATGAAAAGTTTCAACAATAAACTTTCCGTAGATGAAAAAATCGCATCAATCCAACGTTGAAATAATGCCATTGTCCATTTGGTAGACACCAATCTCAATGCTCAAAACTCCTGCCGGTCTCTATGAATCCATAAAAAATGTGCAATTCCCTTTACAAGCCCCTAAATCTGTAGCCAAAGCAGAAACAACACCCCATCCCCTAAATCTTTCACCTCATTCCATACCTTCTCTTCTCTTCTCTATCCAATCTATCCAACTTGTAGATCCGAGTGTCCTCTCTTGTAAGATAATCGAAATTCTCCCCTAGTTCCGTGACCACATTAGTCCCTAGCCGACTAGGGCACGGCGGCTAGGAGGCCACTATCTTCATGTCTCCAAGCCGGATCCACGAGTGAGCTCGAAAGAAAAAAAAATGAAGAAGAAGCAGCTCATCGGCAAATGGACATAGTGTAGATGCATGGCCCATGAAAGAAACTATGAGAGCATCGCATTCATTTGATGAAGTCTTGAGGCTCTGTGGAAAAGGTTTGCGAGAGAACGAGAGGGAAGAAGCGAAAGAAGGAAACAGCATTCCGTCACTCTAAGCAAGGTTCTCTCGGCTAGCCATGCTCATCCTCAATCGTCGCCATCGATAGCTCTTTATCCAATAGGACCTTATTTAGATTGGTTCGAATAATAAGCTTTTTGTAGATGCAATAATTGCGTCATTTGAACGTTCCACAAAAGACTTATGCACATTCAAAAATTCGGTATGATTTTTTTTTGTAAGGTTCAATTCTTAATTTAATTACAACTTGCACATACTTTCTAGGGAGTCAAGAATAGTGTTAATATGATTTTAAACAAGAAAAATAAACTTTTCTCCTTGTGTGGTTTTTAGGTCTATTTCCCAAAATCATTTTATCAATTAAATTTTTTCCCAACGGAATCTTATCATGAAAAGTTTCAATAATAAGCTTTCCATAAATGCAAAAATCGCGTCAATCCAACATTGCAATAATGCCACTATCCATTTGATAGACACCAATCTCAAGGCTTGAAACTCCTTCCAATCTCTATGGATCCATAAAAAATAGGCAATTCCATTTACAAGCCCCTAAATCTATAGCCAAAGCAGAAAATGCACATTCACCTCCCAAAAACAACACCCTATCACCTAAATCTTTCACCTCATTCCATACCTTCTCTTCTCTATCCAATCTGTCCAACTTATAGACTTTAGATCCGAGTGTCCTCTCTCTCCTGAGGTAATCGAAATTCTCACCTAGTTTCGTGATCACATCAATCCCTAGCCGACTAGGGCATGGTGGCTAGGAGGTTAGCCCGAAGAAATGAATCTGAGCTACAACCATTATCTTCATGTCTCCAAGTTGGATCCTTGGGACGAGCTCGGGAAAAAAAAAGGAAGAAGAAGAAGCTCACTGGTGATATGGACACCGAGAAGCAAGGATGCCGGCCGGAGTTATCAGATGGCAATGATCGAGGACAAGCATCCGAGAGAGAACCTCGCTCAGAGTGACGGAATGTTGTTTTCCTTCTTTCTATCACGCTCTCTCCCTCTCTTTCTCTCGCTCTCTCGCAAACCTTTTTCGGTTGTGCTTGCACCCCTCCACAAAGGTACGCGCGCAGAGCCTTAAGACTTCGTCAAATGCGGTGCTCCCCATGGTTGCTTTCATGGACCATGCATCTACACCGTCCATTTCCACATGGAACAAACATGAATGGTGGAAATAATTCCTTTGCAACATGGAATGAGCATGAATGGCGAATAAGAAAGAATGCGAGCCTCTATCACATACGCCAAATAATTGTGCCACGAGACTTATGTTTGCCCAAGTAACCGGTTTTGAAAAATTACGCTAAAAGTGATTTTTGTACGTTAAACTCTAATGAGATGAGTCTTTTCATTTCCAAATGAGAATCGGGTTCAAGCAAAAGTGAAAATTTGGAGGGAAATCTCTAGACGTTTGTTCAAGAATTAGGAAAAGTGAAAATTTGGAGGGAAATCTCTAGACCATGAGTAGTAAAATTGACCCATGAGAATTAGGAAATATATCTTAAGGAAATATTAAGAGAAATATATATACTTTCTTCCAAAATATTAACTCGAGAAAGTAATAAATAGTAAAATTAATTCAACGAGAATAAGAAAGCGACCCTATTTACAATCTCACGTAAAGTTGACTCTACTGTATTGTGCATGATAGGTAATATGATATATTTACAAACAAAAAAAAAAATAGTTATATAGAATAATATGGGGAGAAAATTTAACTTAAGCTATTTGCAGCATAGTATACCGCGGAGAGTGAAGTTACTTTGATTCCATGCAACATAACAATTACTTGAAAAGAATGACCGGACGATTGAGTCAAATTAGAGAGAAATGGTTCTCGATGAATTCAACCCTTGTACAATAAAATATGATATCGGCTATGTTCGGTAAGTGCAAAGCAAACTTTATACGTAATACATGTGAACGGACAATGTTTAATTATCTTTGAAGTTTTATATATATATTACAATTTCGTGATTATTATTACTATTTTCGTATAAGCAGGAATAAGTTTTAAAAAGAAAATAATGCGTAATTGTTTTTTCAAACTTTCCTAATCCTAGCCTACCGACCTCCGGGGCTATTTATTTGAGCCACTCCGCTCCTTTTTCTATTCACCCTCGTATTCTCTCTCTTGCTCGCGGGCGCGTGCCCGCATGCAAACCAACCAGATAATCGCTCTCTGTTGATCGATATTGAGAAGATGGCTTCTTCGGAGAATATAATCAGCATCGTTAAGGATGGCAACGATAACCAGGAGGATCCTCCTATGGCTTTGAAGGGCAAGGGGAGGAGGATGTCGAAGGAGGAGCGGCGTCCTATTGCTAGGGCTTCGAAGCTGAAGCGTATCTCCCAGGAGCGTCTTAGGGCGGCTTCGAAGCGGAACTTGAAGTCGCGCAAGGATTTCCAGGAGCAGAAGTATCGTCCTAGTCCTGGCTCTTGCGTCCCTGGTAAGCCCTCCCTCATTCCAGATGGCTTGATTTTCGGTCGGTCGCCCAGCCGGCTTTCTGGGGTAGTGATTTGCGGTTGTTGCAATTCGTTTGCTTTTTGTGAGTACCTCGTCGACCGGATGATGGAGTCGAGGAAAATTTTGTGTGGAATTGCTTCGGCTCTCGCCTGGATTTCTGTTCTGTGTTTATGGGACTTTTGGCTGAGATATTCCCCGTTGTCTCCTCTGATGAATAGGAACCCTAACGGTCCTGTTTTTTGCTTTGATCTCAATGGTTGAGAATCGTCTTTTGCCTTTTAGGGTTAAGAGGAACTTGTGTGATTCTTTCTGCAATGTTACGGTGGTGTTGCGTGTAATAAACTCGAGTCAGATTGCCACGTCTCGTGATGCTAGGATGTTTCTGGGTAGGTAACTGATGGGTCAGCATACGCATAGATGTCTTCTTCCACCACGAAACCTACTTCCAGTGTTTGTGGTGTCGCTGGTTCTCATTCATCCACTTTGTTCTGTTTACTGTCGCTGTTGCTACAATCCCCGCGAGCTCCTGTTGTAAAATTACAGGCATGATCTTTACTATGAGTATGAAGTAGTGGTTGGTTTTCAGTCACCGATGCTCTTTCACTGCTGCAGTCTTATTTTTCTCTAGGATTACAAGCTAATATCCGTCATTTGCCATTGTGCAGGAACAAACGTAGACCCGGAGACCTGTTCACATCCTAGTGTTTCTCTCGGAATCTGCGATTTATGTTGGGAACTCCTTCCAAGACTTTCTCCTATGCCAACTGAACTCGTGATGGAGGTATGACATTTTTGAACCGTATGCTAGTTAGAGACCTTTTTAACCATGTTTTGTTTGTAGTAGTTCTTTCTTCCCTTGTTCTAAAAACGGAGCAGCCCTTTGAAGCTCATTAATCTCTTATGCGTTGTGTTTGCTTTGTAAGTTTAACGAAAAACTGATGCAGCCCATATTGAAGACCGGCTCGCTCAACCAAGTGTTCGAGTAGCTTACCTTTGGGTTACATCAAAAACATAGAGAAAAGGGCAAAAAAAAAGTTCATTTAAGAAAAGATGGCATCATTATCTCAAAAGAGCCTCCTAATTGATAAATGTGCAAATACAGCCCTTTGTGATTAATCTTTGTTCCTGAACTCTCTGGAGGGTTATCCCTGTTAGAATTATCCCCGTTAGAAGTCTTTTTGACAGCGACAATTTAGAAAGAGTTCACATTACACTGATGAAAGCATTCGGTTAGCAAACTTATAAATTCTCCATTTAGTGCGGAGAGTTTTATGCCAGTCATCGTTTGTTTTGTTGCCCTAGCATTTCATCATCGACATTTCATGTTTGTGGTTGGCATCTTATGTTTATTTCTCATATCCTTGATTTTATTTCTCATCCTCATACTAGTCTTCCTCCAACTTTTTTGTTCATACAAAGTTAATGCGTGCGTAGCTTTAAAATGACATCGATCAATGATATAGCCGTGCATTAACTTCCTTGGCAGTTTGTGCCTCCCTTTTAGGCATTTAAGGACTGTATATTGGTGTCTTGCCCTCATATATCAATTCTTTTACTTCATTACTTTTCCTGGAGTGCTTTTTTTAAAAAACCGTATGACTCTGCCGAAGCTTCTTGATTCGTTCGTATCTGTCTGAGCGAAGTTTTCTTTTCAGGGAATTCTTTCAACCGAAGATTGTCTTTGGTCTTGGCCTTGACCGAGGAAACCGGTACAAGTGAAGCAGCACCTCTGAAGTTCTTTTATCTGTTAAAAAGTCCCTTCTTGCCTTTTTTAGACGGTGTAGTCCAACATGGAAAAGTTCATATCAATTTGACCAGAACTTGTAAAAATGATCTTGAACTGTGTGGATAATAACGTTCTAGGCTTTCTCTGAAATAGTTCGGGGTGACCGGTGCATTCTTCTTTTAGCAAAGAGGAAATGCCTGCCTTTTGGTTTGTCATATATGTGTAGTTTTTGCCATTTTTACCTAGCTGGATATGATGTAGTAAGAGCTCGCACATGCCGGGTTTAAGGCTTTCAAACACTGAAGTTTGCTTAGGTTGGGGAAGACAGCTTGCCGGGTTTAAGGCTTTCAAACGATGAAGTTTGCTCAGGTTGGGGAATATGCATAGTTTTTGCCATTTTTACCTAGCTGGATATGATGTAGTAAGAGCTTGTACATGCCGGGTTTAAGGCTTTCAAACGCTGAAGTTTGCTTAGGTCGGGGAAGACAGCATGCCGGGTTCAAGTTTGCTCAGGTTGGGGAATACAGACAAGAAACAGTTGCTATGTTACAAAAGGCTTTACTTGATCCTTTTACCAACATGGGCCCCGTACGCAAACGAGATAAGTAAGTGTCGGCTCATGGCACCCACGATAAAACCAAAACTCCACGGTCCGCACAGCATTATAAACCAGAAGGAAAAGGGCATAACCTTGCGGAGTCTACTTTTTCCTTGTGTTCCTCTGGGAAGTAACAAACAATCGTCTACCATGCCTGAATTTTCCGCTTCTGAAACATGACCTTCGCTTCAAAAATGCCAAGATTCGTCGGCACACTTGTCTCGGCGAGGGAATATTCATGAAGAAACAAATTAACATACATGATGGGTCGCCAAAGTATCATCATCCAGCTGTCGATAAAGCGGCTAGACAATATGACCGCAAATCGACGAATAGATGATGTAAAATCGATGTCACGTGACCCGTGGTCATCCATGAATGATAGTAGGCCGAGAGTTGTGGATGACAAATAGGAATGAGTGGGGTTCAAGTTTCCTAATTTTGTAATTTAGAACCTGACTTACTCAGCATATCCAGGAACCTAGAACCTAAATTATCTTATCATAGGTTCTAAGGTCCATTCGGGCTTCACCTGTACCCTTAATTAAACGATTATAGTGAATCATCACCTATAGCAATCACCGTTTGTCATAATCCACTGATCAAAACTCATATTTAGACATACGGAGATCATGAAATATATACAAGGTAAAAGTCTTAGTCATGGATATCATCGGAAAGTGTGTTACAAATGTACCAATTTAAAGCAAAACTAATTGGTAACTTAATGGGAGAAAAAGATAGTGAGTCACAAAAATAAATCTTGGTAAATTCATATAAGAGTTTATGGCATTTACAAGAAAGACAAATAAAAGTTGATAAACAATAAAATTTATAAAAAAAATTACAAGTACATGTTGATCACTATTTGAAGTAAGAATAAGTAACCAAAACTAGTTGGTAATATAAGTGAAGAAGGTTGGTAAATCACTCAAATAAAAGGTAACCTTATACAAAAGTCGATAATTTAAAGCTTTAGTAAGAAAGATCAATGAAAGTTGGCAAAGGGCTTGTAATACTATAATATATATATATATATTGGCAATTTCATAAAAGTGTCAAAAATTGCCGAGAAATTAAATGACTACTTGCTTTTTCTTTACCAAATTAACATTTAACGACTCCCTTAATCAATACAGAAAATAAAGGCTCCGCACAACAGAAAGTATAATTTGTCGGGAGATGCTCATTTCCAAATTGCCTCTTCTTGAATCTTCGGTAGATTCATCACACGTGTCAGTCACCATCAATGGCTGATTTTGAGCTAATCAACTGGAGTAATCCAAAATAGTTTCAACTCCCACAATGATTGTCTACATCATCACCACCATTTTCTGCACTAATCATACGGCGATTAGGTAATTAATTAACTCATGTTGTCAATGGCTTAGGCTTGGACCTTGCGTGTTAAAGGCATCGGAAGAAGAGTTAGGGAAAGAGATAAAACAGGTGATGAGTGAAATTTTTTTGCCTTTTTGGGAAAAAAAAAAATCTGATAGTATTTCATTAATTGCTACCATTTTATGCATTACTAGATCTTCACAAGTCATCGAATGGGGTACTTATTAAGAACGCTTGTTTTATTATATAATAGAATTTATCATTTTCCATAGTTATTTATCACCCGAAAAATGAATTTTATCTCACGGTGTCGAGAAGAAGTTATTTTGGAATTATGGAAAAAGCACTCGGATAATTTCTTTCTTCATTTATGGGAAATTGAGTGTCTATTATCAAAAGCACTGTCCTGGCAAGAAAACATATACGGAGTAAGTAAAGTTGTAGGGACGTTGTGAATAGTCGATATGGCTGTAAATGGCAATTTCAAGTATTTGTTCTGTACTCTATTTGATTTTAAAGAAGATGATGTCACCAGCAGCGGCAATCAATTGGATGGGCCTTGGTCCGACTGACCCTGAATGTCGGGCCGAATATATTGACCAAGCCCGCCCATAACAAAAGAAGAAGATTGTGCGTACATATGTGGGCCAGGCGCAAAACGAAGTGGAGTGGGTTGGCTGGGTCCAAGCCAAATTTGGGTCAGCTCGAGGTTTTGAGGTTTCTTGTGTAAGGGCATTTCCCACGTCTGCCCATTTGCCTTTCGAATCTCTCGAGCACGAACCGGGGTGTTAGCCCATCAATCACCTCCATTCCATCGGGTATTATATGCGTATTCGTTCGAAATTCGAAATCATTTCTCCATGTCATTTTTCAAGACGACCGCCGTGCTTTTTCAAAGCGTACTCCGTCATCGGTTCTTTCCGTTAAAATGCTCTAGTAAGGAGCCGAGGTGGAAATTGGGGCGCTAAGTTGGATGGACTAAGATGTGGCTTATGGTGATTGCTTAAGGAGGGCGATCGCCACTCGATTGCAACGGTGGGGCTTGATGACTTGGCGGCGGCCGTGGCGCATGAGAGAGAACTAATGATGTGGCGACACAACTTTGCTATCGTTGCCATGACCACCATGAGCAAGTCGCACTATATTCCAAGCCTTCAAATCCAAGATAGAATAATCACTAATGCACCCAAAAAAAAAAATTAATATCACAAAAAATCCTAAATTGGTACATCTGTAATAAATTTACCAAAAACTAATTCTTTGACCATCACAAACCCAAACTGATACACTTTTGACAAATATACCACAAATTGATACATCTGTGATAAATTTACCCTCCGTTAGTTTTCGTTAAATTTTACTATCAAATTATTGAGCTGGATGGTACATGATAATTGATTGATGTATTAATTTGAAAATTTACTCTCTGTTTGTCACAATTATACCAATTTTCTTATTTTTTGGAGTATTAATCCAATTTAACGAATGTTATATTTACAACTCATCATTGAATGCCATTGAGTACCATAGGATTGCGAGAAGACATACTATAGGTTCCCAGTTCAATTTGGAACCTAGAATTTGCCCGTTGGAGTAGGTTTCCCAATTTTTGAACTTGGAATCGAACCAATTTAGGTTAATCATGCTCAACCCTAATGACAAATGACTGGTAGTAAGATTGGATGTGAAAGACGGGAATTTCGGTAGCAATTGTCAGATTACTTGAAAATCGTTGTTCAAAGACAGAAATACTTCAAATCCCCTTTGAAGATTGTCCCTGGTCAATTGTCAGATTACTAAGTACAATTCTTGCAAATATCTTGGCCTCCACTGGTGCGGTCGGATCGTCAACTGTTGCATGCAGAACTCTATCAGCTCCAGCCATTTGCATAAGTTCCACATGGTGCAAAGTGTGGCGACCGTTGGGAATTGTAAACTGCAATATGGATATGCCACAAACAATTATGTTACATTTGGGAAACGAAGTAAAATGGAGTAAATGAAAAGTTGGTTGCAAAATGGAGAAAAATTTAAAATTTGTTGTCAGAAGGAGAGGAGAAAACTCTCTTGGATCTTATGCTCGTGCGATTAAAATTTGGTGTAGCTCAGAGATAAACTAGTTCTAGATTTAACTTCGAGGATGATATACTCCTTGGAGTTTGTATTTAGTTTTATCAGTATATATCTGAAGTAATCGTCCAACAAAACTTATGTAGAAGGCTAGTTACTTGGAGAAGGGCAAATGCTGCGAATGCCCAGAGTTCAGGAGGATTCTTTAACATGGAGATAAATCTGTCCATTTTAGCTTCACTGGGAAATAATGAGAGGGAGAATATCAGAGGAAACAAACGACAATAGTGTGAAAAGAGCAGCTCAAAAACAAACAAACAAAGCAAGTGGCCACTTGTTTATCTGCAGAAACAGCTAACCAACAAAAGTTCCCTGCTTTGCCTAGTGCTCGCATGGACAATATTGAACCAATAATATAGATTCTCTGATAATCATTCCACATCTCTTAGAAAGGAAGTTGTTTCCAGTGATTCCCACGCATTACACAATTTATATATCAAGCTACCTACCTCTGATTTCTCATTAGCAGAGATGAATGCAGTAAAGATGTTTAAGTAAGCAAATTAATCAAATGAAGATAAAATGAGGAATGGATAGCAAATTCAAAGATAAAATTTCAGGCAAGAACATCTACATATTTGCGGCAGTGGAACTGAATTGGATATGAGGGAAGATGGTGGGACCTGCATCTGAATTTTCCTGAAACATCAACAAAAGCTCTTTCTGTCACTGTTGCTAATGCTGCCGGAGCAGACGATGCGGCTGCAACAGTGAAATCTTGCTGATCAAAAAACGTGAGGATAAATTCTTTGATGTTCCTCAAAGCCGTCCTTCTAGATTCGTGTTCATCCATCCTGCAAGATAGATCAAGTAAATTCAGCATCAACTTCATCATGTTAAGATAATAAAAACTCTTCCAACATGAGGATATGCACACACAAAAAATCTTTTTTTTTTAGAGCTAATAGACAAATGCACCGACCGAGTCACAAATATACCTGTCAAATATAAGCGCCAGAGCCAATGCAGACATAAAGCAGATTGTCTTGGAGCTTGAAGAAAGATGGCGAACAAATGCAGGAACTCCCCCTTCCTCTGATATACGGACAGCATTACTGGGCATGAAAGCTAGGTTGCTGAGTGCAGCAATGGCAGACCCATGTACATGCTGAAAATCATAGTCAGGTTATTTCATGTACATTCACCAAAATACAGAGACATGCATGTCACGAATGTCCTTACAGCCCACGAAGCCTAAATTTAATTGCAGCCATAAAGCAGAGTTGTCAAAGACTTACCTTGGAATTAGAATTCGCCAAAGTAATTAGAGGAGCGATGCCACCTTCTAACCCAATAGCAACGCTACAAAAAGAAAAATCTATGGGTTAGCATCACACAAAATTAAAAACAAAAGCAAGTATTCCAGCAGAAAACAAGAGGAACCATCTGGACACACTCCAATAAACTACTAAGGAAGACACAGTTATATATCCAATTTAACTACCTATAGGCTTCTGAAACTGATAATCCCCAAAGACCACGAGCTGCTCGCGATTGTAGATCTTCGGAGGCATTGTGACATGTCCTTGCCAGAGCAACCTATCAACCAATGTAGTATGAATGATCAATATGTTCGAAATCCATCAAGCTGACAGGTAAATTTCAAATGCAGCAGTCAAGGTCAATAGAGAGCATGTGAACTGGACAAGTTGCACCCTTCCGAATCAATTCCACATTGGTTTTGTTTATTTACACTATGAATGAGTTCTTTCTCAACCTTCAAAGAATCTTCACAGTTTTGCCATCTCATGTAATCCTACCTTGTGCGGAATAGTAGGAAATTGCAGTGCTTGATGAGAAGCCATTGCAATAAAGTGGAAATAAACACCATACCAAGGCCTCCACGCCATCTGCCTTTACAATGGCTTCACGAATCCTGTCATCAAACGACAGATTCCACAGTGCGCCAGCAGCTTCTAGCCTGTTTGATGAGTGCACATTACAGATTAAAATGCAGCGAATAGAAGTAAACCTCATCAAATATCAAGAGTAATACTCATTTAAGCATTCACAATTTCTGAAAACCCTATGAGAAAAGGTTAATGTGTCAATGTAGTTAAGAGAAAAAGAGCTAACATTCTTTGAGTGGCCTTTGCAGAGAATCGAGATGGATTCATCGCATTTCCACAAGTTTAAAGAGTCCTAGTGGTGTTAGATTTACTTCTTTAGGTAGGAGTCCAATTGATAAATGATTTTATACCTATTTACTAGTCTTGGAAGGTTTGTTATAAGATTAAGATTATTTTCATTGTTGAATTAAGTTGTTTCTTTCAAGGAAGGTGTTCTTTCTTTTTCCCCAGCTTTGGCATTCAAAAGACAATTGTCTAGATTGTGTCTCCTCTTGAATTTTTCCTGTTTAGTGAACCCTATCTCCCTTTGCTTTATCAGTGAGGGATGGCAAGAGCCTCACTAGTTGCATATTTTCAATCCTGAACTACATGACTCTGACCATCTCTGCCAGAGCAAAAGTGAGAGCTAGCAGCAATTCTAAAGAAAGGCCCCCAGGCACTCCTAGCAGCAAATTGAGCAGGCGTCTCTCGTATCTTCGATTTTCTTCTTGGTGTTGAATACTTGTCAGGGTTTTATCCTGACATAAAATCCCAAGAGGATTGAACTACTTGAAATGCCCTCTTATTCCACCCTCCCCAAATGAACCGAAAAACAAGGCAAAGAATCATCTTAGTAATCTGCTCCTTTCTAGCACAGAGACTGATAGTCCCTTTCCGTGCACAAAGTTCGTGCTGCATCGTGCCTGAGGTCACCCATTATACTCCTAAATTGCAAAAACCATAGTCCAAATCTTTCTCATCTAGCTGCAATGCAAAAGTAAGTGATTCACACTCGACTCTTCACTCTTGCACAAAAGATATCTTTTAAAGTAAGAATAAGTCCCCATTCTGCTTCCCTTGCAAAAAAAGAAAAAAAAGAAAAAGAACTTCAAGGGAACATCGACCTTCCAGCTAGATTTCCATGGAAAGACTGTGCTTTGTTGGAATTGCATCTAAGTAGATGAGACCAAAATAGTAGGATTTGACAGAAAAATTCCTAGAGGTACAGCAATTCCACCTTAACCTATCACCCTCTCTCACATCTAACTCTGCTCGATACAACAACTCAGTAAAATTTAAAGGTCCCAATCTTGAGCCCTATGCTAAAAGTTAATCTCTGACACCATTTCTTCATTGTTATTCTTCCAAAGATTAGTAAAAGGGAGGAGAACCTGGTCAGTTATGGGAATTTACAGCTTGAAGAGTGGCTAGAGATGTTCTATGGGATTCAAAAAGCTTCTCTTCGCATCAAAAGTATGAAAGACAGAATGAATCAAAAGAATTTCAAGAAAGATGGACCAAGAATGAGAATTAAAGATTCTCCATTGCCAAAGGCGCTGTTAAGGAAACATGGCAAGGTACATCGGAAGTGCCTACACCCCATTCCCCCTCTCAAGTACATATGCAAGTGATAAATGAGTGACAAGAATGTAGGACTTATTACCTTTATAGATGAATCAGTAGTGCTAGAATTGGAAATACAACTTCAAGAAGGATCTTAAAATTTTTATATTGAATATGAAATTCTATATTGTCCACAATGCAAAATTACATTCTTTAACGTTGATATATTCATATTAAGGTTTTTATAGTAAATAACCCTCACCCAGTATCACCCTCTCTCTCCCCCGGTCCCTCCCCCAAACAGAAAAATTCCTACTTCTCTATTTTCCACTTAACTTCCAAGCCTACTCATCCACTTCTTTCCCACATTTACTCATTTACTCTCACATACATACAACTCCCAAGCACAAATCCCATACAAAAACCATTGGTTTGTAGTACAACATAATCCCTCATCATAACAGCAACTGCATCATGTACTTTTCTTTTTGTTTATTTGAGAGTATTCATGCTAATTATTTTCTTCATGCAGCTTCTTCAAGTGTTCTCAGAACTTATGCATACCATAAAATTGCTGTCTAAGGAATGGCCTCAACAAGTACAGGTGGTTCCCCAAGTGACGACACATGAATTAAGTCATTCAGTTTATTGAAAGACGCATTCATAGATTACTTGACAGCTTCATGGGGAGAGCTTGTTAGTTGAACTAGCGCTTCCATAGCATCCCGCTCTTGCCCTGCATTATTACCATTTGTAAATTCTTTAGAAGCAAAAGTAGCCAAGGCCCGAGCAACCTGCAAAGTTTGACGCCATTCAGTTGAAAAATGTGTCAGTACGCCCACCCTTAACCAGGAGGAAGAAGTCAGCATTACGTTTGTAGCATCATAAGAGATCAGTTGTATGTTATCAGAAGATCAAGATATATGGTGAATGCTAAAGGCAAATGTTAATGAGAGTACTACCAACCACACATCATGAGAAAGAAGAATATTATTTTTCAGCTCATGTCCTTCAGAAAACTACCCCTTTATTGACCAAATGACCCGTTATACAGGATTAATTCCAGCACTTCATTCTTCATTCTTAAAAACTTGAAGAGTGCATTTGTTAGGGAAAAACATTTTCCTCGTTTCAGTTGCCGGATACTGTATTACATAACCGTAACGCTTGAAACGTTGTAAGCAAGCGTCCTTCTGAGTAAAATGCTCCACGGTGTGAAAACCGTTAACCTGTAAACTATTTCTATATTATGATTTCTTTGAATGGAACCTCTTTCACCTGAGAAAAGACTTATTTACTTGAAAGTGAAACAAATGCATCAGATTTTCATCTGATAGTTATAGCAATTTCAGATAAAGCTACCAGATATTTTGGTGCTTATTGGTATGTTATTTCACACCACTCTGGCGATATTTTTATTTGAATAGAATTAAGCACAACACCTGCTTCTGAATAACGTTGGACTCGCAGTTGCGAGCAAGCATAACCAAAGCATGCACTCCATTAGCCAGTGCAAGTTCCTTTCTACACTTGTTGTCTGCTGCCAAATTTGCCAGAGCACCATTGGCGTGTTGCTGAAGACAAGTGAAAGACCAATCCACTAATAAGTTATCCTAAATCATCGATTTAGAAACAAATGACAAAAGAAAAATTGCTTGCAGCTTGAACCAATGTAAAATGGGAAAGTCTGTACCAAAACACGATGATCATTGGGCCACTTGATTATAAGATCAACTAGAGCTTTTACTCCATCAGCCTCAGCAATAGCACCCTGACAAGAAACCATTATCAATATCAAAAATAAAACTCGATATCATGCAAAAGTAATAAGCAAGCAACAATGACAATACCTGATGTTCTTTTACAAAAGAAAGATTCCATAAACCACCAGCTGCCTCTCTAGCAACCCGCATGTTCATCGACCTCGCCAAACTAGTAAAAATATTGATTCCACCTTCTTCTACAACAGCTTTAGCAACGCCGATGTTTGCAAACAATTGTGCTATAGCCTGAGACATACCAAGAGGTCAACACATCAGTTCTCAATTTCTTGAATTCTAAGGTGGAGTTAGTTAACATCCACGTGTTCCAAATTAATATAACGATGAAAGGAGAGTATTGTGAAAGTAACTAGGTTTTCCGCCAAAAGGAAGGTGAAAATTTGATCAGATAGCTCCAAGTACCAGAGAAACCTTACCTTCACAGCCGCTAATTGCAGCCCTTCATGACAAGATTTAGCCAAGTTTAAAAGAATGCGAATGCGTCCAACTTGCATTATGGCTACAGCCCTTCCTCGGTTAAGGGGAAAATGTTCACTAATGACAACCAACTCTGCAAGTCCAGTTGCTGCTCTCTCTTGCACCTCTTCTCGAGAACTCTGCATCAAAATGAACAATAGCGCAGCGCCTTGCTCCAGCCAGAAATCATTTAAACCTTGTCGATTGGTCTTCGCACTTTGCAGAAGCGTAAGTGATAGAATCTCCTCAAACCAACTCATCATCTCATCCATGCTCTTATGACTTTTCTCGGAGTTTCTCCAGTGCCAAAACACACCCTCCCCTCTGCTTATCATATCAGGAAATAGAGAAGCTATTTCTCTAGAAATATCCCTCAAAACAGTGAGTAAACATTTTCCTCTAATCCTCGGCATTGTAAAATTGGCATCTCTCTCTAGATCGGGACAATCCAAGGCACAGATAACCCTCAAGCTTTGGGATGACCTTAGCAGTGTTGAAACAGCCACCAAACC
The DNA here is from genome assembly GCA_014182845.1 of Corymbia calophylla. Taxonomy (NCBI): domain Eukaryota; kingdom Viridiplantae; phylum Streptophyta; class Magnoliopsida; order Myrtales; family Myrtaceae; genus Corymbia; species Corymbia calophylla. The sequence continues at coordinate 18,404,273 of CM024696.1, forward strand.
AACATCAGTCCGGGAAACATCCAACCCGACTAAGTTAGGTAGGTTATGCCAAACATCCAAAACCACACCCCAATTCAGATGCCCTGTGCCGGAAACGGAGAGAAACCTAAGAGATGCTACATTTCCCAATGCCAACTCATCAACTCTCAAAGAATCCAAGAACCCAACATCAGTCAAATGTGCACAATGCTTGGCTAGAGCATTAATGGCATCACCTCTAACATCCCTAATTCCTGAAAGCCGAAGCTTAGTCAACTTAGGGCAGCAAAAAGCTATCTGCATGACAGCATCACTAGTGATCCTCTCACAGGGGTCAGGGCCAAGTTGAAGGCACTCGAGCAACTCATGCCTTGCAGCAATTACAGATACAGTTGCATCGGTTACTTTCCTGCACTTATCCCCACTTATTTCATGCAAATTCCTAGCTTGTAGAAAAATTATGGCATTTGCCAACTCGGTTCCAAGAAAGTGGAGCTTCTGCAGATTCGTGCATCTAGAAGCGAGCAAACTCACCATCGCTAAATCACACTTAGGAATTCTAAGATCCAGTGAGTACCAAAGAGGAGCAGAATTACTGAGCACTCTCCAATACCTGCTAGTAGAAGCCAAGTTCGCCCTATCGCAGTAATTGAGTCGGAAAAACAGCTCAATCCCCAGGCTGTCGGGCAGCTTCGTCCAATCGACATCCCCATTCTCCTCAAATTCAGTATTTCTGTGCATATCCACCTTCTCCTTTCCCTTTCTGGACTTCCCCGGTGGCAGCCTACCATCCATGTTTTCTTTAATTCCCGTCTGTGGAGCTTCCGATAAGGGAAAGGCTTCTCTGCGCATCATGGAACCAACATGAAAATCTGACTAACGCATATTTAATTTGCCTATTGAAAAATAAACAAACCGACCCGAAACCTGCATAAACCTACACCCGCACAATTCAAACAAGCAAGCTCCCCACAGCCGTCGTCGGCCTTTTTCGGCCAATGGCACCCTAACTCCACGAGTGGATTAGTTGTTTGATTCAGGCTCAACTTTACTATTCTAAGCCGTCCCTCTCCGGAATGAACAAATTTAGCCTCAAAATCAGCACGGACAGCAAGTTTGAAATACAGCAAGTCTCGCCCCGATCAAGCTGCGACAGGGAAAACAGAGCTTGGCGATCGAAATGGAAATCCCTAGCTGGCTAGGTTACCGCGGCTAAGAGGCGAGCTGAATAAAAGAACCTGAGCTACGAGCTACGGCCATTGCCTCTCCGAGCCGGATCCTCGGGCGTGCTCGGAGAAAAAAAAAAAAAAAAAACAAGAAGAAGAAGCGCTCACCGGCGACACGGGCACCAGGGAAGCGAGAACGCCGGCCGGAGCTACGGCGACGTTGAAGAACGGTGGCCAGCCGAGAGAGAACTTCTTCCCGTCGCTCTCTCTCCCTCTCTCTTGTGAATTTCGCGTTGCGCTTCTCGCTTCGCCCCTGCAAAAATGAGCGCGCAGAGCTAGGACTCATCAAATGCGGTGATCCTTGGGACTATGCATATGCACCGTCCTCGGCAAAACTTAGATAGCTGGTCGTCCATCCCTCGCCATGCCCCAATCTGACGGCCAAGATCTCCCAGGGCCCTCCAGATGAGTGCGGGGTCCCCATGATTTTGCCGTGGTTTAATTTCTGGATTTTTTTAATGAAATTCTTTTGTTGCTACTTAAAGAGCAAACATTAGATTAGAAAACCTTTATATAAGTAATTGGGCATAGCAGATAGGATTCCCGGAATATTTTTATTCCGGGATTTGATTATTTTTGTAATTTCGTGATTATAAAATATTCCGGGATTTGATTATTTTTGTAATTTCGTGATTATTATTACTATTTTCGTATAAGTAGGAATAAGTTTGAAATAGAAGATAAAGATAACGCGTAATTGTTTTTTCAAACTTTCCTAAATTAAAGTCGAGGGAGATAGGTAGCGGGGCTATTTATTTAAGCCACTCCGCTCTTTTTAAATTCACCCACGCATTCTCTCTCTTGCTCCCTGGGGTCTGCGTTCGAATCGGTCTGTTGGTCGATACTGAGAAGTTGGCTTCTTCGGAGAATATGATCAGCATCGTTAAGGATGGCAACGATAACCAGGAGGATCCTCCTATGGCTTTGAAGGGCGAGGAGCGGCGTCCTATTGCTAGGGCTTCGAAGCTGAAGCGTACCTCCCAGGAGGGTCTGAGGGCGGCGGCTTTGAAGCGGAAGAAGAGGATCTCGAAGCAGAGTCTTAGGGCGGCTTCGAAGCGGAACTTGAAGTCGCGCAAGGATTTCCAGGAGCAGAAGTATCGTCCTAGTCCTGGCTCTTGCGTCCCTGGTAAGCCCTCCCTCATTCCAGATGGCTCGATTTTCGGTCGGTCGCCCAGCCGGCTTTCTGGGGTAGTGATTTGCGGTTGTTGCGATTCGTTTGCTATTTGTGAGTACCTCGTCGACCGGATGATGGAGTCGAGGAAAATTTTGTGTGGAATTGCTTCGGCTCTCGCCTGGATTTCTGTTCTGTGTTTATGGGACTTTTGGCTGAGATATTCCCCGTTGTCTCCTCTGATGAATAGGAACCCTAACGGTCCTGTTTTTTGCTTTGATCTCAATGGTGAGAATCGTCTTTTGCCTTTTAGGGTTAAGAGGAACTTGTGTGATTCTTTCTGCAATGTTACGGTGGTGTTGCGTGTAATAAACTCGAGTCAGATTGCCACGTCTCGTGATGCTAGGATGTTTCTGGGTAGGTAACTGATGGGTCAGCATACGCATAGATGTCTTCTTCCACCACGAAACCTACTTCCAGTGTTTGTGGTGTCGCTGGTTCTCATTCATCCACTTCGTTCTGTTTACTGTCGCTGTTGCTACAATCCCCGCGAGCTCCTGTTGTAAAATTACAGGCATGATCTTTACTATGAGTATGAAGTAGTGGTTGGTTTTCAGTCACCGATGCTCTTTCACTGCTGCAGTCTTATTTTTCTCTAGGATTACAAGCTAATATCCGTCATTTGCCATTGTGCAGGAACAAACGTAGACCCGGAGACCTGTTCACATCCTAGTGTTTCCCTCGGAATCTGCGATTTATGTTGGGAACTCCTTCCAAGACTTTCTCCTATGCCACCTGAACTCGTGATGGAGGTATGACATCTTTTGAACCGTATGCTAATTAGAGATTTTTCTAGCCATGTTTTGTTTGTAGTAGCTCTTTCATCCCTTGTTCTAAAACGGAGCAGCTCTTTGAAGCTCGTTAATCTCTTATGCGTCGCGTTTGCTTTGTAAGTTTAACGAAAACTGATGCAGCCCATATTGAACACCGGCTCGCTCAACCAAGTGTTCGAGTAGCTTACCTTTGGGTTACATCAAAAACATGGAGAAAAGGGCAAAAAAAAGTTCATTTGAGAAAAGATGGCTTCATTATCTTAAAAGAGCCTCCTAATTGATAAATGTGCAAATACAGCCCTTTGTGATTAATCTTTGTTCCTGAACTCTCTGAGGGTTATCCCTGTTAGAATTATCCCTGTTAGAATTATCCCCGTTAGAAGCCTGTTTTGACAGCGACAATTTAGAAAGAGTTCACATTACACTGATGAAAGCATTCGGTTAGCAAACTTATAAATTCTCCATTTAGTGCAGAGAGTTTTATGCCAGTCATCGTTTGTTTTGTTGCCCTAGCATTTCATCATCGACATTTCATGTTTGTGGTTGTCATCTTATGTTTATTTCTCATATCCTTGATTTTATTTCTCATCCTCATACTGGTCTTCCTCCAACTTTTTGTTCATACAAAGTTAATGCGTGCGTAGCTTTAAAATGACATCGATCAATGATATAGCCGTGCATTAACTTCCTTGGCAGTTTGTGCCTCCCTTTAGGCATTTAAGGCCTGTATATTGGTGTCTTGCCCTCATCTATCAATTCTTTTACTTCATTACTTTTCCTGGAGTGCTTTTTTAAAAAACCGTATGACTCTGCCGAAGCTTCTCAATTCGTTCATATCTGTCTGACCGAAGTTTTCTTTCCAGGGATTAATGTCAACCGATTGGCTTTGAGCTTGGCCTTGACCGAGGAAAGCGGTACAAGTGAAGCAGCACCTCTGAAGTTCTTTTTATCTGTTAAAAAGTCCCTTCTTGCCTTTTTTTAGACCGTGTAGGTCCAACATGGAAAAGTTCGTATCAATTTGACCAGAACTTGTAAAAATGATCTTGAACTGTGTGGATAATAACGTTCTAGGCTTTCTCTGAAACAGTTCGGGTGACCGGTACATTCTTCTTTTAGCAAAGAGGAAATGCCTGCCTTTTTGGTTTGTCATATATGCGTAGTTTTTGCCATTTTTACCTAGCTGGATATGATGTAGTAAGAGCTTGTACATGCTGGGTTTAAGGCTTTCAAACACTGAAGTTTGCTTAGGTTGGGGAAGACAGCTTGCCGGGTTTGCTCAGGTTGGGGAATATGCGTAGTTTTTGCCATTTTTACCTAGCTGGATATGATGTAGTAAGAGCTTGTACATGCCGGGTCTTTCAAACACTGAAGTTTGCTTAGGTTGGGGAAGGCAGCTTGCCGGGTGTGCTCAGGTTGGGGAATATGCGTAGTTTTTGCCATTTTTACCTAGCTGGATATGATGTAGTAAGAGCTTGTACATGCCGGGTTTAAGGCTTTCAAACGCTGAAGTTTGCTTAGGTCGGGGAAGACAGCATGCCGGGTTTAAGGCTTTCAAACGATGAAGTTTGCTCAGGCTGGGGAATACGGACACGAAACAGTTGCTATGTTACAAAAAGGCTTTACTTGATCCTTTTACCAACATGGGCCCCGTACGCAAACGAGATAAGTGTCGGCTCATGGCACCCACGATAAAACGAAAACTCCACGGTCCGCACAGCATTATAAACCAGAAGGAAAAGGGCATAACCTTGCGGAGTCTACTTTTGTTCCGCTGGGAAGTAACAAACAATCGTCTACCATCCCTGAATTTTCCGCTTCTGAAACATGACCTTCGCTTCAAAATGCCAAGATTCGTCGGCACACTTGTCTCAGCGAGGGAATATTCATGAAGAAACAAATTAACATACATGATAGGTCGCCAAAGTATCATCGTCCAGCTGTCGATAAAGCGGCTAGACAATATGACCGCAAATCGACGAATAGATGATGTAAAATCGATGTCACATGACCCGTGGTCATCCATGAATGATAGTAGGCCGAGATTTGTGGATGACAAATAGAAATGAGTGGGGTTCAAGTTTCCTAATTTTGTAATTTAGAACCCGACTTACTCAAGATATCCAAGAACCTAGAACCTAACTTATCTTGTCATAGGTTCTAAGGTCCATTCGAGCTTGACTTGTATTCTTAATTAAACGACTACAAAATCATCACCTATAGCAATCACCGTTTGTCATAATCCACTGATCAAAACTCATATTTAGACATACAAAGATCATGAAATATATACAAGGTAAAAGTCTTAGTCATGGATATCATCGGAAAGTGTGTTATAAATGTACCAATTTAAAGTCTTTTGCGGTCAAAAAAATTAGCTTGCAGTAAATTTATCAACAAGTGTACTAGTTTAGGATTTTAATGGGTTGTTTATTAAGTTTGAAAGATAGTCCGTCATCTTTGTTGATACACTTCACTTACAAAAGGATTGGCTTGAGACCTGAGTAATGCTTATTTTAATGTGGTTCTATCCAAAGTGGGGTCTAAAATTGTTATTGATTGACTATGAGCTTTTGATGTGTCATCCAATATGGTCCTATCCAATAACAGGTTACTCGAATCAAAGCAGTTTAAATAGGCTCCCAAGAATGAAGCTTCCTTGATTTGTATTATTCGAAATTAATGCAGCTGTAGGGCAGCCAACGTCACTTGGCCATCATCCTGATTGATTATAATGACTCTGTGTCATGTCCTTATGCGTAGTAATTAGACTGGCCGCTAAAGTTTGGCTTGACTTGCCTACAGGTCGATGCAGCAGTGGTGACGTTTAGGTTGAAAAAAGCTGCTGACTATCCACCAGTTTCCTCCATTCGGAGCTTCTTCAATGGTAATTGTTATTGAGTAGATTAAGCAATAGCTTTTGAACCATAAGCACATAGCATCAGTCTTATTTGTCTTCAGAAGAGCTTTGTGAAGGCACATGTTAATTGTTTCAGTAGATTGACTCCTCTATGGCCTTTCCTCTTGTAAGATGAGAATAAATCATGGTTACTTTTCTTGTTTGTGATACCGTTGCCTGCTATATTGGCTAAACTATTCTAGTGGATAATGCAGGTGAACTCGGCATTTAACGGGAAGAGAAAGATGCTGCGGAAGTCTCTCCAGCATCTGTGCACAGCCGTTGAGATTGAAAAGGCTCTCGAAGAAGTTGGTCTTCCAGCAACAGTAAGTTTTATTGAATGACATGAATGATTGGATATTCTCCCAATTTGCTAGTCAATTACTGGGAACTCTTATCTTTTGCTAGTCCAGTCGAATGCTTGATTCTGCTTGCCAATGCCATTTGATATTCCATGTAGTCAAGACCAGGAGAGCTTACGCTGGATGATTTCGTGAAGTTGCATAACTTGATGGCGAAAGACTAGTACATCCAAGGATCTTCTCAAACAGAGAGAAGGCACTTGTTGTTTGATTGAGCCATGGAGATGGAAACTTTGAAAAGATCTCAATCATATCCAGTCCACGGGTATCATAGATGTTCTCCATTGGGAATTTATGATGAGGAGTTGCATCAGATAGAAAGACAGAAGTGAATTCCCACAAGTGCACCGGTGCTGTGAATATGTCCACGCCAGAAGTATGTCTGAATCATGAATTCATGATGTAGGCCCATCAGCCGGGTATATGCCTGGTGAATGAATTGTGTGTACAGTTGTCTGTATAGAAAAGACGGTACTTTGAGAATTTGTGAAAAGAAAAAGGATCTTAGCAAACAAATGAGTTCAGGAATTTGCTTCTCGTGCCTCTCCTTCTCGGTTTTCAATTCTTACGGTTCCACATACAACAATTATGCTAAGAAACATATGACAGACAAAGGCAGCAACAGTTCCTAGAGTTTGTTTGAACTCTTAAAATTTCCAGTGATGCCAAGTCTGGTGGCGCGAGCTCATAAGAAGCAAATGGAGCATCAAAGTGATTAAATGAAGACTATGGATTGGACCAGTGTATGGAAGGCCGCCTGCCATGGTCGGACTAGCAGTCTTACGTTTTCTTCTTCACATAACCAGGCTGTTTTCCAGGAACATTTCACAATCACCAAATGCAAATCAACTCAGCCCACACAACTTCACAACATCTGAATAATGAATCCCCAGTATTCAAAACTGGCAAGAGACTGCACTAAAATTTCTGTTTTCCCATTTTGTCAAATGATACACATCTGTAAGTCGTGATGGATTCGCAAAAACCACATGAACCCACAGTTCCACAGCTCTTAAGTCCTGGATTATTGAAGTTTAATCTGCTTCCCTATTCAGCATCATCATCTACCCAAGAAGCAACAATATCAACATGTCACAACCAAAAAAAATTCCTAAAGTTTCAATTTTAACCACAAAAGCTCGCTCCTCCAGCTCCTCTGGCCTCATCAACTTTGACAAAAGGTCAATCGACAAGAAAAAGATCTTTTTTCCCCTCAATCATCGACTCCTGTTTTGCAACAAATTCAACAGCTAGTTCTCTATCTCTTTCACCCATGAAACTGGTACACGAGATCCAAAGCCCTCAACCTCGTGCCGTGGGGATCGTACCCCGGAAACCCATCGCCCCGGCCAGCCCGCCCCTCCTCGGCGGCCGCGGCGGAGGACGGGGAGAGCGGCCGCTTGGGCCTCTTGTTCTTGATGAAGCAGCCCCTCATCCTCTCCTCCACCCGGTCGATCGTCGTGGCCTTGAATTCTCCGGGCCTCGCCGCCGTCGTCATCCCCAACTTGCATTGGCTCGGCGGCGCCGGTGGCGGAGGAGAAGGAGTTCTCGGCGGCGGAGGCGGGGAGGAGGGGGAGGCGAGAGCAGATGGTTCGCAGAGGAGAGGAAGGAGGAGAGGAGGAGGTGGGACTGGTGGAGGGAGGAGTGGATGGGAGGGAGGTGGGTGAGGTCGGCGGTGGAGGCGAGTTGCTTGGCCATGAAGGTGGCCTGTTCTAGGATTGTATCAGCTCCGCCACCGACACTGTTGCCGCCGTCGCAGCTGCTGCTGCTGCGTCGTCTGCTTCGACCATAAAATGTGTTGTTGTCCATCCTCTCTTAGCGGAGTCGTATGAAAAGAGCGTT